>OY728132.1:1498840363-1499468865 GCA_963277665.1 Viscum album
TGGAAACTCCAAGATAAGTGAAAAGCAGGGAGCCTTCTCTTATTACCAGCTCATTAATGAAATTATATTTCTTTGGGAATAAGAAATTATTTCCAAAGTAGATGAAGGATTTTCCTCATCTGATTTCTTGACTATACACACTCTTATAATGGAGAAGATCATTTTTAATGTTTTTGATGTTTATTCTGTTCCCCTGTGTAAATATGAAAATGTAATTGAAAAAGAAAAGGTGATAAGGTGAAGAGTTACCTCTATCCACCCTAATCATTGACATTTCACCCTTATCCACCATGAAAAGAATAATCCTACTAAGGTAGACCTCTTTAATGGAAGAAATGACGGCCGATAAAGGCCCTTATTAAGATTAATTTAACCTTAATCATTGTAATAAATTTTAATTACTTTACAAATATTTTTGGTCAAAAACTAAGTTGAACTTATTATAAATTATAAATTATGATGATTCCAAATATGGAACCCATTTTTCCAAATAAATAACACAGAAGTGGTAGAAATTAATTTAAATTTAATTCCTCAGTTGGTCCGATAATGAGTGTTTTTAAAGTAAAAATATTCCAATGTTTTCTATGTTTTTATATTCAATTTCAAAGTGAAATTGATTATAATGAACTAAATTTGATTAATTGGTAAAAATATTGTCTAATTAATCTTTTACAACAATTTTAACAATAATTTAACCTTATAAATAAATTAGATGAAAACCAGTTTTGAATTAAAATCAAGCATTTTTAACTATTTAATAAAAATGAAACATTATAAAAATATTCCAAAAAATTATTATAACATATTTTTTATTATTATCCTTCAAATAATAATTTTATTTTGATATATAATATTTATAAAAGTTCCAAAATTTAGATTTAAAATAAGTTCACCATTAAAAGACGGTAAAATTACCTTAATAAAAATATTGGGGTTTACGAGTTATATTGGTTTTATTCTTATCTTATCATTATAAAATATATTGGATGAATATAAAAAAAATTATCTTGTATATATAAAAAATATATTACATTAAAATTACTTACTAATTGTAATTAATTTAATTAATTAGGATTGAAACAACTTAGTGAGCATAATAATTATTTTCTATTAAAATAACCCTTTTATATTGAATTGGTTCTTATATTAATTTCTAAATGATTTTTAATTAATTAATAAATTTTATATTTTTTGAAAACCATATATTTACATAATTTAGATAATAATATTCATAAAATCTAATTTAACAGATAGGTTACACACAGATATATATATATATATAATAATATATTATTATTCGGTAACACTAGGTCTTTCATTTTATGAAATCCATTGAGGAAAGTCAGTATTGAATAAAACATAAGCTTACTTTAGTGTTCCATATATAGAGAGCTAAGAATTATGTTTCATGTAGTGCATGATTAACTTGGAAATTCATATAAGGAAATCCAAACTTAGTGATTTAATGTATATAAAATTACTATTTACAGAATTGCATGGAATGATAAATATTAAAAGGATTAAATTAATTCAAAAAAAGATATTTCCCAAAATCTCAGGGTGTTAGAAAGAAGACAAAAACTCCAAAAAATGTGGAAATTGAGGTACACAACTAGTTATATAAGTACAAAAGGCAATTACTTCTTCTCTTGAAAATAATTTAATTAATACTAAGTTGTATGATTTGACCATTGTGGTGAGACACATTACTTTGGATCAAAATACACTCCAACCCAGTCCTATAAGGCCTTGTGGAATTTTAAGTGAAAATACTATCCTACCTACTCTTGCTCCCAATTACAAGAGATGGAGTATTATATAACCATATTACCAAAGAGATAATATGAACAAAAAAGACAACCAAATCCCTATAATAAGTACGATTCCTTAACAAAAACATATAACCAAGGGTGGAAACATCACTCGGACATGAGACATGGCACTAAAAAACAACAAATACCCCTTTTCAATAAAATTTCCAGCAGCCTCCACCTTACTTATAAGTTTTTCAAAAACCCCACAAGAGATTTGAAAACAATGTATCAATAATTAAATAAGAATCATATAATTATGAAACAATGGTAGTTTCTAATAATGACGAAATTTTGAAACAAATTGTTCAAAATAAAAAAAAGACCTGAATCATTAAGGTTCAAAGTTGGGGAGTTGATGATGAAAATGATAAAGATTCCCACCTCCCTCTATGAATTAGTAGGTAAGAACTATCAAAATATTCATTCCAAAACTACTCTAAATCCCAAGGGGAATGTAAGTTCCATTACATTGAGAAGTGGGAAGAAAAATATTGATACATATGCACCTATAATTCTATCTATATTCACCTTAACTCTAGAGAATCCCCATTCAAGAACAAATGATGAGTAGCCAAAGGAAAAAGTAAAAGGTAAGAAAAATATAGGTAGAATTTCTACTAAACCCCCTACATTTATAAATAGAGATATACGTACCAATAATGTGTATAAATATATGATTCAAAAAGATGATTTTGATACATTTAAGAACATTGAAATCAACATCCCTCTACTTGAATAAATCAAGAAAATTCCAAGGTATTCCATGTTTTTGAAAGAACTATATACAAATAGAAGTTAGATAAAGGGAAATAAGTATATCAAAGTTGAGAGGAATGTATTTATGATCATAAAAACAACCTTGGTTATGCTAAAAAAGTGAAAATATCATAGGACATTCACCGTTATATACACTACATGGGAGTTTTACTTTTATGATACTTCATATGATTTAAGAGATTCAATAAATGCAATGCATCACTCTATTGTATCTTCCTTGAAGGTTTGTGAGCTAAAGTTGATGAGGGTTGTGATATTATGGGAAAATAGGGCCACAAAATACCCTATTTGAGTCCTTGAGGATGTTCTTGTTTGAGTAAGAGATATGATATTTCCTGTAGATTTCTATATGAGGAATATGGAGGATGACTAGGTATGTTCTCATGATCCCATCATTCCTAGAAGAAACTTTCTCAAAAGTATCAATAAAATTATAAATTTCTTTTAGTGTAAACTTTATATGTATTTATAATATGATATAACAATATTTAATATTTTAGACTCCATGAAGTACCCCTAAGTGGACCATTATAGTTTCTTCATCTCCCATTATAACCCATCTGATCATGACTTTCCAATTTTTTTAATGTTTTAAAAATGGGGGTCATTAAATGATTAGATATATATTGAGTATTAATTCTAGTTTGATGTTATAAAATACTTTCAAACCTATTTCACATAATAAAACCACACTCATTTTGGATTCTTTTGTTGATTATTTTTTTTATTATGAGAAAGTAATTTCTAATTATGACATGGATATTGATTTTGAAAAAGAATTTGATGAATTATTCAGTGTTTTGGATGATGTATATTCAGACCCAAACATTAATTGTGCACATATATTTGTTCCCAAATCATTTACATCAATACAAAATCCACCCAAACTAGAAATCAAACCATTTACACTGAACATAAAAGACTCTCATATAATGGATGATGCAAAATTGCCTGTAATAATTGATAATAATATCTTTCTTGAATAAGGAACATAAATTTTAAATATTTTAAGAGAGAATAATAGTAAATTTGGTCGGACCTTAGTAGATATACCAAGTATTATCCCTTATATTTGTATGAATAGGATTCTTTTGGGGAATGAAGATAAACCAGTTAGAAAACCACAAAGGATAATTAACCCCAAACAATAAGAAGTTATGAAAAAATAGGTGAAAAAACTTCTCTAGGTAGGTAACATTTACCCCATTTCTAACTCTCAGTGGGTTAGACCTATCTAGGTTATACCATAGAAAATTGGTATCACAATTATAAAGAATGAAAATGATGATTTAGTTCTTATAAGAGTAAAAAACAATGGGTGAGTGTGAATAGATTATAGGAAACTTAATAAATCCACTCAAAAGGACCATTTCTAACATCCATTCATTGAACAAAAATCTTGATAGATTCTATGTAGGATACACTATTGCTTCTCGGATGGTTTCTTTAGATAATTTCAGGTTCCCATTATAGTATAAGACTAGGAAAATATGACATTCACCTGCTTGTTTAGTGCATTTTATTACTGAAGGATTCCATCTGGAATTTTTAATGCCCAGGTACCTTTCAGAGATAAGTGGTGAGTATCTTTTATTATTTACATAAGAATTTAGTGGAGGTATTTATAGATTATTTTACTATATGTTATTTCTCATTTGATGAGTGTCTCTTGAGTTTGGGTAATGTGTTACATTATTTCATTGAGAAAAATCTGGTTTTGAGCATTGAGAAATATTATTTCATGGTATATAAGGAAATTTTCATAGTTCATGTAGCATTATAGCATGAAATTGAGGTTTATAGATCTGTGTTATAAATTATTTCATCATTTCCATATAATACATGTCTGTGTGATGTTTGATCATTCCTTGGACTTGTTGGTTTTTATTTATGCTCCATTAGAGATTTTAGTGAGATCAATATACTATTTTCTCAATTAATTCAAAAACATATAGAATTATTTTTTAATGATTCATGAAGGGTATTATTTGACGAGATAAATAAGTGTATAAGAACTCCACTGATCATACACCCCCACAATGGGATCCTCTATTTGAGCTTATGTGTAATGTTTATAACTTCACAGTTGGAGTAGTCTTATCACAAAGGTAGAGGGATGTTCACATGCGAATGCCTATGATTCAAGGAAATTGGATTCATCCCAATAATACTAAAAAATAATATAAAAGGAGTTTCTTTCTATAATATTTGTTTTATATAAATTCCATTCTTATTTATTGGGATCTAAATTAGTTGTTTTTTCTAACCATGCAGCTTTGAGGTACCACTTAAATAAGATAGATTCAAATAATATAATAATACATTATATTCTCCATCTTCAAGAGTTTAATATTGAGATAATGTAAAATAAGGTTTTAGAGAACTTGGTGGTAGAACACATGAGTAGGATCACTCACACATAAGAGTATAACACCATATACCAGGTACCACTTGGGACACATTTTCTAATGAGTATATTTATATAGTCTCATATACAAATCCTTGGTATAATAATTTAGTTAACTATATTTTTACTCTAAAATACTAGAAAATTTAATGAAACACAAATTCAAAAAATTTAAAAATGATTCTATGTATAATATGTGGGATGATCCATACCTATGGAACTAGTGTAGTGACCAAATGATTTGGAGGATTGTTCTTGATCATGAGTTTGAGTCTTTTCTACATTATGACATACAAATATTTTCAAAGGACACTTTGGCCCTGAATAAATAGCTATAAAGGTATTAGACTCATATTTATATTTTCCTAGTTTGTTCCATGATTCCCATATGTTTTGTAAGTCATGATCACATTACTAATAAACTTGTATCATTTCTAGGAGACATTATATACCCCAATAACCCATATTATTCTATGAGAATTTTTTATGTATAGGGAATCAATTTTATGGGTACACCTCCTACTTCATTTTGTTTTAAGTATATCCTTGTTTTTGTTAACTATGTTAGAAAATGGGTGGAGGCCAAGGTCAACAGGAATAATGATTCACATTTTATATTGGATTTATCCAAGGAATAGATTTTTTATAGGTTTAAAATATAGAAGGGTATCATCAATGAACAAGAGACACAATTTTTCAATAAAAAGTTTTCTTCCCTATTTCATAAGTATGGGGTGACACTCAAAACATCTACTATGTACTACCCAAAAACAAATTTCTAGGATGAAGTTTCAAACTAAGAGATGAAAAATATTTTAGATAAGAACATGTAGACAAATAGAAAAAATTATAGAATAAATGTGAATGAAAATTTTTGGGATTATAGGATAGTGTAAAATACTCCCATTAGTATGTCCGCATTACAAATTATTTTTATAAAGCCTCTCATCTCCCTTTGGAAGTTAAGCAGCAGTTTTTTTGGGTGATTAAGAAGTGTAACATGGATTTAGAAAAAGAATTATAAAAAAGGAAGATTCAACTACAAGCACTTAAGGAGATATGATTATCATTATATGGGAACTCATGTATCTAAAAATATTGGAAAAAATTAACCCATGACAAGATGATCCATACAAGGGAATTTCATGAGGTAGACAAAGTTCTTCTTTATAGTTTACAACAAAAGTTTATACCCAGTAAGCTGTGTTCTATATGGTTGAGTACTTATATTGTATATAATGTTTTCATTATGGTGAATTTTAGATTATAAAATAGGTCATGGTAATGAAATTTTTATTCAATGGGAATTAGTTTAAGTAGTAAACTTAGAGAATTCCCACACATGTAGTTGATTTTGTCATAACAAAAGATCCCATCATCAATAGAGAACAACGGGCTTCCCCTATCCCTTTAAATTTTATATTATTTTTACTATTTAAAATTATATATTTCATGTGTATATATCATATCATAGATTTTCATTGAGGACAATTTAATATTTTATGTGTGGGAGAGGGGTAAAAATTTTGGGGTGGGTTCTTTAGGTTTTTCATTTGTGTGTTTTATGTGAGAGTTTTTTGTTTTAATTAAAAAACACTATGTAACATGCTCATTTACAAGAAGAACATATGGAAAATGCATGTTTAAATTTTCTAAATTCATTGGTTTCATGATAATAATGATCAATATTTCACCAATAAAGGTTTATTTTTATAAAATTAATTTCATCAATGATACGATTGGTTGTGTCATTATAAAACCATTTATATCTTGACACTATTATTTGTGATATTTTTTCATGGAAAATTTTATTATTGATTTCTATATAAGACTTTACCTAAAAACATGAATTGTGAAATTTTTACTACTCAATTAAAGGTATATCCATGTTAGGTATTTTTTTATCTTACATAAATGGTTGATCAATATGTTCATTTCAATTTTGACTAGTTTCATTATTGTACTGAATTAACCTATTTGTGTGTACCTAATATCAAATAGTTATACAACAAAAAAAACAATATATATATATATATGTATATATATAAGTATATATATATATATTATTTTCATAAATAGGTGAGTGATGAAATGCACAATGTGTGGGGATATCTAGGTTGGGAGCATAAGGTTTGACTTTCGGAAATGCTTAAGTGATCGGGTCTTAAAATTTGATTATAAAGGAATATATAGAAGGTTTGATAGAATTAAACCAGGTACGAAGAAATGTTTTAGATGACCAGAATATACTGAATAAAGGGTGGATATATGATCTTTAAAAGGTTGGAAAACACATACATGGGTAATTAGTGGAATAGTAGACCTGTAACTTTTTTTAACTATGATTTGTGTCATTAATATCTGTAGATTTTGTTTTGATACAATTCATTAGACAATAATTTTCAAATTTATAGATATTTAGTTATTAATGGGATCCTTACATTTCATATATGGATTGGTAAATACTAATATGTATATCATATCTTAATTTCTGGAATACATGACATGTGACTTTGCTCAGAAGCGCCAAAGGGTATGTGTCGTGTAGTTGATCAATGCATTTTTACTGACTATTTCATTAATAATAAATTTCATAATTTCCTAAAATAATGTTAAGTATTTTTATTTACAAAATATTTGGGATTATATAATTAATTTTCAAATTTTATGAAAATTTTAGTTTTGACACTTTAAAGTGAACTATAGTATTTTCTTCAAAAATATATATTTTTGATTATTTGAACTAAAAATTGGATGAAACAATTCTTCACTTGATGGGATAAAACCTTTATTTAGACCATCAAAGATATTTCTTGAATTTTATATAAGTAAATGTTACAAAAAGTTATATGTGGACTAGAATCACCATATTAGACACCACATCAACATTTGAGTCATATATTTATGGTCAAATAGTCAGTGAAAGTTGGATTAAAATATTTGGTTGAATTTTTCCTATCATACTTGTAAACCTAGACTCCACTACCCTATATAAGTGTATTTTTTCCAATTTAGATAAGTTTTATCATGAATTAGGAGATTTTGAATTTAATTTATTTTTTTTGTTTTTAAAAAACCTTTAATCTTCTATTTGAAGTACTTCCTCCTTATTGAACGACCTTATTCAACCACTCAACTGTACATAATAAGTAAAAATTACACATATTTTGAGAGTTCCCATGATAATTACTTTCATCTACGTGTGATTTAGAGGTGAGTATGTGGTTCAATTGACCATGTAGAGAGGTCGTTTTTTGTGATGTTAGTACATGGTCTTAGAACAGAGTTTTTTTGTACAATCTTGAAGATAATATATGGTTCTCAAGAGAAGTTCACATTGTCGATATATATATATTTTCCAACATTGAAGGAATTATATGGTTTTCTTGGGTTGTCCATGAAGGATAGTTCATGAATGAGGTTTGTAGTGGGCATACACTGAAATGAATTTTTTTTCAAAAGGTTGAATACTAACTCAGGTGTTTATAAAATTTCTCATAGATTTTTTCCTATAAATATCCCACTAACCCATTCATTAAGTATCAATCATATGTAAAATAAGGTCTGTAGTTTGCTGAGAAGATCAGTGGAGGAAATAATAATTTGAGAAGTAGGCAAGTATAATGAGTATGTAGGGACCAATTTGAGATGTTATTGTGCACTAGTGATTCCATGAATAAGGATCGTGAGTCATAATCCACGAAGTTATATTGTGGGAGTAATTTTTTAATGTTTTATCATGAAGCGAGGACACAAGGATAGTTCATTAAAGAGGAATACAACTCATAAGGGAGCTAGTCCAAGTAAAATATATGGACTTTTAAGGGTTTTATGTGTTCTATGAAGGGAATTACATGATACAAAGATTTAGTACATAGTGAATAGTGTTCCTTGTAGTTACATCGCCTAAGGATGTTTTGGTTAGGTATTTTCAGATGAAAACCTATGGTAGTTTTTTAGATCATGGAGAGTATTGGACCATAAAGATTAGGATCTTAAGATGAATATAAATTCAAGCACTCTTCAAATTTTGGAAGTGACCTTGAAGTCATTAAACTATGGGAGACTTCATCTAGAGAAGTACACAAAGAGGAGTGAAAAGAAGTGATATGAGGGAGTTAGTGTGTTATCCCATAATTCATTATAAAGGTAGTGTGTTTGTAATGGTGTGATCATGGAATAATAATTATAATCCATAAAATATAGTGAATTTTAATGGATTTTAGTATGAATTAAACATCATCAAATTATAATTCTTTGATTATATCTTAGCAAAAAAACAAGTAAAATAGTTTTATTATATTTTATTTATGGATTTTTGTGCTTAGTGATTGTGTATTCCAATTAGGTAAGTTTAACCAATTCCTACCAATATTGAGATATGGTACATTTTAATCAAAAAAAATGTTGACACCTTAATTCACCCCTCACCACTTAGGGAGTCAGGAGATATAATAAGTGGTATCAGAGTTGAGGTTTTAGGTGCTAAATTTGTCATCAGAAATTCATTATGATAGACAAATCATTAAATGGTAAAAAATTTATTCTATTTTTTGGAATAAAGTTCGAGATTTAGAATAAAATAATGATATCACGTTTTTTATCTCTTTATCTTGAATTTATATATACTACATTTCATGGGATTAACATCAGCGATGCGATAAGATAGTCTATGACTAATGCTAATAGGAAATTGTTGGATACTGATGCCAAAGATCAGAATGATTTATCTAAATATATTTTAAATTACATAAAAATTAATTTGATGAGTTATAATAATTCCAAGACTATGTTGTTGAATTTATAAAACATATATAAAAGTGATAGTAAGGTGAAGGAGGATAAGATATTTTTCCTCTATAAAATATTTTAGGACTTGAAAATGATATTAGACGATAATGCTATCATATTATTTAATAAAATTACTTAATTTTTAGAGATATTAAAGGACTTTGTGAAGATATAATGGATTTCAATATTATTAAGAATATATTGTGATGGTTTCTACCTTTATATAATATAAAGTTATCAGATCTAGAAGAGATTGATTCATTGAGTCTCTCTATAGATGATATGTTAAGTAGTTTGATGGATTAATAAATTTTATTTAAGATATAATGGGAATAATTTCATTAAATAAATGAGATTAAATTCAAATACATGGAAAATAATAACATATATAAAGGAATAAACGGTGAAGAGGATGTGGATGATGATATTATCTCTCTTATGGCCAAAAAATTCATGAGAGGAAAGGGTAGTTTTGAATATAATATTCCATTGAATTGTTTCCAATGATTTAAGGTTGTAAATATTACAACAAATCAACCAAGTGGATTTTATAATGAATAAATTGAAGCATAGGTTTTGTAGAATCCATGAAGAATCTTCCCCCTAGAAGAGACTTTAAAATGGGGAGTTCATCTTGAAATAAATTTAGAGGAAGTTCTTTGTGAGAAAGTAAGAAAATGATAATTAATAATATATAATAAAGTTAAAAGATATCTAAAATCTGATATAGAATATTATACGAGGGAAACTATTGAGAAGGAAGAACCTGTACTATAAAACTTCAATCATATTGAAGGAGTAGTTGACCAAAAGGTGAAACTTGAGGGATTTATCAAAGAGATTAAAATTCAAAGGAAGTTAAATCAAAATATTTATCAGCTTCTAAAAGAATCATATCAATATTTGGATTATCTTGAAGAAAAAATTAACCAGCTATAAGATGACTTAAATATTCATCAATATAGTCTGGTGGATTCAAAAAATTTATGAGCTTAAAACTAAAAATAAAATAAATGATTAAGGTAATTAGTTTATTTAATGTGATCATAGAGGGGAAAAATAAGAAGTTTTAGTCCCTTGAATAATAGGTTGTTACATTGATAAAGAAACTTGAATCAATAAAGAATGAAAGTGATTCATATATGAAGCTACAATTCAAGAGGTTCATAGATGGAGAATTGTTAGAAAGGGTTGATAAAGGATCTAAAGGTATTAATAACATTATAAATGATCATAAACCCAGATTTTATACTAAAAGTGGGATGAATTGAGATGATGAAAATTCAAAAGTAGTAATAGTGAAAAATATTTACAAGTGGAAGCATATATTTTGTGATTATGGCATCAAAACTAATTCATCAAAAGTTAAAAAAATGATTAATTATAATAAAAGAAATTGGAGGGATAAATGTAATCCACTATCCTTGGATATATTTTAATGATCGAGGTGATATACGAAAGCTGGGGACATGTAGAGGTATTATTGATTGAAATTTTTTCCTATTATGAAGTGTTAATTATTTGGATACCATGTCTAATCTATGTCATAATATGAAGAAGAAATAATCTATCTAAATGGGGAAGGTCTTGGTAGTCAGTAATGGAAAATGAGGCTATTCCTTCATCAAATAGATGAAATATTTTCTATTGATATTTTTTTATTCTAACATTAGGAATAAATCCATTGACTATAAGCAAAGAGGAAGTAGAAATATTAAATTTAGATCTTAGAGATAAATTAATACAAGAAAATAAAAAAAATACCTCTGAAAAATATACACTCTCTATTAGAATAAGAAAAAGTGTATGATTTCCCCACACATTCTAAGGAGAAATCATAGAGGGAAACTTTTTCCTCTATTTATCTAGGTATCTTGAGGAAGTAAATGAAGAATATTGAGAAGGAAGATATGGTATAAATTTCTCTTAAAGAAATGAAGAATAATAGAACTTGTATTCTCTATAGTGGGTGTTCTCGCACATGAAATGAAATGTTAACCACTTGAAAAATGTGAAAGGTAGACTTGATACAACCATTTGTTTTGGATATGATGGAGTGTTGAGGATAAATTGGAGTGGAGATTCCCATTTGGTAGAAGATAAGATAAAGAATGCCAAAGTTACCATTCTGGATTGGTTATGACAAAACCTACTAAGTTTGAGTTAACTCTGTGTCCTTGATCTTGATATTTCATTTAACCAAAAAGGGTGTATGATCAAATAAAGAGATATAAACTATCTTATGATAGGAAGGAGAACTAACGCTAATCTTTACTAGGTGTACAATCATGAAAATACATTGATAATTATAGTGGATTAAGAGAATAACTTGTTGAATTATAGTTTAGGTTTCACACACCAACAAATCATGGAAGGATTATTCAAGCAATGAGATATAGTAGACATATCAATTCTAAATAGATAAGGACATGTGACTCATATATGAGGAAAATGGTGTGAAATACTTATCAACAAATGAATAATAGAGAATTTAATATTCTTGATAGTTTCTAAAATTATGTATATGGTCCAATGAATATATCTAGAAAATATGGAGAAATGTATTTCATTATTTTATTAATGATAATAGAGGAATGAAATATGTGATTTTTTATTTAGAGAAAATAAGAAGTGTTTGAATTAATGGATTGATACTTCCAAAGAATATTGAATGAAATTGGTTGGATAATCAAAATATTACATTTAGATAATTGAATGGAATACAAACCCATGGAATTTGAAAATTATTTTGAAAAACATTTCATCAAGAACGAGGTTTATTTAGTAAGAACTCCACAAAAAAATTGGGTTATTGAAAGAGGAAGTCAATAAGTAAACAATATGGTCAAAACTATGCTGTTGAGATTGGTGTTTCTCATCACTACTGGAAAGAGGCTATTCATGTAGAGGTGTATACTCAAAACTGACCATTACTAAGTCTAGGAGAATACAGTACAACTTATGAAATGTGTTATGGTAGGAAGACTTAACCAAATCATTTATTAATCCTTGGAATAAAATGTTACATATGAAACAATGAAGGTAATCTAATAAAGTATGGATATGAAATAGATAAAGGATTTTTTATTGGATTCTAAATGAAATGTAAGGCCTATAGATGCTATAGAAACATGATAAGGAAAATTGTGTAGAGTAATATTTTCAATATCATTGAGATGAAATATATGAAAAACTCTATAAATGAAAATTTTTATGTTCTTGTTAATGAGGAAGACAAATAAGAAAATGATATTGGTTCAAATACTGAAGTTATATAAGATTCTACCAGTGTTCATAATTCCCAAAACCTTGATGAATTTAGGGTTGAATTAGAGTAAGAAATTTTTTCTAAAGAAAGTCATCCCACACTTTAAAGGGGGAACAAGATAATAGAGGTTGACCAATCAAACATTATTGGGAAAAAATAATCTATTATATAGAAAAAAGGATGAGAAATTTTAAGGATGTTGGTTTAATTTTAATAGAGGTACAAAAAATATTTAAGGAAGAATAAAAGGATGAATCATGGGTTAGACCCATGAATTAATAGTTGTATAAAATTGACAAAAATTAGACTTGGGATCTTATGAAAAATCAAGAACATCACAATGTGACCGGGATCAAGTGGATCTTAAAAATAAATTTTACAAACAAGGAAATATGATCTAAAAACAAACATGAATGGTGTGTAAGGGATACGCTCAAATTGATGGTGCTGATATTGAAGAAAAATTTGTTCTGATAGATCTTCTTTAATCAGTTAGACTTTTTTTATCTTTTATGATTGAAGTTGGATTCAATATTTATCAGTTGGATGTTAAAATGAATTTATTTAATGGTGTGATTCAAGAGGAAGTTCGTATTAATAAGTTAGTGGGATTACTGATTGTAAATAATGAAACTAATTTGTGTAAATTAAATAAATCCTTATACAATCTAAATTAGTCACTAAAACTATGGAATTTCAGCTTGGCTCATAACTAAGGAAGAGGGAATTTAAAATGGGTGGTGATAATCACAATATTTACTAAAGGAAATTCACCATAATTTCATCTATTAGAATTATGTTCATAAGAAATTCATGCACCTGATGATGGGTTAAATGTTATGTATAGAAAGTAAAATCAAAACTTCTCTGATGGAAGATTTTTCATCAAAATATTGTATCTTCTGATGGTTATATGGTGAAGTGTTGTAAGGTCTTTAAGTTCAGTATGATTTAAGAGTCAATAGGTTAGTAATAAAGATCAAGTGTCCATTCTTTATAATTTATGATTTCAGGGGTCTATGAATTATAGGTTGACCAGTTGGTACTTGGTGTACAAGTGAGTGGGACTTATAGTGAATGTGGTTATTCAAAATAGAATTTTTTATAAACTAGATAAGTTGGTGCATGAGAAGATGAATTGTTTTGGTGGGTAGGGTACCATGACTTCCTACTTATGATAAATTCATCCATGGGGTTGAGAATTTATGGATATTGGTTTTTCATTACATTTAGTCTCTTATGTATGATCTTATGGTGGATTAACAAGAAAGTATCCAATGGTTTTATCAATAGCATTGATCAATTTTTTATTTCCTCATTCCCAAAAAGTGATATCAAATAAGAAGGCTATGATATCATGTTTTTCAAATTGGTAGCTTCTCAGGCATGACATCAAATGAAGGGAAAATCTAAATTGATAAATTCAATGGATCAAAATTTTTATTCTGGGGGAAAAATATTGAATATTATTTGATTCAAAATTAATTCTAACTTTCATTTTTTTAAAGTGAATCCAGTTTTTAGGGGGAATGAAAGTGTGATTTCTTCGATAGAAAATCATTGACATCGATAAGAATATCTCTTACAAGGAATTATGCTTTTAATATCCATGATAAGAAGACTACAATAGATGTTATAATGTTTTTTGGATACTATATGTGAAAAAATGACAACTCTTAAATATTTTTTTTATGTTGGGATGGTTTTTTAGATTATGTTTGTTGTATATAAGACCAAAAAAAGATAATATGAATGATTTAGACATGATTAATGGGCATCTCCAATTAGTAATGGAAATATTTTTTGATGATGTAAGTGAATTTCTAATATTATCATCACTTCTAGAGAGTTGGGATGTAATCATAAATGTGATCAGTTAGTCTAATGGAAAAATAGAATTTGTATTTGATTATATCAAAAATTTTATAATCGATGAAGAACTCTAGTAGAGGGGAGTCCATGTACTATAAGGTAATGCTATTAATGAAGATGAGTGAGGAGGGTCACCCCATTAGAAGCATATCTATTAAAAGAATCTATTAGAAGAAAAACAAAAATGAGAAGAGTTGAGGAAAACCATCTAGTCTTGGTCTAACCTATTATAAGTGTTGGAATAATGGGCATAATAAGAAATATTTCAAAATTTATAATGGGAATAGAAAAATGATATCAAATTTTAGTAGTTCAAATTCCATTGGTCTCCTAAAAGGTAGTATAAATTATATTCTAAGTGTGAAAACTATGGTAGGATATTTGTTGATTGAATCTAAAGAATATTTCTATTCAAATAGTGATCAAATATCCTTTATTAACTATATTTTAGGAATTTTTGTGAAAGTACATCTGGTGGATGGTGAAGCCTAGGAGGTTTTTGGCAACAAAGAGGTTAACATAAAGATGAATAATGAAGTAATTTGAAATTAGAGGAAGTTTTTGACATCAATGGGTTATGGAAAAATATTATTTATATTGGAAAATTGGATGATGTAGGATATGGAACCAACTTTTCAATTTGGGTATGGAAAGTTACTCTGGGATCCATGGTGGCTATGAAAGGAGTAAATGTTGTAACCCTTTACTTGATCAGAACTTCAAACATAATTTAAATGTTCAGAAGTTCAACTTATATTAATCTAGAAGAATGGAACTATTGGTTTGGTCTCCTTTGTGAGAAGAAAATGAAGGTTATTAATTCTAAGGGAATACTAAAACTTGATCACATAAAAAATTATAAAATGTGAAAGTTGTGTGTTGGGTAAGAAGAAAAAGTATATTTCAAATTAGATAGTCAGAAAACCAAGGACTAGATGATGGTTCTTTTACACTCATATGTTTGGGTACCTTCCCCTATTCAATATTAAATTAATTTCCTTTACTTTATTACTTTAATTGATGATGCTATACGGAAATTATGTATTTACTTATTCAAGAATAGACCTGATGTATTACAGGTGTTTGTTCAATGGAAAGATTTGGTAGAAAAGGGATACAATCAGAAGTCAAAGTACATCTAGATGGACAATGGTGTTCAGTACACCAAACACAAATTATAGAATTTATACAAGAAATAAGGAATAAGGAATGAGAAGATGATTCCTAAAATACCACATCATAATACAGTGGATGAAATAATGAATCATAATTTCATGGAAAAATCTAGGAGTATGAGGATTCACTTGGGAATGCCTAAAGTGATTTGGGTAGAGGCACTCAACACAAAAACTTATCTCACTAATAGAATCCTAGTAGTTGTAATTGGGTAGGATCATTCAGGGGAGTTATGGTCTTGAAAATGACTAGAAGTTCATCATCTTAGAGTCATAGATAGCTTAAAATATTTATATATAAATTTTAATTATATGGACAAACTTTAACCAAAATCCAAAATATGTTTTTTTCTTGGTTACATAGATAAAAATTTTGGATATCATTTATGAGATAGTGAACAAAAAAATAATCAGGAGAAGACAAGTTCTATTTAATGAGACAATTTTATGGAAAGAGTGGAACTTGGTGGAGTAGGGAGTTGACTTAAAATTAACAGTTGAATTATAGGTTAATGAGAGTACTCATAATTCAAAAAAACCAAAAACCTAAGATATGAGTATTGAAATAACTAGTATTGGATTAAGGCCATCAGAAAGATCATAAAGTTCAAGGGTAGCTAAATCTCAAGTGGGATCATTGAAATTATAGCCCATAAAAGTTTAGGCACTGGAAATTAAAGTATCTATAGGGATAATTGAGATGATTAGCCTAGAGTATCCAATTCAGTTGAAGAAATCAACCAAAAGTAGAATAAAATATCAGAGGTATGAGGATGATATGAATTTTCTACTCCTATTGGATTTAGGTGAAACTAAAAATTAAAAGGAAGCATATTTTATTGGTGAATCAAAATACTAATAATCAACCATGAATTATGGATTGGATTCAGTAATGGTCAATAGAACTAGGGAGATGTCTAAACTTATAAAGGGTAAAAAGTAACTTGAGAATAATTTGGGTTACTATATTAAGGAGGAAGATGATGGTAATATGAGATAAAAAAATTGATGGTAGTGAAATGGTTTTAAGAGAATGAAGGAGTATATTTATCAAAAATATTCTCACTGAAAATTACATATTCTACCATCTGAACAGTGATAAACATGGTTGCATTAAAAGTTATGTATCTGGAGTAGATGGATTTAAAGATTTATTTCCTTCATGGTGATTTATAGGAGGATATTTACATGAAATAACCAATTGGTTTATTAGTATAAGGGAACCAAAATTTGGTATGTAAGATGAATAAAAACTTGTATGAATTAAAATAAGAAACTTGATAATGTATTTATAAATTTGACTCATATATGTACAAATAAGGGTTTAATAAGTGAAATTCAGATAATTAATTTTATCATAAGTATGAAGAAGATGATACTTTCACTATATTGATTTTATATGTGGATGATATAATTATATTTAGACTAGATGATTAGAGAATCCAAAAATTGATGTGTGATTTTTCTACAAGATTTTAAATTAAAGATCTTGGAAAAAGGATGATATTTGGGATGAATATGAAAAATTATAGGAGAGATAGAAAACTGGGGTTATATTAGAGGGATTATCTCCCTAAGATTATTGAAAGGTTTGGGATGGATATAAGCATTCTTATATATACCTCAGATTAAAATCATTTCAAAGTATTCAAATAAAAAGAAACAACAATGGAAGTTGAGGCCAAGTAAATAGAAAAGGTACCATAAGCATCAATAGTTACAAGTTTTATGTATGAAATTACTTTCACTCAGCTAGATATTCCTCATGCAGTAGGAGTTTTGAGTCAGTATATTGAAAATCTAATGAAATTAAATAGGTGGTGTAGAAGTGGATCTTCCCATATTTGAATTTATTATAAAATAAAACTATGTGTTTTATAATGGATAATATATTACTAGATTTTTTGGACTCGTTTTTTTGAGTAACACATATAAAAGGAAAAGTACAACTAACTTTGTGTTTACATTTAGAGGAATGACTTTCATTTGGTCGCCAAAATTATAAAAAATTATTACTTTAATTTCAATGGAACCAAAGTATATAGTTGAAATAGATGCTATAAAATAAATGATATGGTTAAAGAAATTATTTAAGGATCTCATAAGGATTTAGGAAGTAGTAGTGCTTTACTTTCATAACTAAAGTTCAAATAAATTATATAAAAATATGGGACTTAATGCTTGAATGAAGCATATTGACCTAATGTATCATTTCATAAAAAAAAATTTGGAGGAAAAATGAGATGAAACTATGAAATATACCGAGAAGATAAAATTTTGAATACATATTCATTAATATGGTAGTTTATGAAATCTTGAGGAAAATTGATACTTAGTGGGACTTGGGTGAATAAAGGAAGAAAAGGAATGGGTAATTTTTTTTCATGGTAAGTATTGAAGAGTTTCAATGATTATTTGAAATAAACTTCATGTGTTAAATTATTTGTAAGTTAAATATATTTTTGTTCTCCAAAATTTTATCCATGAAAAAATTGTTCATAAATAATTCATGAAATGGATGATGGAATAAATATGAGGTGAAAAAATAGTATCAAGACTTTTCTAACATTGGTAGGTCCATCAGAAACTGATGATTCTATAGTGAAGCACTAAAATATTTTTAAGTTCAACATGATTAAAGGGTCACTGAGTTGGTAATCAATATCATGAAGTGTGACTTCCTACTTCCGATGCACTCAATTATGGGGAATTTTTTTTTTGAGATTGGTTTTTCACTATGATCAGTCTCCTATGTGTGATATTATAGTGGAATGACATGAAATTATCTGGCAGTCTCATTAGAAGAACATATATTGTTTTCAAAGAAACATAACCTACAAATTTATATGTAGAGACATACAAGGAACAACAATTCATGGTTATTTTTTATGTTGATAATATAATCATTGGTGTAAGTAGACAGAAATTGGTGGATTAGTTTACTAATATAATAGTCTTAGAATTTGAAATTTTCACGAATGGTACTATTTTTATATAACTAAAATTGGTTAAGAATAATAGATATAATTTTGTCTCTTAGACTAATTATGAGCAATATTTTTTAAATAAATACAATATGCATGATTCAAAACCAATTTTGACTCCAATTGTAGTTGGAACTAGGAATGAGAAAAATGAGGTTAGAAATTTTTTGAACCCTACGTTATATAAGAGGATAATAAAAAGATCATTATACTTTATGAAAACTTGATTAGATATTGTGTTTGTTATATGATTGGTAGCTTATTTCCAGAGTAACGCAAAAAAAAACTCACATTAGTAAAACGAATCATGTGGTACATCCAAGGAACACTTAACTTTGGTTTATTTTGGATACAAGAAAATATCATGAAATAAATGTATTTTCTTAGGTGGATTGGGTTGGATATTTGGTGCACTATAAATCTAAAAGTGGTGGAACATTATTTATTGGTAGTAAATGTGTTATATGGATGACTAAGAATCAATAAATATCTTAACTGAGTACATAATAAGAAGAATATATCTCAATGAACAAGGAATGTACTCATCTTCGTTGGATAAAGAAACAATTATAAGATATTTTTAAAGATGTTAAATAACCTATGGTGATATATTGTGACAAAAAAGTGTAATTGATCTCACAGAGAATCATATTCATCACTATTGTACTAATCATATCATAATCTGGTGTCACTTTATTAAATAAAATGTGTAAAAAATACTAATAAAATTGGAATATATTGTAACTAATGAGAAATTGGCATATATCATGACTAAACTATTGGACACCACTGTGTTTTAGAAATATCAGTTAAACCTTGGTGTTCAACCACCTCCCTCATCTTAAATATGTTCAAAAGTATCCCTATCTATGTGAATTTAGTTGTTTCTATCTATTTACGAAGTGATTCATGATTAATGAGGATATACAATACATGGGGTGGGTTTTCATAAAAGAATATCATATGAAACTTTCTCTATTTGTCGATTTTCAATTGGTGAGAATGGATAGTAAAATTCATTTGAATAATGTCTAAAGAGGAGATGTCTGTTTCTTTCTAATAAGTGGTGTTTTTGTTGAGACTCTCTATTTAAGGGGGAGTACATGGTATGAATATAGGGGGTTTTAGAGGCATGTGATACTCTCTTGATCTCTTATTTACTACTCTAAGACTTTATTTTATAGACTTAGAGTGATGAATGAGTTATCCTAGTGCTTTCTAATGGTTGTGCGACATTGAATTTCACTTTGGATTTCCAAAAAACTGAAAGAGGGAGAATTTTGGAACCAAGTTGATCTGGGATTGTGTTTGGTGTTAATGCTGTATTTTTTAAAATTCCATTTTGTGTAGATCAAAGGATATTGAATACTATAGAATACTGTATGAGGAATTGTATATGTTTATACAATAGAATTGTTTTATAGTGTTTTCTAATTTTTTGGGTGAAAAAATATAGAGGTTTTAGAAATGTATTGTGAAAATTTTAAGGAAAAGGTTAGTTTCCCATATAAGAGAGTATTTATACCATGTAGGAGAGTATAAAGCCTTCATATTTGAGTTCATGGTACTAATAGTTTGGTTTGTGAAGGTTCCACATGACTACGAGGTGATTATGCAGATAACTTGGCCACATAGGGAGGTTAGAGTTCACCAAGGTAGTAAGCAGTCTATAAATATTTTTTTTGAATTCTTGAAAATTTAGTATGCAGTTTTCATTGAAATTACATGGTGGTAGAATGATTATTTTTTGACAACTATTAATGAATTATGTGGATTTATTGGCTGGTATGTGGAGGATGGGTTCAGATGGAGGTTCACTATGGGCATAAATGAAGGGTTTTTTACATGGTTTTAATTATTAATCTTGATGGTTAGTGAAGTTATCAAAGGTATCTTCAAATAAATACCCCATTAACACATTCATTAATTATCAATTACACATAAAAGAAGTTCTAAAGTTTACTCAGAAGACCATAATAGAAAAGAATAATCTACAAAGAAGAACACACATAGTATGTATGTGGGGACTAGTTCATGAAGTTTTTGTACATAGGGGATTCCCATAATTTGATTCATAGGGAATATTCCATAAATCCAGTTCATGGAAATCATTTTTTGAAGTTTTTTCCCAAGGAAAGTATATGAGGTTATTTCATAGAGGAGGGAGTTAGATCACAAGGGATATCTTTGAATTACAGATCATAATCTTTGATGGTAAGTATGTGGTCTATGAAGGGCAGTATATGGTCCATAATATTTGTATGTGGTGAATAGTTTTATTTGTGGTTACATTACGTAAGAAAGTTTCATGTGGTAATTTTTACATGAAAAACTCAAGTGGGTATTTTAGAGACTATGAAGATCATTATAGAATCAAATATAGTTTTTTTATAATGAAAATAAAGTCATATACTCATGATAACTTGGAAGTAACCTTCTTGTTGTTAAAATAAGTGAGAGTTCACCAAAGAAGTGTGTAAGGAAGATTTAATTGAAGTGATCTGAGGGAGGAAGTGTACTATCTCTAAAATCATTATAAAGGAAATGTTCCTAAAATAGAGTGATCATGGCCAAATAATAAATCTAGTGAAAATTATTGGATTCATATATGACCATCCCATAATTGAATTCTTCTTCTTGGACTTTATCTTGGTGGTGAACCATGAAATATTGATGTGTTCTATTCTATTTATTCATTTTTATATTTGGTGAATGTGAATTAAAATAAGGAATGTTTGAAAAGTTCCTATATATATATATAGAAATGATCCATTTTAATCATAATAAAAAGTTGATAAATTGACTCATCCATCCCCTCTTAGGGTGTCATAGGGTATAATAGAAACCAAAGTGGAATAGAATAAAAATGTGAGGAGAATATATTATAGGAAAAATGGAGAGGTTACCTTGAAAAAACCACATGAAACCAAAGGGGAAGGATACTAAAATGAAGATGAAGGGAGGGGAGAGTCTCTCTTCATATTCCAAGGGGTTGGTCAAACTAATAGGGGAGGGAAAAGAGAGGAGGACTTAAAATTTCGGAATGGTATTTGGGTGATTTCACATTTAAAATAAAATATGTGTATCCCACATGGTTTGGCTACATGATTTGGTAAATCATTATTAAATGTTTAACCCACAATATAATATCACTCGGAACATGTACATTTTACCAAACTATGCACTGAATGTGAAAAAATCTCTTCCAAAACTGAAAATCCCCTCGCATGGTTTCCACATAGTTTCTACTAACTATGTGAAAATCATGTGCCAAAACTATTACACAAAAAGGGATCATATATTTTCTACTAGGTTCCATATTGTTTAGATCCAACTATAAAAACCCCATATAAAAAACTATAACTAAATAAAAATTATCTATAAAGGCCCTAACTCAAGTGTCACTACATGGTTTCCCCAAGCTATCTGTGTTAGCAATGAAATGAGGAAAACATTATAGGATAAAAATTAAAATCCCAAAATTTTTAAACTCAAATTAACCCAAAATAAAATAATATAATCATCATAATAGTAACGTGAGGTGTTATGTGTGGGATGTATATAAAAACTAAAATTGTTAAAAACCTTATTATAAATTAAAACACATAATTAAAAATAAAATAAATATGAAGAAAATAGGTGAATAATCATGGGTAAAACTATAAAATAGGTTTTTTAGTTTTACATTTTACACAACTGGTCAACCTTTTAATTATCCCCAATCTATTAGGGGATAAATATTATTTTACCAAAACCGCCAGATTCTTATGGTCACTAAGTGATTCCATCTTTACTTATTTTAATCCACTAGTTGAAAATTCTTGTTGTTCGACTTCCCTAAAATAAAGACTTTGAGTAGTAGTAGAGGTGGTATCAAGAATTTTGGGTTTCTTTATTTATCTTAATAACAATTTGGATGCGAAATTGTTTCCATTTCAACCTTTTCTATCTTAGTGGGAAGCATAGGGAAGCTATTTATATTCCATTCTAATTTACCTTCTTTATCCATTGAATATTAAATTTTAAAGTCCTTAATAAACTACAATATATGAGATGAATCAGTTGGGTAAAGATAAGGTAAATAATATTGAAATTTTGTTTCAATGAAATATGATAAAAATAAGTTTAAAATTGAATAATACACCTCATTTTTATTAATTTTAAGCTCATTTTCCTATAACAATATCTCTAAAAATACCTTTTATGATAATGGAATAAGTAGTAGGTCATCTAAATTCATTTAAAAAATAAAAATATCTAGAATTGTTTCTTCTTCATCCATTATTTTTTATTCTACAGGTCTAAATATGGATTAACTAAGTTTTTATTATAAACACAAGGAGAATGAGATTGTAATTGAAGTAAATAAAGATAAAAAATATTTTATTTCTAGGAAAGATCAAATCCCTTGATTTTCGTGGATTGAAGCTCTTGTTCTTAATCTAGGAAAAATTATAGGTTTTTTTTTAAAATTTGTAGAGACTGAATTTCCAATGTGTCTTCCACTTCCATGATATATTCTTTAAGGGTTGGAGGGATGGGCTCATTATATGCCTTGACGGAATATTGATGGAACTACATGAATTACTATGGGATATTGATAAGATACTTATCCAAGGACTCTAAAATTAAAGTCTTTAGTTTCTCAAATATATCCTCAAACACCTATTTATTTATCGACATTTTGGATCTCTGTACCTATCTATCAATTATAGCTACAAATTCTCTCTTGTGTGAGGTAAGTCAAAATCTTATTCCATTATTTTTTTAGAATTTTATCATTTTAATTTGATAACAGTAAAATATTCATAAAGTGAATGAGATAAAATAAATTTCAAATATTACTATCTGGCAATGATTTTACTTTTATCACATAGTTATCGTGGGTTGATGTCAAAACAAAATTGTAAAGAAATCTGGAATGCAACATACCATCTAACCAGGGTCATTTACCAAGGAGTGTATAATGGTTAATTACTATTCTCAATCACTTATTGATAATTTTTAATGTTTCATTTAAGAATATAAAAAAATATATGGGATGTGTTTTTTTATTGTTGTATATATGTGTAAAAATAAAATAAAGAAATAAAAAAAATCCTAAACACATGTTAGCAAGGAAAGGGGTTAGTCCTTGGTTTGGCTAGTAATATCCTCCATTATCTATCTATGTTTATATCATTTGATTGATAATGAAATCCATAACATTCATGAATCACCATAATTTTATGATATTTTAAGATCCCAAGTAGTTTTTGAAATCTTATAGGTGTACATAATCTCACCTCCTCTATAGTTTTGAATAATAAACATTCCAATGTTGTAAGCATGTCACCAAACTCATCTAAAATCCATTATTTGTTGTTCATGAAATTATCCCATCCATTCCATCATAAATGAAAAGAAACAAGAAAATAGAGAGAATTAATTAGTATAGGTTTTAATAAATCATGAAGAATTATAGTTAAGGTGAATTATCACCACACCAATTCTAAAACACTCCAAATACCCCATCACAATTGAATAAAAATGTTTAAAATCAGAATGGGGATTCATGTAAGTATGTAAATCCCATGATAATTTATATCCTTAGGTTATTAATCTATTATTATGGTTTTGAGAGAACAAATTTACAATATAAATTAAGAATTATAAAAAAATATATGAGAAATTGAATATAATTTCATATCATAAAATATCTAACAATAATGAAATATAAGCAAAAGAAAAGAGTCAAAACAATCTCATGGATGGGAATGTAAAGTTCTAGTACTCTACATATCCTTCTAAATATATTATCCTATCCTATTAATAGAATTTAAAAAAAAATCATACTCGATCGAGAGACTCATCCCATGATTGAGCTTTGTACTATTTCTAGAATAATCAGATTTAATGGGATTTAATACATCATAGCTACAATAAAAGTCAAGTTCTTCTTTTGGGATTCAATACTATGATATGCATGAAAGATTAATGTAAGTATTTTGGTATATTGGAAACACATGTTGGATAGTGAAGTTAATTAGTGGTATTTAAAATTTATAGGATTTTTTGACATGGGGTTTAGATAGAAAAGTACTCCTACACTGATCACCTACTAGAAAATGGCATTTATTCAAGAATATTTATATGTTTCTTAGAGATATTCAATGTAGTAGCTTGAAACCTATCGATGGATACATAATACTATTGTTCATTGTTCTTAAGGAAAATGGGTTTATCAACATGGTTGTGGAGCTAGTATTTCATGAAGGAACTAGTCATCATGAGTTGGTATCATGGTCTAATATTTTTTACGTGATGAAATATAGGTCTATGATATATGAAATTAACTTTAAGGATGGATCAACACAAAATGAGGGTGTATTGTTTTGGTATACCTTGGTTAGGTGTTTTATCAAGAACCTGGTGTGCAATACATTCCATGCCTACAACCATGGTGAATTGGGAAGGTCCTTTTCCTCACAAGGTGTTGAATCAGCATGGATGAAACAAATAAAAAAGATATATTATAATATCACAAAAGGAAATTCATGATGTTGGTGTGGGTGGTAAATGTTGGATAATCTATAAAGGCTAGTTGATGGGTGTCGTTGTGGTGGACATAGAATATGAAGCAATTTCATGGTGTGAGATTAGAGTTATTGTAACACTGAAAGGGAATAAATAAGTGAAGATTCATGTTGTCATGCTGTATGAGGAGATCGTGCTTAAGTGGTGATTGTTGTGATCTTCAAATATAGTGTCACATGTATTTAATATTTTAGTTTATGGCTTGATATAATGTAGTTCTTGGATGTCTTTATACTTTTCAAGGTGTTATCTTGTCATGTGTCAAGGTAGTGTAGAGAGGATCCCAAGGTCTATGGGTGTCCTTGGTATGGAATTATAAGGGGAACTAGATAGGTTATATGGTAAAACAAAGTTATATAATTGATTTAAGAAAAACCTTAGGATGTTAGGGAAAATGTCTTGTGGTCTATAATTCTTATGAGTTTAAAGTATTATGATTTATGATAGATGGTCATTCAAAATGACTTGGTCCCCAAATTCACACACAAAAGGTATTATAGTTAAGGTCTTATTTGTTTCTTCTGAAAATTAATATAGTTTTGAAGCCTTCATTTTCATTGAAAACGTACTTAGGTAGGTTTTAAATCAAAAAGTGGATTAAATTCCATAATTTTTTTTAAAAAAATAACATGTAATTAAAACTCATATTTTAAATCCATTTTTATAATAAAAATAACCAATTAAACTAAATTGTTTTTGTTATAGAAAATATTATTAAATGTAAAAATGAAATAATTGTAATGTCTCAAATTTTCCGTGTATTATTATTTTTAAATATTATATGGAATTATTACGAGACCAGGAGCATAGACGAAACATCATTCCGTGGCTCGGTGATCCTGGAATGGTGGTTTGAACTTTTTTAAGTTAAGTGAGTCGATACTTGTGCGCAGTTGTGGCAGTTTCCAAACGGATACCCGAATTAAAAATATGAGGGAACCATTGCGTCCGGGATGACGAATTTACCTAATAATGGTTCTAACCTCGACCGGTGAAGGTCTAGGGAAAAATTTAATTTTTGGATGTTTTCAGTAAAATAAAATAAAATTAATGGAAAAGTTTATTTTTATTTTTATTTGGAAACATTCGCTGCAGCACAACAATTGGGAAATCTTTTAATAATTAATTCCATGTCATAGTGACTCAGAAAAAAAAAACTTTACTCATTAATTCTGCAGCATGATGGAATTCCAAAATGCATTTCCCCTTTTTAATGGGTTAATGAAATGATGGTCATTGACGGAAAATTGAGATAAAACTCTATAGAATCCATTGAGCCTTGGAAAAAGCTCTCGGCAATGAATGACGATGAATCAAAGCTGAGAATCACTCCACCAACGAGTTGAAGGATCTTGACGATGATGGAAATACGTCCTCTTTTTCAGTGATCGATCCCTTTTGAGGTAGGAGTTTGTTATTTAAATTCTTCTCCCCGTTTTTTATTTAAACGATGAACACAGATTAACCACAAACAAGTTGGTCTGTGGATTCATGCATTCTTGCGGGAGGGTTTCTATTGGGATGTTTTTGATTATTAATCCATGATTATTATTTATGATTTTGATCCTTCTCTATTTGATCCTACTAACGGGAGTGGATGAACACCGTGACGAATAACTGTAGAGGTTCTTTCCTCAATTTATTTTCTAGATTTCCTCCCCCTTTCTTCTCTCGGCCATTCTTCACGTTCTTCGCGTTCTTTGTGGGGTGATGAATAATGGATCATTGAGAATCCATTTTTTGATGCAATGATCCCAAATTGGGGATCCAACATTGTGAAAACCTTACATAGGTGCGACGATGATGGTGGTAGACGAATCAACACGGTTTGGGAATTACTATTCTTTGATCGTTCCTTGTGTGGGTGGATAAAAACATGTTTTTGGGACCGATAAAAGGCCCAAAAACAACGGAAATGACTTCAGGAAGTTGGGGCAACCTAGATTCTGGAGTTTTGTGGCGATTGGACGGCCGAATCGATGAACAGGGCAGCACAGGAGGTGCGTTGGTGAAGAGCATCATTTCTATAAAATTCCAGGATACATGGTGTGTACTTCCAAAGAACACACATTATAGTACCAGTGATAGCTAGGGTTTCGGGGGTTAATGAGGAATCACGCGTCTTGTGACCTTGGTCACACAATGTGTTGGACTTTCCCCAAATCTCAGTGTGTATTTTGGAAAGTACACGAACATGGGATGAACTACAAAGCTTCAGAACACGACATGTACTCTCTATGCAGCATGGGAGAGGTAGCTATGTGGGACTCAACATGTTTTCAGGGGATACACGAACACAGGCTGTAGTATACGTCCGTGTACTACACCACACAGCTAGGTGAGGCTAGTAGCGTGGGTCATCCCGTTTACCGATTACAATGGCTGGAATAGATGGGTTGAGGCCGTGTACGGGCAGATAGCTAGCATACATGGAACTGACCCTAGATACTCAGACACAGCGTGTAATCCATACCACATGCTATGTAATGACTTTTTCTACACGACCAACCATACGACACAGTACGTCGTACACAGGCAGTACCTGGGGTCAGAAGACACAACGTGTGACTTTTCTACACAACGTGTATTTTTTGGAAAATGGCTTGGTCCTCTTGTCCACTGTGTCTAGGAAATGTTTCATTTGGGTTAGTACCCCTTCTTCTCGTTCTCCTAAAGGTCAGGCATCATTTACTTTTAAATTAGTATGATCCATTCAACAAGACTTTCTGTGATTGAGTTAGGCATCCCTCTGAGAGGACCGGAGCGAGATCCTCTATCCTTTCCTAACCCTAGGTAGAGTCAGGCATCAATGTGACCAACTATATCGGGTGTTGATCCTATACCCAGTTGTTGAATCCAAATGGGTCGCATTATCCTCCATGTCCCTAGAAGTGATCCTCATCTATGTATGATGATCTTTCCCAATCAGGAGTGTGTCTCCTGTAATGAGTGTTTCTATCTATCATAATCTTCCCACTCATGAGTCTGTCACCCTTAATGAGTGTAACTACCTATCGTGACATTTCTCGGCAAATAGTACATATCGGACAGATGTCATTAAAGCTACCAAACTCATAGAGTTTGTTCTCCCGGAATGAGTCCTTGGTGGAATCTTTGAACTGAATCCCTATATGGGGGTATGCAGTTGTGTGACTTGTCTCTACACTACAGGTCAAGGTTTTGAGTATATATGGTTTTTGTTTCTCCGTTATATGTTCTGTAGACATATACTGTGTAGATTTGACTGTACCTTTACTTTGTGTATTTCTTTGTGGCTTTTTGGGGTCCTCTACTGAGTGTTGTTATACTCACCCCTGCATGGGCTTTTCCCGCACGTGTCATGTATTGTGTAGACGAGAAGCCTTTTGACAGGGTCCAGGGTGAACCAAGATATGACAGATCTTTAGGAGCTCCCTACAGGCTGAGGCGTTTCTACGGTGCCGAGAAGCAGTCCCAGTACCTCTTTGTGTTTACAGGTTGGACTTTGCACTTTTCAGACTCGTGTTTTTGTGGGCTTGTATTTTGGCCCAGTTTACTTTCATCACTTTACTTTCTGTCGTACTCTGTTGGTTGGGTCTATTTGTATGCATTACTTTTGTTCCTTAGTGGCTGATTTTACATTTCAGTACTTGTGGGCTTGGAGATGTGTTCGTGTGTACAAGTTCTTAGGCAATGCCTCCCATGTTTGTGATATGCCTACTAGGTGTTAGTCACCAACCCCTGGCCGATTGGGGGCGGGTTTGGGGAGTCACGGCGTGGGAACCACTGAGACGGGTCATGAAAAAGTGGTATTAGATGTGGTCGGTTCTACCTTAGGACCAAGAGTCTGTGAGATTGGGTTTGAGGAAATGGTGTTAAGTGTTTCGAGCTCGGCTTTTAGGCCAAAGACTCTAGTGTTGGTGCGGACGACCGACATATCCATACACCAGGACTCTGATAACCTTCTTTTCGACTCAGTACACAAAGAAACTTGTTGCGGGGAAATAAAAGAATGGTACATGCATCATATAGGAATGAGTTGTGTTTTCCATGTCCTTTGTGTCAGCTATCCATATATACTCATTAACCCTGGTACATATTGTTTTCTTACAGGATTCCTCTGCGATGCATACCCACTAGGATTCAGAAGCACAATCATGAGGATGACCCCCTCAGTGATGAGGCTCGATATAGGGACCAGTTCCCCAGTCGTTTCCACTAGGCGGTGCACCTTCTAGGCCACCACCAGTGGAGAAACCCGTGGTACCTGCAGTACCGACTAATGAGGAGCGCATGCTTAGCGCGATCCATGAGTTCCAGAGATAGAGACCCCTTAGGTTCCAAGGTGAGTCAGACCCTCAAGCAGCTGAGGACTGGATTGAGGAAGTGACTAGAGTTTTCCACCTAGTGAGGACACCAATAGACCAAATGGAGATCCTAAGAGTGAGCCTTCTTTAGGGTTTGGTGGGATGATGGTGGAGTCTGACCACATAGACTCACGTCGAGGAGACTCTTTCATGGACAAAGTTCGAGCGACTCTTTAGGGAGGAGTTCTCTCCGGTTACACTAAGATAAATACGCATCCAAGAGCTTCTTCAGCTTTAGCAGGGTAGTATGACGGTAATTGACTATTCATTGAGGTTTACCGATCTCGCCAGGTACTCAATGGATATGGACAGAGATCAGTATGTTAGAGCTCAAAATATCGAGTGAGGTCTACGACGATACATACAAGATAGTGTCGTGACTCTATGAATTTTGACTTATGCTGGAGTGCTTGAGAGGGCCTTGGTGATCGAGAGATTTTTGGTGGAGTAGAGACAACTGACGACAGTCAGCACCCAGCAGACAGGTCCAGAGACCTCGACAGTAGGGAGTCGACATCGGACTTAGGGATCAGGACGTGAGAGACATCAGAGGAGGACCCAAGATAGGGGATCAACAGTCCATGGCTCTCAGGATAGATCTAGTTATCCTATGGAGAAGCAGTGCTACACGTGCAACGGTAGGGGACATCTCACTAGAGATTGTACGAACCGTCGAGCTGTTGATAGGGAAGCGGTGGATAGACCACCGAGGCAGAGGTAGAGCGTGGAGAAGACAGACCCACCAGGTGGCGAACATGGTAGAGAAGTAGGGAGAGCTACATATGGTGGCATATGCTTTGACTTACTTCCACCTCCACCCCCAAGAGATCCTCTCTAGGCTCAGGGAGTCGGGGAGAAGGAGCGTGGACAACTGCATGCGGCCGAGGCGTACGACCTAAGGGATCCAGGGATGATACGAGGTACAATCTATGTCTTCTCTACCTTAGATGTCATACTTATAGACACATGTGGAAGTCATTCCTTCATAGCCACATGTCTCATGCGAAACCTTGAGATTCCGGTAGAACCGTTGACTCGATCATTATGCTTGAAGACACCTATGGGAGGAGACTCGATGATCACAAACCTTTTTTAGGTACTGTGATCTTAACCTTGGAGGAAAGAGTTTTGGTTGGAACCAATTGGTGTTAGCGTTGAGGCCTTTCGACGCTATTCTCGGTATGTATTGGTTATCTTCGGTCCATGTCCAGATTGAATGTTTTATGTGAAGAGTGCGGTGTGTCCGTAGTGATGGGATGAGGTTTTCCTTTCTCATAGAAAAGGAGACCCAAATAGTACAGAATGGGCTCATACATAGGAGGGTGTATCCGGTCACTCATTAGCTAGCTAGCCTTGCCCTCAGATGAGTGCGGTGTGTCTGGAGATGTGATAAGATCCCAGTTCCTAGTAGTAGTGGTGGAGTATGAGGATGTATTTCCCAAATATATTTCAGGACTACCTCCCCATCGAGAAATCAACTTCTGTATCGAATTACACCCCAGGATGACGCCGATTTCTTCATCAGCATATTAGATGGCTCCCGCAGAGCTTCACGATCTGAGGGTGAAGCTGGAGGATTTGTAGAGTAAGGGTTTTGTGAGACCCAGTGTTTCACCCTGGGTGGCCCCAGTCTTGTTTTCCAAGATGGCAGATGGAAGTTTGAGGTTGTGCATTGATTACCGAAGCCTGAACCAGGTGACAATGAAGAACAAGTATCCATTGTCGAGAATCGACGACCTCTTTGATTTGCGGAGAGGGGAACAATGGTTCTCGAATGTTGACCTTTAATTAGGATATCACCAGTTATGATTACGGGAGGAAGATATATTGAAGATGACTTTCAGATGCCACTACGGTCACTATGAGTACTTGGTGATGCCTTTCAGCGTGAAAAATGCCCCCGCAAAATTCATGGGACTCATGAACTGGATCTTCCAGCCGTACTGGACCAGTTCATAGTAGTCTTCATTGAAGAAATCCTTGTGTACTCAGTGTTAGAGGAGGAGCACGCGAGACACATGCAGATTGTTCTAGATGTACTCTGAGAGCACCAACTTTATGGGAAGCTCTCGAAGTGCTAGTTCTGGATTTAGGAGGTCCACTTTTTCGGGCATGTCATCTTAGTAGATGGAGTGGTTGTGGACCCATCCAAGGTGGAGGCAGTGTTAGCATGGGATCCACCTAGGAGTGTGACAGAGCTGCAGAGCTTCCTTGGGTTGGAAAGATATTACCAGAGATTCATTCCTAATTTCTCCCGAATATCAGCACCGATGACAGCTATGACCAAGAAGGGGAAACCCTTTATATGGACGGATAAGTGCTATTAGGATTTCGAGTAGTTGATACAGAGTTTGACAAGTTCTCCAATCTTGAGATTTCCGAAGGAGGGTGTCGAGTACATAGTTTTCTATGACGCATCAGGGACCGAGCTTGGCTGTGTATTGATGCAGTGGATAGTAGGGATTGCTTATGTTTCACACCAAATTAGGCCACATGAGAAGAACTATGTGACCCATGATCTCTAGTTGGCAGCGGTAGTCTTCGCATTGAAGTTATGGCGACACTACCTTATGGGCGAGCGGTTACTCCAGGATTATAATTTCAAGATCATCTATACTCATGGGAAGGGGAACAGGGTGGTGGATGCTCTTATTAGAAGGTCGACCTCATATCTATTGAGTGAGGTGATAGAGTAGTTAGCTACATTGCAGTTATTCTTTGGGGATGGAGAGGATGCAACTTACCTGCAATAGATAGCTATCACCCCTACAATCTTACATTGAGTTAGGGAAGCATGACTTAGGGATGTTGAATGTGAGGCTTTACATGCTTAGTTATCCATAGGACATTCTCCTGATAGATATTCACAAGGTGGGGAGCACGTACTTCTTTTCAGAGGATGCACTGTTGTACCAATAGCATTGTAGGAAGAGGTCCTGATGGAGTTTTTTACATCCCCTTTGGTGGTAAATCCTAGAGTGAAAAATATGTACCAGAATCTCTGACAATAGTTTTTTTGGTCAGGCATGGAGAAGTAAGTAGAAGAGTTCGTTTCCCGATGCCTCACATGCCAGTAGGTTAAGTCTGAGCACCAGGTTCTAGCAGGATTAGCTCACCCCTAGATGTTCTAGAGTGGAAGTGGGATGGAATATCGATGGACTTCGTGACTGGATTACCATGAACGTCCAAGGGGCATGATTCTATCTAGGTGATCATTGACTGACTCACCATGTCGGCCCACTTCCAAGCTATTAGGGAGCAGAGCTCCATAGAGATCTTGGGACCTCTATACATGCAGGAGATAGTTCGACTTCATGGCGTCCCTTTTATGATAGTATCGGACCGAGATGCCCACTTTACATCCTAGTTGTGGAAGGGAACTTTGGGAATCAGCTATGCTTGAGCATGGTGTTCCAACCCCAGACCGATGGTCAGACAGAGAGGACCATTCAGGTTCTGGAGGATATGCTGCGTGCCTGTATCTTGGACTTTGGCTGCAGTTGGGAGGACCACCTACCACTGGTGGAGTTTGCGTACAATAACAACTACCACTCTACCATTGGTATGGAACCTTTCTAGGCTTTATATGGGAGAACCTTCCGGTCACCTCTTTGCTGGACTACCCCCAGAGAGTCAGCACTCATGGGTCCAGAGTTCATGCAAGCTACCACTGAGAAGGTGAAAATCATATAGGAGTGGATGAAGACTATCCAGAGCTAGAAAAAGTATTATGCTGATAGGCGATGGAGACCCCTGGAGTTTGAGGAGGGATACCACATCTTTCTTTGGGTCTCCCCTCGATGAGGGTTACTGAGATTTGGTTGAGGCGGCAAGCTATCTCTGAGGTTTATCAGACCTTTCTAGATATTCTGTAGAGTTGGTGAGGTGGCGTACCATCTGGATCTACCGTCACAGTTGCATTGGGTACATGATGTCTTCAATGTGTCGCAGCTGAGGAGGTGCGTGCATGACCCATCGCACGTCATCGATTGGGGAGAGCTCGACATCGAGGATGGAGTGACATTTGCTGAGTACCCAGTGGAGATCGAGGATCAGCTAGAGAGGATCTTTCATGGGTGATCGATTCCCTTAGTGCGCATTTGGTGGAAGCACGAGAATCTTTAGGAGAGCATGTGGGAGCGGGAGGCTCAAATTTGTGCCCAATACCCACATATTTTTGAGTAGTCTTGTTTTGGATTTTTGGGGATGCAAAGCCCCAAGGTTGGGAGAATGTAAGGTCTTATATTTTTTGTGTATTATTATTTTTAAATATTATATGGAATTATTACAAGAGTAGGTGCAGAGATGGAACATCATTCCGAGGCCTAGTGATCCCGGAATGGTGGTTTGAAATTTTTTATGTTAGGTGAGTTGGAACTTGTGCACAGTTGTGGAAGTTTCCAAACGAATGCCTGGATTAAAAATCTAATGGCACCGCTGCATCTGGGACGACGAATTTACCTAAGAACGGGTCTAACCTTGACCGACGCAGATCAAGGGAAAAAGTTAATTTTTGGCCATTTTCAGTAAAATTAAATAAAATATATGGAAAAGTTTATTTTATTTTTATTTGGAAGCATTCACTATAGCACAACCATGGGGAATCTTTTTAATAGTCAATGCATTGTCATAATGATTCAAAAATGAAAACTTGACTCATTAATGTCGCAGCGTGATCAAATTCAAAAATGCATTTCCCCTTTTTAATGGGTTAATTGAATGATGGTAGTTGATGGAAAATAAAGAGAAAATTCTGGAGAATCCATGGAGCCTTGTATAAAAATGTAGGCGAGGAACGACAATGAATCAAAGTTGAGAATCGATGTGACAACAAGTTGAAGGATCTCGAAAGAGACGGCACCATGAACTCTTCATCAGTGATCGATCCCTTTTGAGGTAGGAGCTTGTTATTTAAATTATTTTCCCCATTTTTGATTTAAATGATGAACGCAGATCAACCACAAAAAAGTTGATCCGTGAATTTTTGAATTCTTGAGGGAGGGTTTCTGTTGGGATGTTTTTGGGGATTAATCTATGATTATTGTTTATCATTTTGATCCTGCTTCGTTTGATCCTACTAACGGGAGCAGATCAATGACGTGAGGAACGATGATAGAGGTTCATTCCTCAATTTATTTTCTGTATTTCCTCCCCATTTCTTATCTCACATGTTCTTTATGTTCTTCACCTTCTTCATGGGGTGATGAAAAATGGATCATTGCACATTCATTTTGCAATGCAACGATCCCAAATTGGAGATCTGACATCACAACGATCTAGCAGAGGCACACAGATGACGACGAGAGATGAATTGACATGGTTCGGGAATTACTGTTCTTTGACTATTCTTCATGTGGGTGGATCAAAACATGTTTTCGGGGCTGATCGGAGTCCCAAAAACAATGGAAATGACTTTGGGACATCGGGGTGACTTAGATTCTAGATTTTCATGGTGATCGAATGGCTGGATTGTGGAACGGGGCAACACAGGTGTAGAGATGGATATGTAACACCAACTTCCATTTCTACCTTGATAGCACAACGCACAATTTCTTCATAGCTACTGAAGTCTCTTATAGCTAATGCCCTTCGAAGACTTGGTTTTAAGCCACTGAAAAATCGATCAACTTTACTTTCAGGTTGGATGATAATTCCAGAAGCATACCTTGCAAGTCTTGTAAAATTTGCTTCATAGGTACCAACAGATTCATCGTCCCTTTGCTTCAGTTCAAGAAACTCTTTCTCCATCTTTGTTCGAAGAATACGAGGGAAGTACTTATTGAAAAATAAGTTCTTGAACTCGTCCCATTACATAGACTCAATTTCATCCCTTTGCCTTGTATTCTTAATAAGATTCCACCATTGATCAGCATCTCCTTCCAAACGATACACTGCTAGGATGACTTTATCATGTTCAGAACATTGAAGAACTGAAAATATCTTTTCAGTAGTACTAATCCATTGTTCAGCAACTAATGGATCAGTAGACCCACTGAAAGAAGGTGGACGCTGCCTCATGAAGGATTCAACAGAATGTTGCTCCTTCCTTTGCTCGTTTGGAAGTCCTGCATGATTCATAGCTTGAGAAAGTTGTGTGAGCATGGCTACAAGATTTTTCATTCCAGCTCCTATATCGTTTGGTTGCTCAGGGGTGCAATCATTGCATTGCCCATCACATTCCGCATTGACACGGTTCCTTCGGGTTCCAGCCATCGTCTAAAACCCCAAAAGAATTGTGTGAGAGGCAAAAATCATGCTAGGGAAAACAACATAATAAAGGGTTAGTACCCTCAATATCTAACATCTTAGGTTAAATTTGAAGATCGTTAGCGCAATTCTAGGACTATAACCTATACGTATACTTAACCTTAAAGACATACCTAGACATACCTTAGAAATATCTCTAGGGATCTCACTAACGTTTTCGCATCCTAGTTTCCAAAGGTTGACTAAACCTTTCCTCTGATACCAACTGTAGAGACCCGTAGCTTATCGTACATGGACATTACATTACATTTGCGGAATACTTAGTACATAACAAAAACACACACTAAAGGATCGTAATAGTTTAGTGTCTTTGGAAACTCGGAACGTAATCTTCTAATCGTGGTGAAAGTTCTTCAATATCTCCCATAAAGGTCATCCCTTTTTTTTTACCTAAAACCTTTCTTTATATCCTGGGGAAAAGAAAACATAAAAGGGTGAGCTCAAATGCTCATTAAGGGTATACAAAAGAAATAAAAATCATATCATATCTTTTTGAAAATCATAACCTGCAAAAGAGATCATAATATCTTAACATGGAACACATCATAGAAGTAAAAATGAGATCACCATAATCATAACATGAAAATTGAAACTTTGTGGCATGCACACATAATCATGGGAAAATCATTTCTTGTTAGTCATGACTCATTGCCAAGACTATCTTAGTGGACAAAGTCCCTTTCTGAATCGAGTAACCCTCGTTTCAGTCCTGTTTCACTGAACCGGTATAACCTACCATTCCAGCCATGTCTATCTCATGAGATATAAAATCTTTACCCAATGCATTGGAGGGAGATATAGGTCCCACCCATCTTATAATGAATCATTTCTTATGTGTGCCACATAATCATAAAACATACATCATCGCATAACACATGTAACAAAAATGGGATTCTTGAAACATCATGACATCATAAATCAATTCATATAAGATAAAGGAATTCATAAACATAATTCCATCACAACCTAGTCAAATCAATGTAAAAATATGGATAGAAACAGAACCCTTTATTATCTTAGATGGAAAATAATTTTGATAAAACACTTGAATTGAATTCTTGAGGAAAATATCCTTTCTTCTTCAAAATCAATTTCTTTTCACAAAACATCATGCAATTTTAAAAGAAATATATTTTATTGAAAATAGTCATGAAATCTTTTAGAGGAAGCTTCATGAAAATAAGGCTTTATAAAACAGTAGAAATCTGTTCGTGCCGTATAAGTTAAAAAAAACATTCTTCATACTTTTGTCGAAAAAGTCAAAAAGTACCTCGTACGAAAAACGACAAAAGATTCCTTTCATACGTATTACTAAAAACTCACCGAAGGGTAAAAATGGATTTAAACAATTTTATGTGGATGGAAATAATATTACATATTGAGTAAACATGGATGTGGATGATAAAATACACCCCAGTAAATACTTACGAATAAACAATCTCGGATAAAAATGAGATTGTGATATTTCCCTTACCTTAGGTCCAATTTGCTTTGTATGTGTCCGAACCTCCTGTATAATGATTTAAATAATGTCATTGACTTATTACAGAATCATATTCATTGTTATGATGTCATATATGGTTCACTTATGACATTATATTACCCGTTCTTTTGTAAATTCCATGTTAAAGAAGCGTTTTGGGTAAAATCGTTTCATTTATCGTAGGTGTTTTGACTTGTTGTTCTTGACATCATTATTACTTACTTCCAGAATATAAAATATGATTTATATATCATATATATTCAGTATATATATATATAATAGATAGATAAATAAAATGAAAAACACCATTCATGGAGACGGTAGTCCGTACGTACGCATGAACGCTGTTTTTCTTTCCTTATTGTCTTGAAATGGAAGTAAGTAGATGACATACATATGTATATATATAGATAAATCCAGTAGCTTTATAATGTCATATATTTCATTATTATTTCTTATATATACATTATAATTATTCTTAAATGGTTAACATGGAGAATGAATCTCATCGCGTCGTGGAGACGGTAGTCCGTACGTACGCACGAGCGATGATATCATTTCTATAAATATTGAATTGAATTGGAGTGGATTATACAATATATCAGAATCAATATGATGTTGTAATAACTATGTATAGTTATTCTTTACACCATTATACCTATCCATGTAAGGTGGTGGTGGAAAATAGATTACACCACGGCGTGGAGACGGTATTCCGTACGTACGCACGCGCGGTGATTTCTTTTTCCGTAGGATGGATAGATGGTGAAATAGGGTTGTTTCATACTTATAATAACATATCAATATATGAGTGATACTGATGTTATTACTTCATAATGAAACAACCTAAGAAGAAGAAGTGGAAGAAGAAATAAAGATGAAAGAATTGGTAACGGTAATTACCTCTTCTTTGAAGTGCCTCTTTGAGACCTCCTCTTAGGGCACTAAAATTGGTCTTTGAGGAATACCAGAACCTCTAGGATGTTGCTAGGGAAGTGGAGAGGAGAAATTGGCAGGGGTTGTCCGAGCTTGAGTGCTCAAATTGGTGTGAGGAGGAGGGGGAGGAGGTGTCCTTTTATAGGGGAGGAGAGGGGCACCTTAGGAATATCTCAAAATATTATTTTATATTAAAGTAAAAATCGGTTTATAATGGTTCCAAAGGGTCTTATTTAGAAGCTAAAGTGGGGATGGGTCGAAATCCTATCAACCAATAGGATTTAGACAAGTTTAGGGTATTATTTTAACCTTATCAATTAGATTTAACTATAAGTTAAATAATTTAACTTTTACCGTGTCTTTTTGTTTTCTTACACTATATGGTTAATACACTTACTATAACATGCCAAACGAACCCCAAATTGTTTATTATTAATATATATATCCTTATCTAAGTCATTTGGCGGAACCTTAGATTTTTAGGAATACAATAACAATTAATAATATAATATTTGATTTAAAAACTATTTTGTGTCAATTTTGACGCTATTTGATATATGATTTTTGTGAAAGTCATAACAGAATTATATGTTCGAACCAAGTTTATTAAATCAACACTAATATATCATAGTAACCTAGAAAATTATTGGAATTCATAAAAAGTCTCAAATTACATTTATTTTGGTGTTTATAACATCAATTATGTCAATATTTCATTAATAAGATAATTACTGCATCATAGTTGTGTCATAAATAAATTAAATTATTTGATGTCTAAAAATTACAAATAAAATACCATAATGTAGGAAATCTTTTTATCTTTCTAATGAATATTTATAGTTGAATTTATCTTATGTATAACCCCATATTAAAAATTATTTACTTATTAAACTTTGATTTTAACTATTTTAACCCTTCTTTAAATAAATTAATAATAAAAGTCCTAATCTAATCCAAGTGGGCCTAAATGGTCATATTTTATTCCTAAGTTTGTTTTTGGTCGAATTCCACTTGTCCAATAGAATTAGGACATGTGTTAGGGTAATATTAATATCATATTTACCCTTAGTTACCCTATTTACTATTAACCGCGGTAAAAAAAAGTAAAAAGTTACTATTCACCAAAAATTATTTTCATCTCATTGAACCACATTTTAGTCCTTGATATTAACCGTGTCTCTCGGATTTTCGAAATTCCATTCACAGAAGCGGTAAAATTAATTTTTATGCAAAATTCAGTTTTTAACCTACCACTTAGTAGTTTCACTATTCATCAAAAATTGATGTTTTTCATAACAATGCCAAAATTTCATCCCAAGCTATATTTCATATTCCGAATTCAAAAATGAAGTCTATTTTACCAAATTCATAACATAAAAGTTGCATTAATTAATTTTATAATTAAATCCCGCTGTTAAAACAAATAGCGTGTTTTTAAGAAACAATATCTATCAAAAGATTGACACTTGTTTATGTCTAGTTTAAATGTGAAATTACATCCAATGACCAACATTGTATTAAATTGTAAAAATATATTCTAAATATACTTTAAAACCACTCAAATTAATGATTTATCACTATTAATTATTTCGATTAAAAAAGTTGTTTTTAATTATAATTTAGTAATTTTCACTATTCATCAGAATATGAAAGTTATCCGAAAAGTACCAAAATTTCACCTTAGGCTAAATTCGATACTCCGAATCCAAAAATAAGGTTCATTTTGAAAAAAATAAGATTTAATGGATTTCAAAAAGTGGTTATTACTATTCATAACGGCTAGTTTTAATAATATTTTTATAGCATATCGTTGTTTAGTGAAACTCGGTATTGCGTACTACACACGCTATCGAGGAAGGTCGCGATTGCGTGTAATGCAAGGCAAGTCAAGGATGCGTGTTGTGCAAGCTCCTTTTGGTGTAGCGTATAACACAAGACATTAGTAAAATAAAAAAGAATATTTTTCATAAAATCTCGGGCTGTTACATTCTACCCCCCTTAAAATGAATTTCGCCCTCGAAATTCGTCGGGGTTATAAATGGTTTACTATTCGAAAGTTTCTTTAATAGAAACCCACATCGTAAAAGGGAATACCAAAACTTGGCTTTAAAAACTAAAGTATGAAATGTAACGATTACCCAAATAAACTAATCACTGGGTTTCCACATAGGTGAAAATATGGATATGGAAGAGAAATCTAACCATCATGTTCTGATGGAGAGTGGTAGAGAACATGGCTATGGAAAAGCCAGTAATCACAAATCCATAAATTTGTGACGATCTAAGGTACCATCTGATTCATCAGGTATAAGAGAACTAGGACAACATTTTTGGTTTTCAAGATCATTTCCCTAAAGTTAAAGAATTTGAATTAGAATAAATACTTACTTTATTTCGGTACAATCTCACTGTTGTTCGTGCCTTTAACAATTTCCACTTCATCTCTTAAATAAATGAAGTTGAATTTGTTATTCGTGAAGTGCTAGCAGATCATGTGATAGAATGACGGGTCATTCCATCTGTTTCAAACAAAAGGTTAGCAAAATTATATACATAAGTCGATCTATAGTGAGATTAATCACATATGGTTTCTAAAATGGACTTATAATTCATATATCATACTGCTTAATATAATAAAACTAGTTTCTACTAAACAGGGACTTCCTGTAGGTCAGTGGTAGGCGATAAAGGCCAGTCGCACTTCGGTTGTGGGTTCGATTCCTACAGCCTTGTCCGAAGCGATGGGCTGTCGCCCATCCTGCAGGTTGTCCTTTTTTCTAAAACTACGTTACTATAACATCCCATCAATAATATCGAAAATCTTATATCCTTAAACAATACTAACTTATGTCCAACATAATCCAGTCTAATCTTTAGGCTTATACATAATACTGCAGTCCACTCTCATAATATAGTGACAACGATTACCGGAGATTTAATACTGTCGTTGATCCCCACATATCATAAGATATCCAAACATTCAAAGTCCTTAATCGTGTATTCTCTTGAATACCTTAGTGAAAACATGAGTGCAGTTAAAAGTTACCAAAATCCTCAAAATTCTATATACTCAAACCATGATATCACTTAGTCCTTATATCAATCATGAGCTCATGAATACTATTAAACCTTTCATTTTCTCATCTTCATTATGTGCATATCATGTTATTTCCATAAAATATCTCAATCACTTTGAATACCACATCAATAAATATTGCAATACTCAATGATACAACATTATTTTGGAATCCCATTACATAAACACTTAATCATTCCACCACATCGTTGTCATATTCAACATTGCCAATAGTGATCGCATGTGATTTCCCTTTGTCCTTTGCCTTCAGTGGTTGCTCATGTTGATCATCACTAACCCTTGGATTAGGGCAATTATTAGCATAATGCCCCATTTCCTTGCACTTGAAGCATTGAAGTGTTGGCGGTGCGTTCTCTGCAGTGTTTGCTTTATCATTAGAAACCCTTTTTCCATTACTTCGACACTCAGCTGCTCGATGACCTTCTTTTCCACACTTAAAACATTTTCTAGTCCCTTTTAGACAATCTCCACCATGCTTCTTTCCACACTTTGTGCATAAGGAAACATTCATCTTCTTTTCACCATTATTCTGAGATTTCTCCTTGAACTCCATCTTTCGTTTCTTGTCAAAACCATGAGATGGATATGTAACACCAACTTCCATTTCTACCTTGATAGCACAACGCACAATTTCTTCATAGCTACTGAAGTCTCTTATAGCTAATGCCCTTCGAAGACTTGGTTTTAAGCCACTGAAAAATCGATCAACTTTACTTTCAGGTTGGATGATAATTCCAGAAGCATACCTTGCAAGTCTTGTAAAATTTGCTTCATAGGTACCAACAGATTCATCGTCCCTTTGCTTTAGTTCAAGAAACTCTTTCTCCATCTTTGTTCGAAGAATACGAGGGCAGTACTTATTGAAAAATAAGTTCTTGAACTCGTCCCATTCCATAGACTCAATTTCATCCCTTTGCCTTGTATTCTTAATAAGATTCCACCATTGATCAGCATCTCCTTCCAAACGATACACTGCTAGGATGACTTTATCATGTTCAGAACATTGAAGAACTGAAAATATCTTTTCAGTAGTACTAATCCATTGTTCAGCAACTAATGGATCAGTAGACCCACTGAAAGAAGGTGGACGCTGCCTCATGAAGGATTCAACAGAATGTTGCTCCTTCCTTTGCTCGTTTGGAAGTCCTGCATGATTCATAGCTTGAGAAAGTTGTGTGAGCATGGCTACAAGATTTTTCATTCCAGCTCCTATATCGTTTGGTTGCTCAGGGGTACAATCATTTCATTGCCCATCACATTCCGCATTAACACGGTTCCTTCGGGTTCCAGCCATCGTCTAAAACCCCAAAAGAATTGTGTGAGAGGCAAAAATCATGCTAGGGAAAACAACATAATAAAGGGTTAGTACCCTCAATATCTAACATCTTAGGTTAAATTTGAAGATCGTTAGCGCAATTCTAGGACTATAACCTATACGTATACTTAACCTTAGAGACATACCTAGACATACCTTAGAAATATCTCTAGGGATCTCACTAACGTTTTCGCATCCTAGTTTCCAAAGGTTGACTATACCTTTCCTCTGATACCAACTGTAGAGACCCGTAGCTTATCGTACATGGACATTACATTACATTTGCGGAATACTTAGTACATAACAAAAACACACACTAAAGGATCGTAATAGTTTAGTGTCTTTGGAAACTCGGAACGTAATCTTCTAATCGTGGTGAAAGTTCTTCAATATCTCCCATAAAGGTCATCCCTTTTTTTTTACCTAAAACCTTTCTTTATATCCTGGGGAAAAGAAAACATAAAAGGGTGAGCTCAAATGCTCAGTAAGGGTATACAAAAGAAATAAAAATCATATCATATCTTTTTGAAAATCATAACCTGCAAAAGAGATCATAATATCCTAACATGGAACAAATCATAGAAGTAAAAATGAGATCACCATAATCATAACATGAAACTTGAAACTTTGTGGCATGCACACATAATCATGGGAAAATCATTTCTTGTTAGTCATGACTCATTGCCAAGACTATCTTAGTGGACAAAGTCCCTTTCTGAATCGAGTAACCCTCGTTTCAGTCCTGTTTCACTGAACCGGTATAACCTACCATTCCAGCCATGTCTATCTCATGAGATATAAAATCTTTACCCAATGCATTGGAGGGAGATATAGGTCCCACCCATCTTATAATGAATCCTTTCTTATGTGTGCCACATAATCATAAAACATACATCATCGCATAACACATGTAACAAAAATGGGATTCTTGAAACATCATGACATCATAAATCAATTCATATAAGATAAAGGAATTCATAAACATAATTCCATCACAACCTAGTCAAATCAATGTAAAAATATGGATAGAAACAGAACCCTTTATTATCTTAGATGGAAAATAATTTTGATAAAACACTTGAATTGAATTCTTGAGGAAAATATCCTTTCTTCTTCAAAATCAATTTCTTTTCACAAAACATCATGCAATTTTAAAAGAAAGAGATTTTATTGAAAATAGTCATGAAATATTTTAGAGGAAGCTTCATGAAAATAAGGCTTTATAAAACAGTAGAAATCCGTTCGTGCCGTATAAGTTAAAAAAAAACATTCTTCATACTTTTGTCGGAAAAGTCAAAAAGTACCTTGTACGAAAAACGACAAAAGATTCCTTTCATACGTATTACTAAAAACTCACCGAAGGGTAAAAATGGATTTAAACAATTTTAGGTGGATGGAAATAATATTACATATTGAGTAAACATGGATGTGGATGATAAAATACACCCCAGTAAATACTTACGAATAAACAATCTCGGATAAAAATGAGATTGTGATATTTCCCTTACCTTAGGTCCAATTTGCTTTGTATGTGTCCGAACCTCCTGTATAATGATTTAAATAATGTCATTGACTTATTACATAATCATATTCATTGTTATGATGTCATATATGGTTCACTTATGACATTATATTACCCGTTCTTTTGTAAATTCCATGTTAAAGAAGCGTTTTGGGTAAAATCGTTTCATTTATCGTAGGTGTTTTGACTTGTTGTTCTTGACATCATTATTACTTACTTCCAGAATATAAAATATGATTTACATATCATATATATTCAGTATATATATATATATATATATAATAGATAGATAAATAAAATGAAAAACACCATTCATGGAGACGGTAGTCCGTACGTACGCATGAACGCTGTTTTTCTTTCCTTATTGTCTTGAAATGGAAGTAAGTAGATGACATACATATGTATATATATACATAAATCCAGTAGCTTTATAATGTCATATATTTCATTATTATTTCTTATATATACATTATAATTATTCTTAAATGGTTAACATGGAGAATGAATCTCATCGCGTCGTGGAGACGGTAGTCCGTACGTACGCACGAGCGATGATATCATTTCTATAAATATTGAATTGAATTGGAGTGGATTATACAATATATCAGAATCAATATGATGTTGTAATAACTATGTATAGTTATTCTTTACACCATTATACCTATCCATGTAAGGTGGTGGTGGAAAATAGATTACACCACGGCGTGGAGACGGTATTCCGTACGTACGCACGCGCGGTGATTTCTTTTTCCGTAGGATGGATAGATGGTGAAATAGGGTTGTTTCATACTTATAATAACATATCAGTATATGAGTGATACTGATGTTATTACTTCATAATGAAACAACCTAAGAAGAAGAAGTGGAAGAAGAAATAAAGATGAAAGAATTGGTAACGGTAATTACCTCTTCTTTGAAGTGCCTCTTTGAGACCTCCTCTTAGGGCACTAAAATTGGTCTTTGAGGAATACCAGAACCTCTAGGATGTTGCTAGGGAAGTGGAGATGAGAAATTGGCAGGGGTTGGCAGAGCTTGAGTGCTCAAATTGGTGTGAGGAGGAGGGGGAGGAGGTGTCCTTTTATAGGGGAGGAGAGGGGCACCTTAGGAATATCTCAAAATATTATTTTATATTAAAGTAAAAATCGGTTTATAATGGTTCCAAAGGGTCTTATTTAGAAGGTAAAGTGGGGATGGGTCGAAATCCTATCAACCAATAGGATTTAGACAAGTTTAGGGTATTATTTTAACCTTATCAATTAGATTTAACTATAAGTTAAATAATTTAACTTTTACCGTGTATTTTTGTTTTCTTACACTATATGGTTAATACACTTACTATAACATGCCAAACGAACCCCAAATTGTTTATTATTAATATATATATCCTTATCTAAGTCATTTGGCCGAACCTTAGATTTTTAGGAATACAATAACAATTAATAATATAATATTTGATTTAAAAACTATTTTGTGTCAATTTTGATGCTATTTGATATATGATTTTTGTGAAAGTCATAACAGAATTATATGTTAGAACCAAGTTGATTAAATCAACACTAATATATCATAGTAACCTAGAAAATTAGTGGAATTCATAAAAAGTCTCAAATTACATTTATTTTGGTGTTTATAACATCAATTATGTCAATATTTCATTAATAAGATAATTACTGCATCATCGTTGTGTCATAAATAAATTAAATTATTTGATGTCTAAAAATTACAAATAAAATACCATAATGTAGTAAATCTTTTTAGCTTTCTAATAAATATTTATAGTCGAATTTATCTTATGTATAACCCCATATTAAAAATGATTTACTTATTAAACTTTGATTTTAACTATTTTAACCCTTCTTTAAATAAATTAATAATAAAAGTCCTAATCTAATCCAAGTGGGCCTAAATGGTCATATTTTATTCCTAAGTTTGTTTTTGGTCGAATTCCACTTGTCCAATAGAATTAGGACATGTGTTAGGGTAATATTAATATCATATTTACCCTTAGTTACCCTATTTACTATTAACCGCGGTAAAAAAAAGTAAAAAGTTACTATTCACCAAAAATTATTTTCATCTCATTGAACCACATTTTAGTCCTTGATATTAACCGTGTCTCTCGGATTTTCGAAATTCCATTCACAGAAGCGGTAAAATTAAGTTTTATGCAAAATTCAGTTTTTAACCTACCACTTAGTAGTTTCACTATTCATCAAAAATTGATGTTTTTCATAACAATGCCAAAATTTCATCCCAAGCTATATTTCATATTCCGAATTCAAAAATGAAGTCTATTTTACCAAATTCATAACATAAAAGTTGCATTAATTAATTTTATAATTAAATCCCGCTGTTTAAACAAATAGCGTGTTTTTAAGAAACAATATCTATCAAAAGATTGACACTTGTTTATGTCTAGTTTAAATGTGAAATTACATCCAATGACCAACATTGTATTAAATTGTAAAAATATATTCTAAATATACTTTAAAACCACTCAAATTAATGATTTATCACTATTAATTATTTCGATTAAAAAATTTGTTTTTAATTATAATTTAGTAATTTTCACTATTCATCAGAATATGAAAGTTATCCGAAAAGTACCAAAATTTCACCTTAGGCTAAATTCGATACTCCGAATCCAAAAATAAGGTTCATTTTGAAAAAAATAAGATTTACTGGATTTCAAAAAGTGGTTATTACTATTCCTAACGGCTAGTTTTAATAATATTTTTATAGCATATCGTTGTTTAGTGAAACTCGGTATTGCGTACTACACACGCTATCGAGGAAGGTCGCGATTGCGTGTAATGCAAGGAAAGTCAAGGATGCGTGTTGTGCAAGCTCCTTTTGGTGTAGCGTATAACACAAGACATTAGTAAAATAAAAAAGAATATTTTTCATAAAATCTCGGGCTGTTACAACAGGAGGTGCACCCATGAAGAGCATTATTTCTAGAAAATTCTGGGATACACGGCGTGTACTTCCGAAGAACACACCGTGTAGTACCGAAAGTGATGACTAGGGTTTCATGGGTCAGTGAGGAATCACACGGTCTGTGACCTTGGTCACATGGCATGTTGGACTTTCCCCAAATCTCCGCATGTATTTGGGAAAGTACACAGACATGGGATAGACTACACAGCTTCGGAACATGGCGTGTACTCTCTACATAGCATGGCAGAGGCAACTACGTGGGACATGGCATGTATCCAAGGGATACACAGGCACATGGTATAGTACACGGTCATGTACTACACCACATGACCAGGTGAGGCCAGTAGCACAGGTCATCCCGTGTACCGTTTATACGGGCTAGAATACACGGGTTGAGGCCATGTACGAGCACATAGCCAGTGTTTACAAAACTGAACCCAGATACTCGGACATGGTGTGTAATCTGTACCACACACTGTGAAATGAATTTTTTTACCTGACCATCCTTAAAAAATGTCCCGTCGTACATGGGTAGTACCTAGGGTCAGAAGACATGGAATGTGAATTTTCTACATGTCGTGTACTTTTTGGAAAATGGCTTGGTCCTCTTGTCCACCATGTCTTGGACATGTTTCATTTGGGTTAGTATCCCTTCTTCTCGTTCCCCTAAAGGTCAGTCATCGTTTTCTTTTATAGGAGTATGATCCCTTCAGCATGAATTTCTGTGATAGAGTCAGACATCCCTCCAAGAGGCCCGGAGTGAGATCCTCTATCCATTCCTGACCCTAGGTAGAGTCAGACATTTACGTGACCAACTCTACCATGCATTGATCCTCTCCATAGCTGGTGAATATGGATGAGTTGCAGTATCTGCCATGGCCCTAGCAGTGATCCTCATTTGTGTATTGTGATCTTTCCCACTCAGAAGTGTGTCTCCCGTAATGAGTGTATCTATCTATTGTGATCTTCCCACTCAGGAGTGTGTCTCCCTTAATGAGTGTCACTACCTCTCGTGACATTTCCCGATGAAAAGTTCTTCTCAGACGGATTTCATCAGAGATACCAAACTTGTGGAATGTGTTATCCCGGAATGAGTCCTTTGTGGAATCTTCAAACTAAATCCCTAGACAGGGGTATGCGGTTGTGTGACTTGTCTCTAGAATACGGGTCAGGGTTTTGAGTATATCTGGTTTGTGTTTCTCTACTATATGTTCTATAGACATATTCAATGTAGAGTTGACTGTACCTTTACTTTGTGTATTGATTTGTGGCTTTTCGGGGTCCTCTACTGAGTGTTTTTATACTCACCCCTACACAGGCTTTGCCCGCACGTGTCATGTATTGTGTAGATGAGTAGCTTTTTGACAGGGTCCAGGGTGGACCAGGACAAGACCGAGTTTTCTGAGATCCCTACAGGCCGAGGCGTTCCTATGGCTATGAGAATCAGTCCCAGTACCTCTTTGTGTTTACAGGTTGGAATTTTCAATTTTCAGACTCTTGTTTTGGTGGGCTTGTATTCTAGCCCAGTTTACTTTCAACACTTTACTTTCCATCATATTCTGTTGGTTGGGTCTAGTTGTATGCATGCATTTTGTTCCTTAGTGGTTTCTTTTACATTTCATCATTTGTGGGCTTGGATATGTGTGTGTGCATACAAGTTCTTAGGAAATGCCTCCCATGTTAGTGATATGCCTACTCGGTGCTAGTCACCAGACCCTGGCCTGTTGAGGGTGGGCTAGGGGAGTCACGGTGCGGGCCCCACTGGGAGGGTTCGTGATGACAATTCCTGAGATTATAATAGAATTTCAGGGAATTTTCACATTGAATTCTGGTGACAATAAATATGAAAATATTTTTTATTAGTATCTTCATAACATTTAATTATTAAGGTATCTTGGTCATTATAACTTATAATAAATAATGTTAAATACCAAATATTTTTGTCACAAAATATTTTAAACACTATACTTGGTATATCTATTGAATTTTTTCTTCTGGGTGTATATGAAAAAGGTTTATCTTTCCACAATTTGGTGTGATTTGAGAATTATTTTTTTTACTTACCATTAATTGGTAATATAGGACATATTTGAGTCAAGTATAATTGAACTATTAATTTAGAATGGCATACAATAAAAATTTTATTTCAAACTTGAAATAAAATACCATTTTGTCTAAACATTACATTGAGATAATTTTTCTTGTAACACACATTACATAATAATAGTTTTTAAATACAATAATATATACACTAGTCATTAGGAAGAATTTATCTTCTATAGTTGACATTGTATTCAAGTTGTATAAGAAACTTGAATATCCTATTCCCTATTATGAACATTATAAAGACCCTTGGTTCTTGTATTTGGATATGGATATGTAAGTCACATATTGTATCTAATACCAAAAAAGAAATATTACATACTCTAATGAATATACCTCAAGTATAATCCAATTATTTATTATTATTAAATTCATTGTTATTCCTCTTCAAGTGACCTATATTTCCATATGTCAATCAAAAAACTATTGTTTTACATTCTCTCTCTTTACTTTTGATTTCTTAGAAGGATTTTGTGAAGGTTACTTTGGAGTTATTCTTTATATTTTTCTTTAAACCTTGGATTTATTTATATTCAATATAATAATAAAATAGTTATCATTCTTTATGTTATTATCTTCTTGGAAAACCTTAACCAAAAGTTATTAAAGAGGGTTATTCATATTATTAATTTTATAATTCTCGATGAAATTAGAGTAACTAGTGACAAGTATGAGAGAATAAGATATATTGAAATACTATGATTGAAATCGAATTCTAATTATGATAATTGATCAATATACTCCACCATCTTGAGAACACATGGACCAACATGAATTAGATCATTAAATTTACACATGTTTCGTGAAATCAAAATCTCATCCATTTCTTGCTTTACTTTCTCATCAAAAAAATCTTAGTGATTATTCAACATGGTATAACCATCTATTTCCCCTTGTTTCTTTTGATACTCATAGGATATTGATGATATAATTAGGATCTAAATTTAAAATGTGTTATCCACGAGTCTTATATAAGCTTTCATTTTACCCTTACATACTTTATTAGGTGGATCATTAGGTATTGGGGATCCAAGAACATACAGTTTCCTTTCATATCACAATATTATGAGAGATCTCCCATAATACTCTTGAAAATTAGTTCTAGTAAGGATATATTCATTGTTCAATATTGATCATTTTGTTTCTAGGGAATTTCTTGAAATTTTTCTATAAAATGAAACTTTGGAATATTAGTAATTTTATCATTTTTATCAATATAATATATATTATTGATTTATTAATCTTTAAATGCATCCATCTATTTTATCAAATCATAATACCCATTAACTTATATATTTGGAATACCCAGTCACTAAAATTATTTTTTGGGAAATGATCCTTAAAACACTATTCATAGACTAATATATGGAATTTCCACTACTCTAAGAATCTAAATTAGAATTTTGACTAGACAACTATATTAACTCATGGCTCATTGATCAGTAGAGTGGAGCCACATATCCTATGAATTGTTAAATTGGATTATTTCAATTATTGCCTCTATAATTTAACCAAGTTAGTTATGGATTCCTCTTTGATGAAAATTTTAGTTAATTCAACACACCACTCTCATAATAAATCCTCAATAATTATATAAACCCTTAACTATGGTTGATGATCAACTCGTACTTATGCTTTTTAGATTCAAGTGACAAAACTATTTTGAATTAATTTTTTCTTTTATGTTTTTTTAGTTTTTCTCAGTTAATGAAATCATTTTCTATTTATCATTCATGTTACTTTGTGATCAAACTCACAACATATCCATGCATAAATAGAGAAATATTGACCATGTATAAATTCATTTTTATTTATACATGCTTTTTTATTATTCTATGTGATAATGTATAAAATGTATATACATAAAAATAATAAACCATGAATATGATAAATAAATGACATGTTCATGAATTTTTATAAGGGTTAGTCCATCGAGTAGAATATAGATCAACCAAAACCCTAGGGTGAACTCCTTGAGTATCCTTTGAATCTAGTTACAATTCTCATGCCATCTAATGCATTAAAGTACCATTTGATGCCTTACAAAGTCTTATAGTGACTATGTCTCCTTTCATCCTCATCATTATATTAAAATACTCATATGATTGAGAGGGGGTCATGAGAATTTGTGATATAGATAAATATTTATCTCATATAAATTCATTACCGTATACATACAATGAGGTGAAGGTACAATGCATTGATCATCATTAATTAATTAATTATTTAAAACATTATATATTTAAGTAATTACATAAATAAATACTAGAAATACATTGGATGGACTTTCTCATAACCAATTTTCATGCATTCAAATCATATAATCAAACTAAATTTGTAAATAATATTACTCAATGGAATTAAATATAAATTAAAATAATTTAAACTAATTTTAATTAATAATTTACTTATCACATGGACCCAAAAATAATTTTATTAAATTCTAATTCTTAAATATATTTAGATTTTTTTACATTTTGGGATCCCTAGGAAATGAAGAACCCCCATGTAGGGGTTTTGAGTCCTTACTTGGTCTAGAAGATCCAGGAGGGCCAGTTATGGCATTACAACCCATTCGAGTCACGCGAGGTGGATAGGCGAAACCTACATAGCATTAACACTTCTTATAAAAATATTAATTTAATTTTTTTAAAAGAAAATTCCAAGGGAAGTTTCATTTTCTCCCCCCAATCAATGGGGGATAAGAAAAATAATGGGTGATTGTATCCCATTTCATTAATTTTTTTCTTTTTCTCTCTCACATGTAGTCACATTGACAATGCCCCTAACACCCACCGTCTCCTCTATAATAAGTTGCACCGCCGACACCCAACTCGGGAAATGTTTCCTCCTGTTGTGGGTAATATATATAAAAATATTGTATTTTTTAAAAAAATTTATCCCCAAAATGGGTTTTTTATATTTAATTGTCCATATCATGGCCATACAGATTCAGATCAAAATTCCATCAATGGAATTGGTACTGTAATAATTCCCTAACTAAATTCATCTAAACTAAATTTTAATTCAAATTTAAATAATTACACATGATCTTTGATACCTCTTATTGCCATCATGTGCACAATTGTTTTTTGAAAATGAGTAAAATAAAAAAATTTAATCTAGTTCTGTATTATAACATTCCCTATAATATAGCCTCACCTAGTTATCAACCTAAGGATATCATTTAAATTAATTAATCATGAAAAAATTGAAACAATACCTCATTTAATTTTGATGATACATGTTTTCTCCTCATTTATAGTGATTATTTATCAAATAAATAAAATCCAAAAACCTATAGATCATGTACAAATACATTAAAATATTATTGGTATATCAATCTATGATATATGGGTGCTATAACAGAGTAACCAGTTCAATTTTTACATACTCAATAATATATAGATCACCATTTATTTGATCGGAAAGGGAGTTTGTGGATTGAGCTTCCCCCAACATCCCTTTATCTATCCAAGAATCCGGATAAAAGATATCGGATTTCTAAAAATAGTTATAGGAATATTCCCTATGAATTATGGCTTAATTTTTTTTATATAGGTAGGTTTAAACTATGAAAATATCACTTTATACCTTCAATAAGTTAAATATTATAAATTAAACCACATTCAACACTTATAGCCTAATAAATGTTCCATAATTTTCCTAAGTACTTTATCACTTACTTTTAACATCATTGTTTTATTACATGATAACATATAATACATTAAATCATCTCATTTCTTGAATAAAATATTTAACTAATCATTAATAAAAAGTGTTATTTCAGAAATATATTTCCTATATTCATTGAATAACTTTTTAATAAAATGATTTAAAAAACTTAAAACATAATATTTTAAACAAAAATGATATTTAATTTATTTAATTATTTTAATGTGATAAACTCATAAATTATTGGACCCTTAACATGGGGACCACCATGTCATAAACTCAAATTAATTAGAGTTTTTCAAGCTTCTAAATCTTATTTATGTGTGACCCTCTAGGGATATATCTAGATTATAGTGACTGTGACTCATAAACTAGGATCAGTGCCTAGAAACAAATAATTGTCCATAAGGAGACAAGGTTTATTCATAGAAACGATAACCTTCTTTGAACACACACGATATAATATAATATATTATCTCATGATATCTCAAAAATTAGGATTCAAATATTGTTTAACCAACCTTTCAAACTTTATTTATTATTTAAATGACTATACAAAATAGAATTAACTTCTTCTATAATGAACATGAATTTAATTAAGGTACAACCATCCTGATCAACTTGGTTTGAGATATCTCTTTCTATATGGAAGTGAAAAATCTTATCTTGATCATTCAATTAATGAAATACCACCAATTAAATTCATAATACAATCTAACTCAAAAGAAAACATAAATATCATGGATTTTATATTTCATAAAATTACACAATAAAATGATGCACATTTATAATTATCTCAAGTTTAAATATCAATACACATGTTCATAGATAAGAATATTCAATTAAACCCAGAAAATATAGTGTTCTGATTAGAGGTTTAGTCCTCATGATCTCCTCTACTTGAGATCAAAAAGTTAAAAATTTAAATAAATAATTATCAATGATTATGAGCCACCAACACATGATAGTCAAACATCATTTGTGTCTTGTTAGTATGATGATATATACTATAATACATATAGTTAAGATTACTATCATAGTATCATGAGGTTCTCATTATATTTGGTAATTTCAAGAACCTTTTGATATTATATATAATCCAAAGAAATTACTATGAAAATAGTATATGATAAAGTAATAACACTATCATGGTAACAATACATCATGCATAAATCTCTATATAAACGATATGGTAATCGAAAATTAATACTCAAGTTGGGTCCAAAGGAACCAAATTTGACAAAAAAAAATTCATATTGTGTGGTGAAATCCATGAATTTTGATTTAAAATCCCTAGGGGGTGGGGGTGGGGAGAGTGACTATTGTAATTGAAATATCTTAATAAGTTTTGAAAGAAGGAATATAACAATGCATCTACTTATAGGAAGTGGACCAAGGCATGCATGAACAATTGATATACAATAAACCCTTATAATATGTTAATAAGGTATTTTTATTAAACTCGTAGTTGATATTGTTTCCAAAGTTAAGGTCACGGTTATTTAACTCCTTCATGGTGTCAATGATATTCTACCATAATGTTCTAGAAACTAAATAGGAAAATGGGAATATATTCAAGGCTAATGGGAATCACATAATATATAGTATTAAAGTAGATAACATGGTGGTAATGATATATACTATCTATTTTGGCAAGTGAGAAACCTAGGTAGGTTTATTTGTAGATATTAAATGTAGAAATTTCTTAGAGGTAACACAACTGTTTTATAAAATTTTGAAAATATTTTTCATTATTATTGTGTTTTAGGTAGCATGCTTGTGGGATTTGTATATTTTTTATTTTTAAACTTTTTGTTACTTATGTGAGGATAATTATATTTTTAAAAGTGTGTTAATTAATCCTTAATATTTTTATAAATTTATAGAAATAGATTGACCATGAAACAAACTTTAAGGAAGTTAATCATGGTTGCACATAAACATGAATTGTCAGTCTAACTATGCATGTTACTCATGATTTCCAAAAATTTTATAGATAGTGGATACACATGGTTAGATTCATGGTTAATATAAATTTTCATAAAAACCATGTACATTGGGAAATTATTTTAAATTAATACCCTGAATAAAATCACTCTAACCCTAAATACCTTAATCACCATCCCCCCTCCCCATGATTTCCTCAAAACCAACTTTCTATTTTATAAATCTTATACCCCACCTTTTAATATTCTCCCCTTTAATCCTCTACCATAACTCACACCTATACATGGTCATTGATTTTTCTTTTCTCTAACCATTTTTATATCGTTGGATTATATTTCCCCCATATCCCTAGCATGTGATGTTTTATTTTCTAAAACCAATTTTTCTTTTCCATATCATTTTCACTTAATTTTTCTTTTTATTTTTCTACAATTTTCAAAATCACACATTGTTTTCCATCCCAAATATTTAATAAAATCCAAATTTACAATAAAATTTGATCTTTCCAAGATATTTATGACATACTATAATTATTTTCATCCTTGAAATTGTTTAATTACTTTTTGTAAAGTATATATGTGTTGTTTATTTTAGGTATGAAGGGAAATCACACCTCTTCTAATGACAATGTAATAACTAATTTCCAAATATTCCCAATCTTATAGATCAAGATCCCTACCTCACCTACCTAATTAATAATAGATAAACCACTGAATTTCAAATCCATAACTACTCAGTAACATGCCTGATAGTGTACCCTTAAAATGATTCTGAAAATATTACATAAATATTTTGATGTTTGTGAATTTTTCTAAATCAGAATTGACATCAATATTTGGGATTACTTAGAATGTGGACAGTACTCCCAAGACTATGATGTTTACCAACCAACCAATAAAAAACTTTTTCTTATTTTTAGTGATGAGAGAATAATTTTACAAATATATTATAGTAAAAATAATTGAGGGAGAGGATGATATTAGATTTTACCTATAGGGATAAACCTTTACATTCACCTATTATCAATTTGAACACTTTAGTGGGTTTTGTATAACCGAGTAAAAAAATCTATTGAATTCAAAAAGGCCATTTTAAATTTTTCTAGGAATATTATATAGAATTTTAGAGGACTATAAATCACTTACCTACCCATTTTAACCCCTAGAAATACAAATAAACTAGGTTGACTAACCCAATCCATTGAATATTTTATCATTCTATTACCAACTACCTTACCCCTCACCTTGATAATGATAAGGTTGTCACCAGAAGATAAATTATCCTTATTTATGGAATGATAATGGGTACACCCATTAAATATACTAAACAAATTGGATATTACCTTCACTACATGTTTTTCAAGCCAAATATGGGATTATTTACTAGAAACTTCACAACATTAATAGGAAAACACCAGGATTTTCCCCTCTACTACTTTGTATTGATTGATAACTGAAATACTTCAATGTATCAGTGGTTTTATACATGCATATGAAGAAATTTGATTTGTGTTTTGTTACCTTTAAATATATTGATGAAGTTTAAGAGAAGGAGAAGGATGAAGAGGAAAAACTCTGATAACATGATTTAGTGATTTCTTTCCCCAAATAGCTAAAACCCAATCCAAGTCTGAAATTCCACCCCCCTCATTCCCATTTATTTTACCACCCCATAATTATATGATATCTATTTAGTATACGAAGGACTGCCACAACATAATTCAAGACTAGTACACCCAATAACACTAGAAAGTGGATAATGTAGGCACATGATTTGTGCACCTTCATATTAATGGATTTTCTATCCCCTAGTTCTATTTCCATACTTTCCTATACCCACACAACCCTAGTGTTACAAAATTTTAATTCCTCTATACATTAACATACTATATGAGATATAATTAAAGTAGATTAGGAAGCCACATTAAGTGATCTAGGATATTTTAGAGAAATTAGTTTAACATATGTATCTGGAAGATGGAGTGGTGGTGCAATATGAGCCTCGAGGGTATTCAGTGATTCAAGAGATGGAATGACTTAGGATGACGTTTATTGGAAAAAATTCATCAACCCATTTTTTAGAGGATGGTCTACAACATAAAATTAAAATTGTTTCTATACTAGATTTTATTTTAACTATTTGCGTTCTTCAAATATACAGTAGTTTTATAACTATTGGTATATGGTGTTTAATTGCTTCAACCTTATTAAAATTCCATAATTTAGTATTTTATTCTATGGTGTGTTTTTATACCCTTTTAAATTTTCTCCTTCTACTTTAGATAAATCATATTGTATCACTCATTAATTTTTTTAAGTTAGATAGCAGGTTAAAACTATTAAAATATTTTGGGACATACTCTTCAACTTGTTAGCCTATCACACGCCAAAATTTCCTAGTTTAATTAACCATATTCCTAGGTGAGTATTATTTATTTTACCCATTAAATTTCACTTTAAATTTATTTTCCTCACTCCCACCACTAATTTTCTATTATCTATACCCTTTCTACATTAAATCCACCATGGGGTGCTTGGTATTATGTGTGGGAGGAAGGTACATTTTTGAACCATGTTGGTTCACTTACCCTTAACCATTTTGATGAAAATTTATATATAATTATATTTATTTAAAATCATGCTAAGTGATACAATTCAATCTTGGTTAAATTTATAAGGAAATAAGTGAATTTTTTAGGTGTTTTACATAAACTTAGATTAAGAAACAATATTTCATAAAGCGTTAGTCTTATAATATTCTGGTGATCACATAATAATTACCATATTAAGATTTATGTTTTAAATAGTGAAATTTAAATGGTTTAATTTTATTAAGGTGAATATTTGAAGCGGAAATTCTTCTTTTATATACTAGCATAGTGATACATTAAGTTATTGATATTATTCTAGTGGTTACCACGTAGCCTAACAATTTAAAATTTTGGGGTTGAAATTATTTAATAGGGGTGATTAGTTCTAAATAAGAATGTGATATTAATTTTTTTTTGATCTCATGAAAATTAAAAAATATAGATGGAAAAATCCTTCCCAATTGGACAAATTATTTATTGATAATCAATGATAAATCCAACCTTCTAACAACCTAAACATAATCAATTAACAATTAAATGATATAAAAAAAATTTCATTACTTATATTCTCTCAAAATATTAGGTTTATAATTTTATAGGATTATAAAACCCATTATAATAAAAAATCCACAATTTCACGCAATGTATTTTTTTCCAGCAAAAAAGAGTTCTTAAAATGATACACTTTCTTCATTAATGAAAAAATCTCTAGAAATTGAACTTTGGATGTAAATATTGTTCCTACGCTTCCTTAAATCCTATAGAATCATTTTAAAACATGGTGTGATCGTATAAATATTATTAAATATTATAAATGAGAAATTAGACTTATTAAACCATTGAAATACTTAAAAACCAATAAAAAGGTTTTGACATTAAATAATAAACTTTGAGCTCATAAAACCCAAAATATTTAATAAAATAAAATTATTATTGAATTATATAAAATAATTTCATAGAAATAATGGAAAATACACGAATTAATTTTGGGAAATAATATTCATAACCCTTTAAAACCATCCTTTCACTAAAATAACAAATTTGGTTACTTTTAAAAAATCCTATCTGGAGGCTAAATTTTTACCCAATGAATTAGAGAGATATATCATAGGATCAACATCCATAATATAAAATTAAAAATTACCAAAACATGAATAAAATACATAGAATATTTAATTTTATCATATCATGGATAAAACTCATAAAAAATTACTTTTCAGTGTATAGGCAGAAGCCATTAATTTAACCCAAAAAGGAAAACAATTTTAAAAAATGGACTGACCAATTCATTTTTATGAGTAAGATAAAAGAAAAATATAGAATATTTTAAAATATAAATTATAATTTGAGAAATAAAATTCATATAAAACATTATAGAGATAAAGACTTGAGAGAAATACATGAAAATAATTAAAGTAACATTTTAAAAGAAAAACCTCTTACCTCGAGTCCTAAATCACCTTATAGATCCTCCAAACTCATGAATAATAAAACTCTATTAATTATTTACTTTATTTTAAACCTTTTTCAAGTTAATTTACTTATAATTATTCCTTTTATTTCATTTAATATCACATTTAATTCATTTAAAAAATTAGTGTTTTTTACATCAGTCTTTTTATAATCATTCAGTTCATAACTTCTAAAATAGTTAAGGTAAAATGGTAATGTTATTTAATATTTATCCATGTATTAAAAAAGTTCCAAAATTTTCAAGCTATTATTCCAATATCATTCCAAAATCAAGGAAGATCAATAGGTTAAGAAATAATCACCTTTTAGAGAATCATTCTTGAAAATATTGTTTTTTATGATTAAAGATGACTACAATTATTTAACTTTAATTTCACTATTATGATGGATAACCTTCAATTATAGAATCATGATTTTGAAAATAATTTAATATTAATGTTATATTCAATAATGAAACTAGTTTTTAAAAATACCAATGAAATATGTAAGTCTATTAAAACATCTTTGTTCACCTAGATAGTGTAAAACCACATTAGTGAGAGAAGTTTTTCAAAAGAGTTTAAATGAAGGGAAAAATCAATAAATATTTTAGTTTTATAAAAAAACATATTATTAATAGGGTAATTTTTATGGTTAATTTTAATAACTACTTAGGTTATTGAAAATAGTTAGATAAGAATTGAAATGAAAAGTCATCATTTTTTTTAAAACCTGTATTTCAACATAGTAATGACTTATGAAAAAGAGTATTGTAAGAGGTAATGGATGATATATAATCATTTATAGGTTAAAAATATTCTAATACCATGAGAATATAATCATAGTGGAAAAATAAAAGATGTTTTAATTTTTTTAACATAAATAATCATAAATAAGAATGGAGAAAGAGGTTTGGAAACCCTTACCTTACTCCTTGAACAACCTACTTTGGATTGAGTTTAAAGACTTTAGAGAAATAAATTTTGGAAATTTAATTGACCTATTAAAATTAAAAGATAAGTTTATATGGATATTTGGGTAGAATAAGATGAAAATTATTAAACTTAAATTTTTTTTGGGAAGGTTATATTGAGTCTCCATTTATAGGAAAAATTTAATGGACATTTCATAAATATTCAGTCTTTAAGGGCCCTGAATGAAATTTTAAAATGGAAAGTGGTTAATAAATGGAAAATATATGATATTTAAGACCATTAAACCTCCACAATTTACTCTAGGTAAACTTTTATGTTTTTTTTTCAATTTATAAATTATTTTTCATAATTATATTCTTTTTAAAGTTATTTTTTGGGTTATTCACATAATTTAGCTTTTAAAATATCTAGATAACTATTGAATTTACATTTAAACATTTAAATAATATATTAAATTTCATATTTATCCTTAAAAACATTTTAACACAATAATTACCTATTATATTTTTCTAGATAACTATCTTATCATTTTAAATATTTTCAAAATCATTTATTTGAACTTTTCTCATACTTGCACAATCATTGCGTCGATGCTGCATAATAATTTTCGATAATTATCCTATTATTTAATATTACAAATAAATAAATATCACAAATATATTTTATTATTAATAAATATAACTATATATAACTGTTTAAAATATTTTTTATTCTTATTTTTATCATGGTAACACTTTTGAGATAAGAATTTTGGTATTTCATACCTTATACAAAAATAGAGTAAAAATTTGGATAATTATCTTGCTCTATAAATTTAAATTGAAAAAATATACATAAATATAATTTACTAATAAAAACATTTACCTTTAAAGTTAATATTTTCCTTATATCTTCTTAAATATTATCTCAAATGTAATAATTCTGACATTTCTAATGCTATACAAGCATTGTGTCAATATCAATAATTATTTTTCATATTTATTTTTACATAAAAATTAATTTATAAAAATTTAAAATATTTATATGATATTTCGAGTATATAATAATTTAATATCTATTTCATTGTTTTCAATAATTTTAATTTCGTATTTATATCCTTATGATGCCATAAATTATACTGTATTCATAAAAACTGTATTTTTTACTATTCACTAAATAGCCAACTTGCTTAGGAAAATCCCTAAGATAATTTCAACATACTAATAAAAAAATGAATCCCATTTTATAATATTTTAATTCAATTTTTTTTTGGAAATTTCACTTTTAAATAAAACCATATAGTACATGGAAATACTATTTATGTTGAAAAAAACTATTTTTTTATTAAATAAAAAAACATATTCTTGTTTCATACCTTGATAAAATTATTTCAAAGACAAAGATAATAATAAAAATTAATATAAATCCATATAATATATATATATCCATTTAAATAATATTTGATAATGAAATTATTCTTTAGTTTACTTAAAGACACAAATCATGTTAAAGAAATTTATTTATCCTTTAAATAAAACATTTACTACGAGATAAAGAAAATATAGTTATTTAAAATGTATAATATGAATCTAATTGATTATATGAAATCCTTTGATACAAGATATAAATGCATAATTTTTTAATTATATATATAAATTCATAATCATGAATACTAATAAACTATAAAACTGATATATTATTGAAAATTCTTGGGTTGTCACATTCCCCCTTATAGAAATATCATCTTCATAATTTTAACTCATTGGTAAATAGGATTTTATAATTTTCCATCATAGATTATTTTGGTTCCTACATTTCTTATTAAATCATGTGATTGATCTATAAAAATTTAACCAAAAAAATTACCTTATTTCACAACACATGATCTATATGGTCAAGAATCTAAACTAGTTTTTCCTCATAAGAAAAATTCTTCTCAAACTGTACTACTTTAGGGATCAACTTATGAGATGTATCAGGTGATTTTTTTCTTAATAAAGAAAAATTAAACACATTATGTTTCTTATATAAATTTATAAAAAATTATATAAAATAATCCATTGATCCCACTTTCTCCTAGATTTTATACGGAATAATAAATCATGGTCTCAATTTACCTTTATTACTAAAATTCATCACACCCTTCCATGGAGATATTTTAGGAAATATATAATATCCTACCTCAAATGAAAGATATTTCCTTTTATTATCTATGTAACCCTATTTTTACATGCCTTTAAATGATGTTGAATCAATTTTACCTTTTCACCTTTCTCATTCACTAATTTAGGACCCAAAAACTTCCTTTCCATAACTTCATCCTAACAAGATACAATTTGAAACCACTTTCTATACAATGATTTAGAAGGTTCAATATATAAACATGAATTAAAATAGTTATTATATGAAAAATAAACCAACGAAATGTGTTGACACCAACATTTTGATAATCCAAATAATAATATTAGAGCATATCACCTAAATTTTGAACTATCCGCTCAAATTTTCCATCAGTTTGAGGTTGAAAAGTTGTACTAAATCTTAATTCAGTATCTAATGAATTATGATGTTCTTTATAAAAATTAAATGGAAGACTTATATCATGATCAGATATAATTGAAATAGTAATTCTATATAATTTTACTCTCTCTTTAATATATAATAGATAAATTTGATCCAAAGACATATTATCTCAATATGAAGAAAATGAGTACACTTAGTCAAATATTCAGTAATAAAACATATCATATTATTACCATGAGATGTATTTGTTAATACAATGATTAAATCCATGGATATGTGTTCTTGTTTCCATTATATAATTGACAATGACTAAACCATTTATTTTAGAAGTTATCAATTAGCTTTAACCTATTGAAAAATTGAACATTTAAAGGTAAAATCAGTAATATATAACTTCATTAATTCCTATAAAAAATAATCTTAAAAATCTATATATATGTTTTTGTTTATATATGAATATAATATGGAGATCTATCAGCCAAACTAAATAATTCTTTTTAATAAGATGATATCTAGACCTGAGGTCAATCTTTGAAAATAATAAGCATCATTTAAATGATAAAACAAGTCATTAATATGAGGAAAAAATACGAGTTCTTAATAGTAATTTTATCAAGTAATCCATAATCAAAGAAAAAGCCTCATATAACCATCGTTATTGTTAATAAAAATAGTATCACCCTAAGGTGTAGTGCTAGGATGAATTAAAACACCATAAAGAAAATATTTTAACTACGTTTTAAATAATAATAGTTCTACTATATCGATTCAATAAGGGGGTTTTGAAATTGTATTAGAATTAGTATCTATGTTAATAATGAATTATTCCTATTAATCAGAAATATCAATAAGGAAATTATAAAAAAATACATCAAAATATTCATTTACCATTGAAAACTCACTATGTTTTACAATTTACTTATTTTTAATGATAAGAAAAAGATAAATTTTACATATATATTTTATCAATTTATCAGATTCTTGATATATTATCATTGGTATAAACTTATTATTAAATAAAAACTAAGATTCATTATGGAAATTATATATAACTTCATTTGATCTGTAATATATCATAGCATGATAAACCAAAATAGAATCCATAACCAAAATGAAATCAAAATATGATATAGGTGTAATAATAAGATTTTTTGGAAAAAAATACCACATATTACAATTGGAATATTCTTATAAATCCATATTTTTTTAATACCCCAATGAGGAGTTTTTACCAAAAGTTTTGTCACCATTTTTTTGTGATTATATTTAAATATTGCTATAAAATTTTCTATAAATAAAAGAAATTAGATCCATAATCAAATAATAAATTATAATAATTTCAATAAACATATTAGGCACCATTCACTACTTTATTTTATGGACCAACATCGATCATAATAATAGAACATTACATATCAACAACTTTTTTCTTATGAACATGAAAATTTACACCTTGAGTATTAAACTCAGACATATATTTTTGAAATTTACTATCTCATTGCAATTAAAATATTTTCAATCCAATTAGAAACCTATTTTCCACTATTATATTGATTATTACACATTTATTTGAAATCACAAGTCATATTTCCAAATTTATTAAACTTAGGACATATTTGAGGATTATCTACAAATTTATTTTTTTATAGTTCCTACATTTATTTCCACCTTAACCTATTCTTATCATTGAAGTTATGAGATGCATAAGAGTGAAAAACTCCACATAAACCTTCTCATCACATCAAAAAATTTCCTCATAACTCTAGAATACATGGGGAAATAAATCCATTTATAAACTTATTTTCAAACCTATGTAAAATCTACCACTTTTACTTTCATGGTCTAGAGTAAAATTTGGTTCAAAGCTTTATAATATTGTTAAATTTCCTTTATAAGTGGCAACTTAGTCCTCTTCATTTTTCATTAACTCAAAAAATATACTCTATATTCCAAGTTAAATAAATTTATGAAAATATTTTTCAAGGAAAAAAATCTTTAAATACCTTTCATCCCATGGTATAAATATATTTATTTTTATTATTATTCTTAATTAAAGAACATCACTATAAGAATCTACTTTAATATGAAAAATGACAAGAATTAACTTTTAATTCTCTAAACAACCCACAAACATAAAATATTTTCTCCAAATAATTTATACATACTTCAACTATCATTGGGTTTAAGTTTTCACTAAATAATGGAAGATTTTGTCACATGAAATGATACACTATTGAAAAATTCATTTTTAGAGAATTTGGTTTCTCCCTTTTATTGGTACTACCATTTATGGCCTATGTTAATTGAGGTAACAAAGGTAAAAAGTTATTAACTCTAACTACAAACATTTTAGGTTGGTGATTTGGAAGGGTATTGTCCTCTTATTGCCTTTATACTCCATTCAACTTGTTACCTTAATTGAAAACCATTCCAAAATAGGCCTAAATTATATCAAGAAACATAAAAACCCTTATAATAATAAAAAACTTTCTTATAATAATATAAATATAAATTAAATTTTTATCTCTATAAAACCTTTCAGCACCCCTAAATTGTATTTAGTTTTTTTATCAATATCCTAACATCTAAATTTATATAAAACCTGATAGTTATTTAAATTGTAACTTTAAAATGAAAAAAAACCAAAATATTGATTTCAAAATTCAAAACCAAAGCTCAAGGATGAGTCGACGGGAAATTGACTAATGATAATTGGATCAACACCTAAGCCTCAATCCTTTTGCCTCACACACTAACCAAGGACAAACGTCACCAGATGTCTAGTCCAATCACCAACCACCACTCATCAATTCTTACTTACATTCCAACACCATCACCATATAAGATAGATTCACCATAAAAATTGAACAAATCAAGTAAAAAAACATGACCAATAAGTACTAAAAAATCACCTTATGAACACCAGATAAGAACATAATCCAATTAATAAACAAAAAATCCTTCAAAATCCTAATGAATTAAACCAAATAAATCCAAAAATAGAGTTTAACATCACCTTATAAAACCATAAAAAACAACCACCATGATCCCACCAAAAATAAACCATGAAAATAAAAATATCAATAAAAATAGAGAAAATTATAACCAGCACCAGATTCGAACTAGAAACCTACAATGCATGACATTCTTTAAAGATAAATACTCACTCCTTTAGACCCTCTAGTACTCACACATTACTAACTCTAGATGAAGTTTCTACTAAACTAATGACATTAATTCTAATATGGAATTGTGGGAATTAAACCACCATCATGAAATCACGATATGAATAGTAAACTTGAACATAACTGAAGAGTATAAACTGGATAGAGACCTTGTTAAGAAATTGGAAACAAAATAGGATAAGGGATAAAACAATAATAGTAAACATCATCATATACCCCCATCAAAATCCCAATATGCTATAGATCATTATTATGACATATTAAATATAGGTACTAGAATGATAGTTTGGGAGGAAAGGGAAGAGAAGGATATATAATTAGGAAAAGAGTATAAGAATGACTATAACATACATCCACCAAATACTATTGAACCAAAATAACCTAGAATAAAAATAGGATAAGTTAAAGGGGTACATTGAAAAAATATCCACTATGACCATACCAAATTCTTAATGCACTTTAATGGCTAAAAAGTGTTGAGTCTCACATGAAAGGTACAATAATAAGGGAATTGGTAGAGGCTGAATGTGGAATTCAAACCAAACAATGTCCACTTAGAGAGAAAAAATAAATTAAATTAGAGGTCAAGAAACCCAGATGTTCCATCAAGAGAATGATCACGACTAAAAATAAAACTAGGAGAAAAAAGAAACACTTCCCCTAACCTTTTATCTGTATAGTTTTATAGTATTATGAAAAAAGTTCTTTACAAAAGCTACACTTAAACTGAGTATACATTTTTTTCCAAAAAATCATGTTCTTAATATGATACACTCGTTTTATTAAAGAAAAAACTCCAAATCTTGATCTTTGATTTTTTTATTAATCATACACATCCTTAAACCCTATAAAATAATTTTGCAAATAATGGAGCATAATATAAATCTCAGTAAGGGGTTTAAAAGATAAATTAGGCACATTAATCCATTGAAAACATGAAATACCATAAAAAGGTTTCTCCTTTAAATAATAAAAAGTGAACTCATAATAACTCATAATCACTCATGAAATCAACTTATTAATGAATTTCATAATATAATATCAAAATAAGCATAAAGATTACTTGAAGGAATATTAAGACATTATATTAACCACCCTTTCAAATAAACCATTCATATCATCCTTTAAATGGAGAAAATGTACTCATTTACTTCCAAAATATTATATCTAGAGTCTAAATCATTACCCAATGAATTTAAGAGCTATGTTCCATTATTAATCATAAAAACATAAAATTACCAAGTACTATTATATGAATAAAAACCAAAGGATATTTTATTTCACCATATCTTGTATAAAAAACCACAAAAAATTTACTTTATAATCCATAAGCATAACCTTATAAGTTAACACAAAAAAGAAAATTATTTTAAAATAATGTCTTAAACGATTACCTGTTTATAAGAAATAAAAGTGAAACATGTAATATTGAAAAATATAAATAATAATATGATAAATATAATTCACATTAAACATTATAGAGAGAGTTTATATAATTACTTTTTAAAAATTTAAAGTAAATAAATAAAAGAAAAACCCATTACCTCTAGTCCAGAATCACCTCGTACATCTTCTACACACCTGAATAATAAAATTTAATTAATTATTTACATTATTGAGAATCCTTTAAATGTTTACTTTATTATTATTTATATTTTTATTTTATTTATTATCATGTTTAACTCAATTACAAAATTGATAATGTTTACATTAATAATTTTGTGATTGATCAATTCATAACCTCCAAAACTGATGTGGTATAATGGGAATGGTCAAGAATATTTATCCCTGGGTTCGAAAATCACCAGAAGATCCAAGGTATTTTATTTATATCATTAAATATTCCAAAATGGTTAATTTTTCATTAAATAATCCCCATTTAGAAAATATTCCGAGAAAATATTGTTTTAATAGTAAAAAATTACTATGATTGTTTATATTTAATTTAATTATTATGATGGACACATTATAATTCCATAAACATAATCAAAAAATTACTTGAATATTAATTTTATATTGAATAATTATAGAAATGTTTAATAATATCTATTATAGATGTAAGTTTATTAAAACATCATTATTCACATAGATAAAGTAAAACAACCACAGTGAGGGATATATTTCCAAAGTGTTTAAAATAATGAAAATTTTAATAAATTTTGAGTTTTATAAAAAATGTTATATTATAAATAACCTAATTTTAGTGTTAATTTTAAATATTATTTATGTCATGACCCACCACTATTATAACCGATTTTAGGCCTATAGAGAAGATGAGAGTGACCCTTCAAGACAACCTCTAATAGGCCTTGAGTTGGTGACTAAAACCGAGGGTATAAAATGTGGATATAAGAGGTATTAACCTTATAAAATCCTAGGAATAATAAGAAAGACCCACTAATAAAATACAAATAAATTCCATACCTAAATAAATTCCCATAACCCAAATGTTATATATATTTAAATTATAAAAAATATATAAAATACATGTAATAAATAATTAAAAAACTTCAATAAATCTACCAACTTTATCAAAGATACTTGAATAGTGGCTCCAATCTCAATTGATTTATCCTATAGATAATTAGAAAACTATGGTGGCGTGAGAACATGGAATTAATCAGTAGGATCAACCTTCTAAAAGAAATCTACATCCATGTGAAATAAATATGAAAGGGTAAATGAGAGTGATATCAACCAAGAATATCATAAACACATATATAAGTAGGGATAAACATATGAAGTTACAATATATAGTTATGCATTTCACAACAATTTCACCATTTCAAAAATTTCCCACAAAAACCTTATCAAATTAGAAACATAAACACCCAAATTACCCCATAACAAACAACTGATAATAATAAAAATACCATAACCATCATCAATCACCATATATCCATATCCCATCTACATATTAGTGACTATAATAGTAATGTATCATGAACATTAAAGACATCAACCCTGTTCCCATATCCTACCATGCATGAACCCACTATACATATCACATAATTATCCCATCATCATCATCATCATATAACCATATATTAAACCCCATATTGATAATATAACATAAACACAAAGTGAATCAAACTCATTACCCCCCCTCAATGTATATCCCCCACTATAACCACATCTCTACATCTTACACCTCACATAACCGTCATGAGAGGGTATCAATAACATATAAGACATAAAGAACATAAACTATATAGATTCATTATTTCATTTATTCATCCATACAAGTATATTCATCAACTAATACCCCATTTCAAGTAGTTAGCTTATCTTTTTTACATTAATTCCATCCAGAATCACACATTTCAATCATTGAAAATTCCTTAATATCCTACTACCCCTTCCCATATTCACCCTCCTAAGATTATTCCATTCATCCTTAGCACATTTGTTTTTGAATAAAAACTATCTTATTCCATTTTATTTCATTTTATTTTACACAATCCACAGACCATTTTGTTAATAATAGGTGCATTCAATTTCCAACATGCCTCTTTGAACACCCTGATATTTTGGAATATATTTATTGATAAATTAATACTAAGTTCAATAGTTTATTTGACACACAACACTAAAATAAAATGATTCATGACATAGTACTTTATAAATAATAAAACCTATAGTAAATAAAAAATATTGTAATAAATAATAAATTCATAAAAATTAGTATTAAGAATACTTAGAGTTTTAAAATGGAATTTTCAATAAAATAATTTTTATTTATATATATTGAATTTTAATTTAAAAAATAAATTTATAAATATTAGAATGTTAATTTTGAAAAATTAAATTAAATTTTGTATTCCACATGTCATAGTTACCCTAAGTTTTCTAATAATTTTTTAAATAATAGATTTTTTGGTTAATAGTAAAAAATATTTATTTTTCTAATACTGTCACTTTTATGAATGTATAATAATATAAGAATAATTTATATTTTTTTAATTTTTTATATAAAAATACATTTATAAATTAAATTAAACTATTTATTAATACTATGTTGAATTTAAAAACCCATGTTTAACATTTTCGAAACTTAAGTTACATTTTACTCTAAAACTATTTAATTCTCTTATATTAAAAATTAGTTCTAATAAATTATAGAAAATTAATCTAAAAAAATTAATTTCATATTTTATATCAACATTATAATATTATTAAATAATTATAATTTCATTTTATGTATAAAAATATGATTACTAAAATTAATGTTCACTGCCACGATGATGATACAACTATTATTTTAAATAAATTGTATTATTAACATTTTTTAATTTTTATCTAATAAAATAAATTAATTTATTCTAAAGTATGTCTATAATATATTTTTAGACAAAAATATAAGTACATTAACACTCATTAAATTTTTAATCAATAAAAAATAAGATTAAGAACACTTAATAGTAAAAATAATATATTTCTACAAAATAGTAGTTCTATATGTTAAATGTTTTAATTTAAAGTTAATTTTATATTTTTTAGAAATTTAATTAGACTATATATAGAATAAATTTTGGTTTAAAATGTAATTTTTTATAAGTATCACCTTACATGTTTAATAAAATATAAACTACTAGTGTAAAAACAAGTTACTAAGGTAAAAAAATAGTCAAATGTAAAAATCAAGTAATAAAAGGACTGAAATATGTTTAAATTGTTTTGGAAAATTAGTGGTGGATTCTTGATCGACCTTAACTCACCGAAAAATAAATTATTGAATGTTTTTGGATCCATTTACCCTCAAACAATGTCTTTTAATTATTGAAAATAATTAGTATAAACAAAAGTGCCATTTTCTTCACTTATAAGTGGTAAAAACATCCACCCATTCATTACATAATTTTACTTAAAATTACATCTTGAAACTCCTAAATTTTAAAACTAATATAATATTATCTCAATTTTATAATCCTATGGTCTCAATTAATTATCTTAATCCTTTCATTTCCAAGTATACTTTCAAGAGAAATTTCAGGGTACGAACATGAGTATTACTTAATCTTTATCTTTTTCTTCATAATTATTCATTTCCAAGCCTATCCAAACCATAGTAATATTTTGAACTAAATATAATAATTATTATTATGTGTTATTATATTAATGTAAAAACCAATATTTATTCATTATCATGCACTCATAAAAATAAAAGAATGTTAATCGTGAGTATGACGAACTACTGCCTCCACGAAACAACTTATTCTTTTTTCCATCACCAAATTCCATGGTTGGTAAAAAGGATTTATTTGATGAATTTATATCCTGAATATTTTAAAAATTATAATTATTAAATTATAATTTATCATATACCCCAATTATTTCATATTCATTCATAAATGGAGTCGTTTATTATGTGTTCAATGGACTACTATCTTCATGAATGATGAATTTCATTTTTCATCACCAATATTCATGGATAGATATAAGAATTAATTTAATGAATATATAGTATTTTTATGAAATTTTTATTCTTTTTAGAAGTAATATTACTATTATATTAAAATACATCCTTACTAATAAAATTGTTATAACATGTTGTTGTTTGGGTCAGTTTTATCACCTAAGTGAAAGATGCTATAATGTTTTTATCATGACTGATTATGGAATGTTATATAATGGTAATATCATATAATAATAATTTATTTATGATTTTTAATGATTATATAAAGATTTTATGGACATTTAATATATTTATTAATATATATCACCTTTGGATCATTAAATACATCAGAACTTGTTCATAATAACTTCCCTTTTCACAGACCATATCCATGCCTTTAAACTAATAAAAGGAAACATATTAAGTCATTGAAAAAAATTATTATTATATATTTAATAATCTTGTAATGATTAAATTCTGGAGAAGAATTAATAATAACATAGTTATTACAAAATTAGTTCAAAACAATCAAGATTACTCACTCATGATATAAAAAATAGATAATAAATAACAAATATACATATAGAGAATAATTATAAATGAAATTTATAAAATGTTATAGATATGAATATGCCTCTATAATATTTTATTAATATAGTTATGTTTATTATATATGATGTTAGAGCATGTTTGAGTAGTCAAGAGTACATGGAAAGAGTTTCTTTGTCTAATTTTAGAATCCACATGACATGTTTGATAATGTGAAACATAAATTATTTTATATAGTGTTATTAATAAATATTTAATTTATTTTACCATATATAGGAAATTAATGAGGTTTAAAGAGACATATCATGTTATTTCTTTATATGGACTTTGATTCAAAAGATACCAAAGTCGTGAGGGTTTTTGTTAACTCATCTATCTTCATTGAGTTGTAATGTGTTTTCTTGAATTTATTAATTAAAAATTGGTTCATGGAAACATGATATATTATTTCATGATTATTTATCTTTCTCTATAGTGGAAAATGAAACTTTTTTATTCAAATATACCTCCTCAATGAATTTATTTACCATAAAAAGTATATTATTGTTTAGAATAATTCACACCCTCTTTAATGATGATTCCACCCCTCATCTATATTTTCCATTCCATATAATATCTTAATTTATATTTAGAAACATACTTATATGTTTTCTCATGTGACCTTTATCTTTAATTTTTATTTATTTATAAAAGGATGTTTTAATATCCATTTTTATGATGTAGGGATTCAAAAAAGGTATTTCAGAATATTAAAAAGGATTTTCATCCTTTCGAAATAAAATGTTTATCTTATTCCCTACATTATATTTATAAATAATTTATATATTTTTAAAGATCCATTATGTAAAGACCTGAAAATTTCAAGGAAATTTTTTTCTTAATTTCTTTGGAATTTTACGAGTATGTGGCTTTAGAAGACACTTGATTCTGAGGCCCGGTGTGCCCGAAATCAATTTCTGAAGTTTATCTCGGGTACGTTCAGTGAACGAACGAGCGAGTTTTTCTATCTTTTGAACCAGTACTCGGAATTGAAAACTGAGGGCACCGATGAACTTGCAATGCCGATAATTGCTTAAGGGGACCTTTACTGCAGTTGCGTTTGAAGTGGGTTGAGAATTATTAATTTGGAGTTTAGTTAAGAAGTTAAATAAATTTGTTAAAACAAATTTATTTCTAAGGAAGTTTAATCCTCCCATGTGCGGATATATGAGAGGTGGGGCCCACACGAGCCCCATCCTCTCTTCTTCCCATAACTCTCTCCCCCCCCCACTTAGCACCTCTTCAATTTAATGTGACAACTCCCCTTATTATGACAACCCTTCACCTCCCTAATTAATACTCCATCAAGGGTTTGAAAGCTAAAAGGGAATGATATTTTTTATTGGGAAGCCTTCACTCAATTATGCGTTGGAAAATATTTTGGAGAACCCTGTGGGAAACCTCTGGAGAAATTTAGAAGAGCTCCCTCCTTCCAACGAAGAACGTTCTTGAAGAAGAACAATGCCTCTTCGACGAAGAATGCCTCCGACAAAGAACGCGAAGTCACCGACAATGTGCCTTATCCTCTTCATCCTCCATGTCAAGGGAGGAGACACCACCGCGAGGAATGTATCCATTGATGACGACACTTCCTCCAACGTCAATGGAATTGGCACCGATCTTCCGCGACGTCCGATCATTGTGACACTTGCCACTTTCCACAGCTCGACGACGTGTGACGTTAGCGCCGGGCTGGGCCGCCGGCGCCGGGCCGCTAGCGCCGGGCCGGGCCGCCAGCGCCGGGCCGGGCCGCCAGCGCCGGGTCGTGCCGCCAGTGCCGGGTCGTTCCGCCAGCGCCGGGTCGTGCCGCCAGTGCTGGGCCGGGCCGCCAGCGCCGGGTCGGGCCACCAGCTTGATTGCTGGGCACCGACATCCGGGCCGGGCCATGCCCATTTGGGCCAGACCCAGACCCGGGTCGGGTCGACCCGGTTCGGGCCGACCCAGGGGGTATTGGGCTGGGTCGGACCGGGCCCAAACCCCCTAGATTCGGACCAGGTTTGTTCAAACGACCATAACTTGAGCTACAGACCTCTGATTGATGCACCTTTAGTTTTGTAGTGATCCTTGGATCGATACGGTCGTTTTGGTATATTACAATCAAGGTTTCAGTGAACTTTTGGTATGGCTAGGTTGGTACGAACCCGAAACCATCTGGGCCCTAGGAGTGGAAACAGTTATAACTTGAACTATGGATGTCTGAATGACATGCCACTGACTTTGTTGGTTTCCTTTTAGTGAGATGGATCTTTTGGTATACTTAACCTGTGGTTTGGACGTATTTTGAGTATGGCCGGGTTGGATTGTACCTGAAATCCAATCGGGCCCCTGGAATGGAAAAGCTGATAACTTTCAGACTGGACGACCATTTGATGAACTGTCAACGACGTTGGTAATCTCGTTGATAAACGGTCCCTTGAGAATACCCTATGAGAGTTCAGGGTAGAGTTGAGATACAATCAGGTTGGTTCATACACGAAACCAACCGGGACCCCAGGACAAAAAGGATAATAACTCACAGATCAGGCGTCCGATTGATGCGCCGTCTATTGCGTTGAGATCTCTATGATGTGATGGATCTTTGTGATACTTATTGGTGTGACTTCATGACACATGGAGTGTCAACTAGTGGCTCATAGAGCATATCCTCCTGGATACTAGTGTAGGGAGTACGAAGACCTTGTAGCTGGCTGAGACCTGATGATTGTTTGTCCGATTCGAGTTGGAGTGACTTGTATAGCCCAGTGGGGAGCACTATTGTGTTTGGGTGGAAGACCAAAAGCGGGGAGAACTACTATGTTTGGCTGGAAGACCTGTGGTACTCGACAGATAGAGTACCTCTGTAGGCTATTAGGGGGAGCACTACTGTGTTGGGGTGGCAGACCCATGGTGGGGATCACTACTGTGTTTGGGTGGCAGACCTATAGTACCCGACAGGAGGAGTACCTCAGCAGTCTAAGGTTAGTGAGTAGTGCCTCGGAGTCATGACAGGATCACTGTACTTGTCAGAGGAAGAGCTCTTCAACAGTTGTGGTTTCAATATCATTAATGAAAATCCTGGTTTGAGCTGATTCGTTGACCTTTGTGAATTTCTCTTGATTGAGATGGGTTACATGATAACTTAGGTATATGTATGGGCATATACCTAAGTAGTGGTTATCTGTTGATTTCATATCTGTGTGATACCTCATGTTTGTGATGGGTTACTTGATAGCTTAGGTATAAGTATGGGCTTATACCTAAGTAAGGGTTATCTGTTTAGATCCTTCTTTGTGGTTATCCTTGTTGGATTTAGTGAGACCTTGAGGGTCTCAGGGTCCCTACTGAGTATCGTTATACTCACCCCTGCACGGGCTATGCCCTTACCTCGTTGTATTGGATGCAGACGATGGACATCGCTGACGAAGGCCGAGTGTTCGAGGACTAGATGGTACCCGGAGGTGGAACTCATGACGAGTCAGTATTTGGAGGTGGACTTCACGATGAGACGGTACTCGGATGAGGTTGACGGGCGAGAGCGTTACAGAGGCTATCTGTACCTACCCTTAAGGTAAGATCTGTGGGGGACGATCTAGGAGTTGTGCTCACTGTACCTACCCTTAAGGTAGGATCCAAGGTGGACGACCCAGGAGATGCTTCTATCTTCCACCTGTTTTTCTTTTCTGTTGTACTTTCGTTCAGTTGTAGCTATACTTTTCAGTTGGGGTTGTATTCTAGCCCATTTACTTTTCAGCACTTTCTTTTGTACTTTGTCTATTACATCCTCTTGTACTCTGGTTGGATGTGATTATTTTTTATAAAGGCAATGCCATCCCAGTTATCGAGATTTACACCTTTGGTGCTAGTCACCAGCCCCTGGCCTATGAAGGTGGGCTTGGGGTAGTCACGACACGGGCCCCGAGGACAGGTCGTGACACATTATTGAAGATTATTTTTAAAATTAAAAGTTTTAAAAGTGTTTTCAGTTTTTCTTATTGAATCACTTATATATTTTCCATGGATTCACTATTGAAATATCCTTTTAAAAGTAAATCTTTTTTTAAAAAAATCAATTAAACTTAAAAGAATAATTTTCAATATGGACATAACTTATTATTTTACACCAAAGATAAAAGTTTTTTCTAAAAAAAATTTATAAATTCACTACCACTTTCCTCTTCATTTATAAATGATATATTTATTTGGAAATTATTTTAAATTAATCACATTTTAAATGTTCTTATGAAATACTATTTTTTGGATGATTGAATTTTTGGTATCAACCATTCACATTATTGAGGTCAATTTTGATGATACCCTATTGTAATGTCACAAAATTCATTTTTCTCTTCATCAGGTCTTAATGATGTGATGAATTATTGTTTTAAAGTGGAACACATATGTATGGGTGAATTATGGGTTTTTCCTACATCAAACTTAAATGCATTAGTAAAGTTTATATCACATGATCTCAAAAGGGCACAAATGAGGATTTATCCCACACTAAAGGGTTTATGGGAGGATTTATTCCAAGAGAAAGGGTGAACATGAGGATTTATCTAAAGCCAAAGGGTATATTAGAGGATTATCAAAAGATTAAGGTTACATGATAAGATTTATCCCTATATAAATGGTATATAGAGGGATTTATCCTAAGATAAAGGGTACACAAGAGGATTTATACCATGAAAAAGGGTACACAAGAGGATTTATTCCCAGAAAAAGGATATATGAGAGGATTTTCCCAAGACAAAGGGTACATAAAAGGATTTATCTCAAGAAAAAGTGTACATGAGAGTATTATTCCAGGCCCAAGGGAACACAAGAGGATTTATCCCAAGAAAAATAGTGCATGATATGATTTATCCCAAGCCAAAGGGTACACAAGAAGATTTTTCCCAAGATAAAGGGTACGAATGAGGATTTTTCCCAAGTTAAAGGGTATACCAGAGGATTTATCCCTAGACAACAGGTATATGGTAGTATTTTTCCCATGCTAAATAGTACATTGGAGTATTAATCCCAACCCAAAGGGTACATAGGAGGATTATTCCAATCCTAAGAAGGTACACATGTGATTATCCCAATCCTATTCTATAATGAATGTCTTAGTGGGAATCCTTGACATATGATTTCTATTATTTTGTTTATACCACAATATTATTCCATAATATTGTGCCTATTATTATGATCCTAGACTCATTTTTAATTTCTCATTATCATAAACACTTTTTTCATGGTATATGATTGTTTATCTGAGATTACATTTCTTTCTATAATGAATTATGGACAACACTTATTGTTCCATTCTCTTTTAATAAGATACTTATCCAATGATCAGGTTTATTCATATTTTTATGATCTAACACTTGATTAAATTCTTATAATTTTTACCTTACTAGGTTTTTGATATCATCCCTTTATTTTTTCCATTCATTGGGTTATAAAGATGAGTATAAATTATGATAATTCTAGAAGGAATTATAGTGTGGTTCAAATATAGAGAAATGTTCACGAGTATCTTAAAATAAGATGCTTATTTATCAGATACAAAAAGACACTAAACCTTTTATTATTTGTATTGTGTGATTATTTGTCAGATGAAATGTTTAACTTATGTAATTTTTGTAAGTAAAGATACGTTCAACTCACTTTGTATCAAAGTATGTGTTCTTTATAAAGTGTTTTAAGGACTATATCCAAGAGTGTATATTTGGGACACCTCACACCTTTAAACCATTACTCCTATATTTCAACTATATACCCATTTTATTCATAAAAAATTAAAATAATTATTTATTATTCAAAATAAGACCCCATAAATTATAGCACATCAAAACAAAATTTCCACCATTATTGTAACCCAACAAATCTAACCCTAAATTTCAACAAGCACATCATCAAGAAAAAAAGTCATTAAAAATTATAGCTTTACTTATTAAAAATTTTAAAAACTTTTTCTATATTACCATCTTTAATTAATTATCTGATTATCATGTTAGCAATCTTTTCTGTGATAACAACAATAAGGGAGACATGACAACAAGTGTTAACCAATAAGAACCAATACGTAACAATTAGAATAAAAAACATATAACATATGAAACTATAATTTCCCTTATAATTTACCTATAATATATATTATCATATTTATTTAATTTTCATTCTTCTTTATTGTGAGTTCCCCATAAATTCTTCCCTCTCCCCATAAAACCAAAAACACCCATAAATCCACATTAAACAATATAGAAGGGAAAACTTGATAACATGTTTGGAAGGAATAACAATGATAAAGTTATAGATATTATATTCTATATGATAGATCATGAGTTTAGATATCCTATAAATCAACCAAAGATACAAAATCTGTTGCATGACCAAGGATAAGAAGAATAAGATGATGAATACAAGAACAAGAATAAGTTGGGGGGATTATCAAATAAACCAAAACCACATTAATCCCTTATCATAATCGAATCCAACCCATGGAAAAACCTTATTGGACGATAGAAAAATAAAAAAAGAATAATGAAAAAGGAAAAACTTACTTTGGATACTTTTTAATAAATATACAAAATACAAGGATAAATACCATGGAAAAGGGTGCCTAAATGACTCCCAAAAATTACCTAGAGTCACTCAAGAGTTAAGGTAAATAAAGGAAATAATTTTTTTTCAAAGGCACATTCAAATATATATCCTAGATGAAAAATATAATAACAAGATGAAACAACATAAACCATTCCATAATGACTCGGATTTGTTCAAAAAAATCACATCACAACCTACTACACTACACCAAAATGATCTCAGTAAAACCCCCCTTTGAAAATCACACTGAAAATCTCCCTCAGATCCTATAAAACTACTAAAGGACCACAAAATAAATAATAATCCATGGTGAAATGCATAAGAACCAATTTTTTTTACTCAGTTACGGATCCTATAAATTTTAGTCTAAATATTTACTTTGGAACTTTTATGGATAACTAATGAGTTATAAAAGGTTTTGATGGCGTCTGGGACTTTTTTGGATCTTGTTACACATTTTTTGGGAAAATAGGAAAAGTCACATGGTTTGCGCATAATTTTCCAAACCTTGCAGATAGTATTTTTCCAAACAGAGACACCTCGCACAATTGGTGCATGGTTTTATGGCCTAACCGTGCAAAGTTCCCTTCTTCCTAGGTACCTGTGCATGGTTTACTAATGGTTAGACTAAACTATGCGAAGGGTGTTTTTTTTGACAGAACCATATCACACAGACACCCTCAAAAACTTTGCAATGTTCCCTGCACACTGTTATATTCCATTACATGGGTTAGATGTTATAGACACTATTGGTGGTGGCCCACTAATATTTATCTCACACCCTCTCTGAGCACTGTTTGGTACCCAGAGTAGATTTAATGGTTGAAGGTGTTGAAAAAAGAAGTATACGACTCCAAATATTTGATTTCTTGCTAGTTAGGATGGAGCTTGATAGAAAATGAACAAGCTAGAGCTCAGGATACTTGGGATAATCTTTGATTTCCTTTATACTATTATGGAAGATATTATGCCTACTGTCTTGTATTTATGTTTTCTTATTTTCTAGTGACATGACTTAACACCATCAATTGTTGTATTGTTGAATGTTTTTTCAGTTACATAGTTATTATTATCCCTTTTTTATCTATTCCTATTATCTGTTTTCGTTGTTACTTATCTTGCTTCCACTATTTACCTCTATTATGTGTATCCGCTATGCTACATTCTAGTAATGAGGGCATAGTTTCCCTACATACACACCCTAGGACCTCACTGATAGTCACCAACCTCTAGCATTCGAGGAGATGCGCTTGAGACCATGTGGCCCACCGGGCTTGAGGAACCTATCAATTGGAATTTGGGTCCAGTACATCACAAAGTGGTATCGAAGCTTATTTATTTTCTTAATTTACTATCTGGAGACAATATATTGGAGAATATGAATTCTTAGGACATGATCACATGCCATGCTTGGGCATCTCGAACCCATGTTCGAGGTAAAAAACCATTTTCATAAATTATAATTGTTGTTATGCTTTTACCTATTAGAGTTGATATTATTTCACCATTGGGTGATGCACATTGTGTGAGGTGTTATTGATTATTACTATGTTTTAGGATTTTCTTTCATCCTTGGCCCAATGATATGAGGGTAAGGAGAATAATTACATGCATAATTATAGGTACCTATAATTCACATATCATGCATATTTCCATGCCATATAAGTGTATTCGACTACTTTTCATTTCTTGATTGGCCTATGATTGATGAGTGATGTTGTGATAGTTAGCTTATGATTATGTTACTCTTAGCTATAATTGAGTGATTACCTATCTCAATTCATGAGGTTTATAGGCCCTCATGGGTTGAGATGAGTAATTTACTAAGTCAAGCCATTATACTATTAAAAATGGGTGTCATTTCTGGTGATAGGTGTATTGGAAATTATTCGTCGGAAATGGATATCCATTATAAAGTGAATCCTGGAATATAAAATGAAATGGTTTCACATACTTATCTTTCCTTTTCATGTTTATTAAATGTAAAATAGTGAACTAGGAAATTAAATGTAATGTGAAATGAATCTTATACTAGAGAAATTATCAATACCTATCCATATAAGTGGGTAATTGGTGTAGTATTCCTTGGGTAGTGAGTTTTAATACATTTAGCTTCCACTAGTGATGCTATATTTTTTCTTCTAATCATGTTCAGAGGCATGTGATTAGATATTATAGAACAATGCAGCCCCAACGACCTTATATCATACTCCAGGAATGTGTTGACGACCATGCTCTAGACGTGGTGGTCCCTGAGCTACTAGTCTTACCTCCAAGAGTTTCACTTGAGAAAACACCTACAATACCTGATTTGGGCATCGACACCAAAGTTCGTGATAGTTTCCTACATCTGATGTAGTCCATGAATAGTGCTCTACAGATTGCACCTATGATGGCTGATCTGACACATGAGTTCCAACACTAACATCCTCCTACATTTTCAGGGGATGATAGTCTATAGGCTGCTGAGTCTTGACATGAATATACCCTTTTTTATCTTTGATCATCTGGATATGCCTCTAGAGTAGAGAGTCGATATTGCTACATACATGCTTCAGGATTTGGCAAAGCGTTGGTGGGTTGTGGTTACCCAAGCTGATCACCATTAGGGAATGATATAGGATGACTTCAAGAATGTATACTATGATTATTTTTTTCCTCAAATGCTGATATCTAATAAATCCAAAGAGTTCATGAATCTCTAGAAGGGTTCTATGTAATTTATTGAGTATTCAGTGCGTTTCATAGAGTTGCAGTGTTTTACACTGCTTCTAGCCGGTGATGAGCTTTCATGTGCTATACGTTTTGTGGATGGGCTCCAATATGCCATCTATATGCAGGTCAATGTATTTTTCCTACACATTTTTTGATATAGATAATCAAGATATTATCATTGAGAAAAACCTGAGGGTTGACAATAGTACCAGTTTTAAAGGATTAGTTCCACGGTAGGCTAGTAGTTCTTCCAATGGAAGGAAAAATTCTCTCAAGGTTTCTCATCATGGAAGTGACAACCAGAGTACCAATTTTGATAGATCTTTGATGTTTTATTAGTGTGTATGAAGGGGTCATTAAAATCCTTAGTGTGATAGAGACCCACTGGAGTTTCGGTTTTGCAGTCGTATGGGGCATCTTTAGCATTTCTGCAGGACCTTTCCACCAGCTTCAAGTTGAAAAGGATATGTTCCAAATACACCTTATGGAGAGAGTTATTTTATGTCGTTTTAGGAAAGAAGTTAGAATATCACCAACAGCGCTGGATGAGGAAGAGGTCGTGGCTGTGGTAGCCAGACCCTTGATCACCAGAAGTGAAAGCAAAGTAGTTTTGACTGTGGTAGTCCATCTATTGCACGTGGCTATGGATCAGGTCAGTTGCATTCACTAAAGACAATACCTGAGGATCAGGCTGCAAAACAATCTATAGTTTGAGGTACTATTCTAGTGGCCTCTACTATTGTATATGATTTGTTTGATATAGGTTCTTCAAACTCTTTTATATTTATATCCATTGTGGAAATCCTTGAACTAGAGATACAATATAACTATGGTGTAATGACCTCAGATACAACGTTAGGGGTACGAAAAGAGGGCATACTCTAGTGTAGGGACTGTCCCCTTGAGGTAGGCAGTTACCCTTTCTTATGGAAACTCTTTTTCCTTGAGATGACGGGGTTCAATGTCATTATCAAAATAGACTGGTTGGTTCACTATCTAGATTTTTTAGATTGATATCACCACAGAGTATTGTTTACATCACTAGAGTGTATTAGTAATCTACATATGGGTGAGTGGGATGTACAAGATGGCTTAGCTAGACTAGAGCATCATGGGATTGGTGGAGTGACCACCTAGATTTCAAATCTCATGATAGAGGATTAGGGTTTACAAAAAGATGATACACCAACGGTAGTGGATCATTTTAGGGATGTCTTTCCCAATAATTTTTCTAGCTTAGCTACTGAGATATAGGTTGAGTTTATAATCAAGCTTGTTCCTAGAGTGGTTCCAGTGTCAATTCCTCCTTATAGGATAGAACCTACAGAGATTCAAGATCTCAATAAGAAGTTATATGATTTAGAGGCCAAAGTTTTTATACAACACTGTACATCCTCTTGGGGTTCACCCATGCTTTTCACCAAGAAGGAAAATAGAGACTTATGTCAATTAATGTATTACAGAATGTTGAACCAGCTTACGATCAAGAACTGACATCAATTCCTTGAATAGATGATCTCTTTGACCAGCTCCAAGGAGCAACAGTCTTCTCTAAGATCGACCTCAGATCGAGTTATCATCAGGTGCATGTCATACCATCAGACATACCTCACACAAATTTCCATAGTAGGTATGGTCTATATGAGTATCTTTTTATGCCATTAGGTCTTACAAAAACGCCTTCTGTTTTCATGGATTCAATGAATAGGGTTTCCCACCCCTATTTGGACTATTTTTTCATGGTTTTTGTCAATGACATGTTGGTGTATTCTCACACTCATAGAGACCATTCCGAATATCTTAAGATCATTTATATTACACTGAGAGAGAAATGGATTTATTCCAAGCTTACTAAGTGCCACTTCTAGAATGAAAAAGTCACCTTCTCAGGTCATATTATCTTAGAATCAGTAGTATTATTTGACCCTAAAAAGGTTAGTGTTATAGTTTCCTGGGAGAAAACCATGAACCTATTTGATATAAAGATTTTCTTAGGGATGAATAGATATTATAGGTGTTTTATACAATAATTCTCACATCTTTCTTCACCTCTTAATAGCCATAAAAATAAGGGTGTCAAGTTCACATGGTCAAAATCATGTGATAAATTCCTTCAGGAGCTGAAAGGGAGGCTTGTATCAACACCTATTCTAATTCTTCTCGATTCGGGTATTGGTTATACCATCTTTTGTGATGAATCATGCATTGTCATATGAGTAGTACTAATAAAGTAATACTAAGTCATTGCATATGGATCTTAGTAGTTGAGGACTCATGAGAGAAATTACCCAATGTATGACCTTGAGCTAGCAACAGTTGTCCATGCCTTACATTGCTGGAGACATTATCTGTTGGGTGAGCGCTTTGTGGTGTACACTGACCACAAGAGCCTCAAGTATATATTTTATTAGCATGACTTGAAACTCATACAATTTATATCGGTCTTATATATACAATACTTTTATTTTAAGCTTTCTTATATTCTTGGGAAGGGTAGCATAGTTACAGACGCACTGAGTTAAAAAACTTAAGTACATGCCGTATGAGAAGCCAATGATGAATGGAAGTTAATGTCCCTATTTTTTGAGAAACATTTAGATTTACATGACAGTCATGAACAATATTACCTCTCATCCTTGATAGTTACCTCTTCCCTAATTGAGAGAGTGAAGAGTAGTCAATTTTTAGATCTTGAAGGCTTGGTTTTATATGAGATTATATCATGCGATAACCCACCTCCGGATTGTTCTGTGGACAAAGAAGACATCTAGATTCTATGTGGACATATCTAGGTTCCTATAGATATGAGAGAGGAGTTGATTAAGGAGTCCCAGACTTCTCAGTGAGTGATTCATCTAGGAATCTTGAAGATGTATCAAGATATGAGACAACATTATTGGTGGCCTAGGATGAAACGTCAGATTGTAGACTTTATCACTAGGTGTTCTACCTGTCAGTAGGTGAAGGAAGAGCACCAGAGACCTATAAGATTTTTACATATACTTATAGTCCCGGAATGGAAATGGGAAGATGTTTATATGTATTTGATAGTCATCTTACCTAGGTCGCTGAGGGGTAGAGATTCTATCTGGGTAGTCATTGAACAACTAATAAAATCATCCCACTTCATTCCTATTTAAGAGACTTTCTTAGTTGATGAGTTGTGAAGATTATATGTTTGTGAGATTATATAACTACATGGTTTTACACATACTATTTTTTCAGATAGGGATGCTCGTCTTACTTCACGATTATGGTAGGGTTTTCAGAAATCAATGGGAACTCAGGTGCTTCTAAGCAGAACTTTTTACCCTTAGACTTATGAACAATCAGAATAGAAAATAACAGTTTTAGAATATATGATCCAAGAATGTGTCATTGATTTTGGAAGTTCTTGGGAGAATCATGTCCTTCTCATCAAGTTCACCTATAATAATAGCTTTCAGGTGACAATTTAGATGGATCCTTTTGAGGACTTATATGGTAGGCCATTCCATTCACCCTTGTATTGGTTAGAGGTAGGTGAGGAATCCCTACTAGGTCCTCATCTCATTCAAGAGACTTTAGAGAAAGTTTAGCTGATCAGAAAGCATATGAATACTTCTCAGCCTAGATAGAATTCACATACCAATGGCCATAGATGGACACTTGAATTAAATGCCGGGGATCAAATTTGTCTTCGGGTATCACCCAGGCTAGGGAATAGATTGTTATGAAATCAGGGAAAGCTTTTGCCATGCTAAGTGGGTATATTTGAGATTCTAGAGAGTTAGACCGGTAGCCTATCAGTTGTTAGTACCTCAGAAGTACCATTCCATGCATAATGTATTTTTTTATTCACAGCTTCTCTTATATTATGTCGACCCGTCACATACCTTTGATCCCAAGGAAGTTGAGTTAGATGCCAATTCTACCTTTGAGGAGTATCTAGTATGAATCATTCACCAGAGTACGAAGGATCTCCAAGGCTAGTATTTCCCTTTAGTATGTGTGTTATGGTAGCACGTCTGCATGCAGGATGAGACTTGGGAGAGGGAGGATAACGTATATTCCCAATGACCAGAGTTATTCTCATACAACGTTTCTCCACCTTTGTTAGATAAACATGGGGATGAGTTCATTTATGGGGGGAAGATTGTAAGATATTGGTTTTTACTTAGGTATTGATCCTTTAAATTTCAGTCTAAATCTTTACTTTGGACCTTTTATGGATTCCTAATGAGTTAGAAAAGTTTGTAAGGGTGTCCTTGTTTTTTTGGAGATACGAACACCTCTTTTTGGGAAAACATGCCAAGTCACATGGTTTGTTCATAGTTAGCGTATGGTTTGCCTAACCGTACAAATTGTATTTTTCCGGATAGAGCCACCTTGCATGGTTATCACACGACGATCCAACCTAACAATGCAAAGTTCCCATCTTCCCAAGTACCCATGCATGGTTTGTGCATAGTTAGGCCAAACCGTGTGAAGGGTATTTTTTTAGACATAACCATCTCACACAGTTTGTGCACGGTTTATCAAACCATTTGGACAAACAATGCACATGCAAAATTTTGGGTAAATTTCTATTTTTTCCCTTAATGATCTATTAAGCCACCTCTTCTTCCCCAAGTTGTAAACCAGTGATATTTACCTCCATTTTAACCCATTTAAAGATTTTTGAAGTCCTAATCAAGGGATCAAGAGATATCCTTCATCCGCCAACTGATCTAGCTTATGTTCATCATGTTGGATGTGCAACGATAAGTAATCGAGTCTGTTTGATCCATTCTCCTTCTATTTTTTCTCTTGACCTAGTTATCATGGTTTTAGAATTTTTCACCTTTTCTTAGATCTAATCTGATCCAAGGAAAATAAAGGGCTGATACTGGAGGAGTAGAGTCATACAAACCTAAGGTGGGTGGTCTATAATTTATCCCTAAAGTTCATAAATTTTAAAATATAAGTGTGGGGCCCACTGATTTCTTCGAGTGTTGTTTCTTAAATTTATATGGAATGATTATACTCATTATAACTGTATGATTATTCTCATTCGAAATATGTGATTAGTTTTTTGTAGTTACACCTAAAAATCAATCTTCCTCTTGTTGAGTGTTATGACATATTTGGGGTTTTAGTGTTTTGGAACGTTTGAGCCACCATTTGGGTGTTCCTTTAGTTGACCTCTTTAAGGGTAATATTTCTATATTAAATGGAATAATTATGTTGTGAATTTAATAATGGAAAGTACCATGTATGATTACCACTTGAACCACCTAAGGTAAGTGCTTTAATTGATAACTAAATGTGAATGATTAATTGGTTTCATATCCATAGCACCCCTTAAAACATTAATGAAAGATAGCAGAAAGAACCTTGAATATGGAATTTACCTTAAATGGATTAAATGGTTGCATGCTACTTGTCCTTCTCACACTAATGAAAGGAAAAGATTAAACTAAATGACTTGATTAAAGGGTTCCATCCTACATGTACTATTCACACTAATTAAAGACAAGTCTTGAACGAATTGAATTATTATATAACTTAATTATTGAATAGGAATGGACTGACTCGAGCTCTCTTTGGACTCTGATCGAAGGATACCATGAGCACTCAGGAACCCCATTCTGATTCAAGGCTAAATATTTCTTAGGTTGAGACCCACCTAGAACCCAATCTTCATATAACCTTTGGATGCAAAGTATGATACCATAGGATCCCTCATGTAGTACTAAAGGATTCCTTGGATACACTACTTGGATCTAGGATGCCTTGGATACATTCCTTGGATCTAGTGTTGAAAAGTAGGTGCCATGGTTAAATCCCATCAGGCCTAGTATTTACATAGCCCGGTTTTACCTTGGATTCACTCCCTAGACTCGATAGGCATCTCATTGTAGAATGAATTGGACTATGATCCTTGGATTACACTATTAACCCAAAGCTAGACTCAGATACTACTAATTTAATAGTCCTTGATGCTTATGTTTCCTTAGTTACTACCTTTGAACTTCATGGTTAAATATCATCAAAGGTTTTGTTATATCATGGAACCTTTACTATTAATAAAAAGTAATTTATTGATAAATTGGTAACAATCATGTAAATAATTGGTTACATGTTCAGAAACCATTTGAGGGCTAAAGAAGTTACTTGGGTATTTAGTTACATTGTACTATGTTACTTTATATATACATACATGCACACTTTAATATTTTACTACATGGGTTGGATGTTATAGACACCGTTGGTGGTGGTCTACTGAGATTTATCTCAAACCCTCTCGAGGAACTATTTGGTACCCAGAGTATATTACATAGTTGTATGCATTGACAAAGGGATGTATACAGCTTCAAACAATTGATTGCTTGCTGTTTAGGATGGATCTTGATAACAAATGATCGATCCATAGATCGGGATGCTTGAGATAGTATTTGATTTCCTTTATACTAATATGGAACATATTATTCCTATTGTATTGTATCTATGTTTCCTAGTTTTCTGGTGACATGAATTATTATCATCAATTGTTGTATTGTTGAATTTTGTTTCAGTTACATAGTTATTTTTATCCCTTTTTATCTATTCCAATTATCTGTTTCCACTATTAATTATCTTTCTTCCACAATTTACCTCTGTTATGTGTATTTGTTGTTCTACACTCTGGTAATGAGGGAATAATATCCCCATGTACATACCTTAGGCCCTCGTTTCTAGTCAGCAGCCTCTGGCATTTGGGTAGATGCACTTGAGGCCATATGGACCACCGAGATTGGGGCACCTATTAAGTGGCATTTGGGTCTGGGACGTCACAAAATGACACTAAATATAGAATAATGAACCAAAACCCCCCCTCTAAACCTTTATATTGTAGTGGGTAGTAAAATTACATAACTTTAGTTCTTCTCCTCACCCCAATAAAATCCCGAACCAACACCACAACATAGTCTAGAAGCCATGACTTAGTGAACCTAAAAATTATAGAACCACTACATTAAACCTATTAGGGTCCTAAACTGTAGCTTCTAACACTAAACCATTTCAAAGATCTTCAACAAACTTAACAGAAATAAAAATATCCCTCCATGTCACAAGAATGACCCCTAGCAAATATTTTAACTTTATGTCCACCCTAACTTCCACAAATATCCCCTCAATACTTTTAACTCCCAAATCATGAAATGCAATAAGAAAAAAGTCCAGGTCATTGTATTAGATTCCTTATAAATGATTCTCTTCCAAAATAATCAAAATCAAACCTAAAAAAATGAATTTGAAGAAGTATACCCAATACTCCATTGGGCGACACCTCTCAAATAGAATGGATTTATTTCCAACACCTTTGAGGTAAGGGACAAACTGAAACACTAAATATCCCTTGATAAGAACAACACCTTGAAAATTTATCTACCATGGGATATACCTCTCAAACAAGGATACCACCACCATAATAACCTAATCAGGGCACCAACTAACCCATATCATAATTGAATCCCCTTCATCTACTCCCTCCACCTTAACTACAATCAAAATAGTTATATTTTTAAAACAAAACTCTCACCAATTTAAAACCCTTTTGATGGAAGAAATATTTTTTATAATCTTAATAAATTTTAAAATTAGCTCAAAACCACAATAAAGAATTTAACAAATGAGTAGGTTCACCCAAAACGTTCCCACAACAAACTCTATATCGAATACTGTGAAACATGCTAAATTTTGGGACAGTCATGCTGATGGTTCCCCAAAACATTACACCTGAAACATATGAAATATCTAGATAGAAAACAACACATGTTACTCAGATCTAGGGTGTCGAGGTACACTACAACTCTAGTATATCACCTCTCCATCTTCTTTTTAGAACACTATGTTCTGCAATATAGAGCATCCATCTCACCTTTCCAACCTCCTAGGATGGGCCTCTAATGGAACCCTTTAATAATAAACCATTATATACAATAATTTCTTGATATCTCACTATTTAAAAAGACATAAACTAAAGAGGAACAATATACCACTGAATATCCAACCTCAAGGCATGCTTGAAAAGATGATAATATTCTCTCTCTCATAAGGAAGACAACATGAAAACTAACTAATCAGATCCATGAAGAAAATTATAAAAGCTACACACATACTTATCTCCCTACCAAATCTAATGAATCTCTTTCCAATGATAACTCACCTATTATTGGGAAAATAACACTTCTTTAATAATTTAACAAACCCCCCATGAAACATCTTTTGGATTTCTACACTTCATCTCACACCATCTTTAGGTTACCTTTGAAAATAATCCAACCACCGATGAAACTAAAAATCTATCTAGGGTCCTCACTAATCTAAAGAAAACCTCAAAATATTCCAACTAATCCTAATCATTAGGTCTATAGGATCCATTGATGAACTTTAGAACCTCATACTGTTGAAATATCACTAATTTTTATCCCAATATTATACTTCCCCCTTTTCATTCCTAAAATCTACATAAAGCTTCAAAAACTTATCTTTCAATAATTCAATAAAAAATTTATTATGAACCAAAAAAAGCACATAAAAATTATATAGAATAATGAAATTTCCTAGAAAACATATCAAAATATCCATTACTCTTCCCAAACAGCTTTCCATTACTACATTTCACACAACCACATCAGCACTCCCCATAAAGAAAAACATTATAACACCTTTATCACATCACCCGTAACATCTCATACCAAACAAGATAACAAACCATAATGAAAAAATCACATCCCTGCTCAAACTACCATTTAACACCATATCTATCCTACATAACCAACAATGTCACCCTTTTTTAAACCATTATGTAACCCATCCTACACTACCGCAATAACCAAAACTATATCACCCAACAATTTTTATCCCACACAACAGGGTACACCATCACTACTAGAAAAACAATCATAAATCCTCATTACCACCAAGGTAACTATATGCAACCTCGTATACCAACACATCACAACACCCAAACCATCCAGAAAATACTCTAAACCACTTCATCATAGATTTTTGTAAGGCTACAAAACCAACCAAATAATAAAACATGACAATAAATCACTTTTATATCATTATTTTCAAATTGATTAAGTGTTTCCAATAATAAAATCATTATAATGTTTAGAATTTTTAAACATTATTTTCATTACAAAATATAAGTGATTATCCTTATATGAGTTGTGATTCCATCAACTAAGTCTTAGTAAAAGTGAATAATAATAACATAAAACATCTTAGAAAATAATCAGTCCACATTGATTTTGAACAGTGGAATAGAAATTCCTAGTAAAATTTTATTTATGAGAAAACTTCACATGATAACCAACCCTTAAATATCAGTTTAGAATTTATAAAATATATTTTCATTAAAAAACATCAATACTTTGACGAAATCAATAACCAAAGAGCACATTATAAATAAAACTAAAATAAAACTAGAGAGAAATCATTATACTTGTTATTCAATAACTTACAAAAGACATTATTTCAAAAATTTAAATGAAAATATGCTCATTATTTATCCTTATGAACCACAATTGACATGATTTAACTAAAAATACTTCAAATATTATACCACCATGGAACCATGAATTCATTTAACATAAAATGTGATATGTTTTTACTAACTTATTTAAGTAAAACGTACTAAACACACAACATTATTTGGAAAACATATACTAGAATTTTATTAAAACACACACAAACGTTTTATAATATTATACATTCTTCAAAGAATAAAAAATAAAGACCCTACCATTACAAATTCTCATCTAAATTTTAATAACTACATATGGATTAGAAATCATATTTTTTCATGTAATGCATAATATCTCAACATCAAAAAACATTATCTATTATTGAAAAATAATGGATTGTGTTATCTATTTAAATGTTTTAAAAATTTGAATTTTACTATTAATTATTCTTTTCAACTTATATTAATTTCAAAAATAAATGACCAAAATTATTCCTTATAATAAATCCTTAACACATGAATATAGTATATCATAAGTGGATGGTAGCACATGACATAAAAACTTTCATGGAAATTAAATTAATTTTAAGTATATCCCCAAAACAATTCATTTTAATCTATCAACATGAAATTTACTATAGGAAATTTTCTTCATAAAGGATCTAAAAATTATGCAGTGACACATAACAAGCACACTTTAAACATGATTTTCTAACAATTTTAAAATAATTGGAACATATTAACATGCCAAAAAATTTCAACAACCCAAATATAAATCAATTCATGGGAAAAAATGTTCTACTAATAATGGGTAATAAATTACATGTTTCATTAATTTATTAGTCAAATAGTATATTCTAGTTAATTACCATTTTTCCCTTTCCATTAAAATTATTAAAATTAGTTTAATACATAAATCATAAATAACCAACAACTATAACCTTGAAGAAGAATGAAAAAACACATACAAGATCCAAAATGAAAATTCCATTGCACCTAATAATAATGATGCATGTATCTATCTATGGTTTCTACCCTATAAAGTTTACACCATATCATAACCATTTTAATAGGCTTTAAAATCCGTGATTCAAATCACAAGGGGGGGTACCTTTTCCATATCTGGTCTCTTTAGTCTACATCACATATTAGGCCGTAGTATCAAACTTTTCCTACTAATACCATATAATACTCACCTATTCTTATCTATAATCTCCAAAATGAGATAATAAGAATCATATAAGACCTAAAAAATGATGAATATCTTTAGAAAATAAAGTAAGATGGAAATTATTATATCCACTTTAAAGTGTTAAAATGTCATTGGACATTGGTATGCCCACACTAAAGGTCAAACCATTCTAGTCATAGTGGTCAAAGGATTCACAATGGGAGTGAAATAAGGCATGATCCTCTCATAATGTCCAATAACACAGAGAAATATACTAACCTTTTCAACATTATTAGGTACTAAAAAATTAAACAACTACATTGATAATTGAAGTATCAATTTCTACTACCTATTGTGATAAGACATGCTTAATTAAATAAAACTCATGGGTACATAAATTACACTTTGAAAAAATACCATAGAGTCAGTGACTTTGGAGAACTTTTAATATGGTCCTTAGGTTCTCAACATGATCCTAATCTAACTTCAAGTACATGAGGATGTATTCAATGAAAAATACTATAAATTTATCTTGGAACTCTTCAAATATTGAGTTCACAAGCTTGTGAAAACATCTAGGGTTTCATGAAACCAAATGAAATAACCAAAAACTTGAAGAGCCTATAACAATAGAAGAATATAGTTTTTTAAATATTATCCTCCTTCAAAATGATCTAGATATATCTAGAAAATATATTGATCATGGAAAACTAGATATCACCCTTTAAATAATTGAAGAGATGATCAATCCTTAAATGATGATAAAAATTCCCTATCATTAATTTGATTAAATATTACAAGTCTATGTACAAATAGAGACTACCATTTTTAATTTTAAAAAAACTAAAGTACCATAAAGAGACACACTAGGATGGATAAAACCCTTATTCATAAAATCATAAATCTATATTCTTACCAATTGCAACTCAGAAAGAAACCCCCTAATAATGAATGACCATACTCAAAGTAACACCATGTTACTACTATATTTTAAACTGAATATCACATTTTTGGGATAGATTCACATATATTTTAGAAAAAGAATTAGGAAATTCCCTAACAAATCTGGAAAAAACCACTACGTTCACTTCCATTGAACTGAACACTAACTATTCTATCTTAGATTTAAGAGGCTCTCTACACCCATGACATAGTAGATGATATCACTCACTGATGAAAAAACACACTCTTATTCCATATCAAATAAATAAAATATCCTACATAAGAAATATACAATGTTATTAATTTTATACAACCAATTAATTCTACAAATGGAATCATAACATTGTATCTATAATAAGAAGAAATCCAACATGAATTGATATTACACCATCATCAGCTTACAACCCTAACACACATCAAGAAAACCAGACTAACCTCTAATTGGAATAGTAAAAACCAAGGGCACAATAAGAATATATATCATATGTCATAAATATCAAAATAAGGTATGATCTATATGGGATTAGTGACATATTTAAAAAATAATTGTATAAATCAAGGTAGAAGATATGTAGATAGAACATCTGAGGAATTTTGACTGAATTGGAACTGGAAACTTTATTGCATGACACTTCCCTTTTACTAATCCATTACCTTACTAGTCCTAATGAAAACCACCCAAATAACCACACTCATGACTATTTCCCTATGTATGGGGAAATCATGGGATACACTCTTCTTATAGTATCTCCTCACCAATAATTGAAAACCTACTAACTATGATACATATAAGGCCTCATAGGAAACTGTCACTAGGTTTATATAGAAATACGATATTCTATCATAGACTAACCACCACATGTGACTGGGACCTAAATCATATAATGGATACGACCATCATAAAAAACCCACTTGACTAGAGCTACTGATAGTGTCCTGATAATTTAAAACATCATAAAAATGAAACTAATGTTGAGTCTAACTCCTTGCCACCAAAACCTCAAAAACCCAAAAATCCAAGAACCACTATCAATGTATCTTATCCTTGAGAAATTTTTATACCATCCTTATCATTATAAATCATCCTACACATGAATTTTATCAATAAAATCTACCTTCATCATATCATTAAGATTCACTAGTAGTGAAATGGATTAAATTATTGCTAAATTATAGGATGTACTTCCTTCTAAAAAGGTCAAGACTAGGCCTCATCATCAAGGAAAATATTTATTGAGTTTTAGAAAGAAGTTATTTGAACTGAATGATAATTTAATTAATTAAGAAAATCAATTTATAAGAATATTTAAAATCCTAACACATGTCTACATTTAACATTGAAAAATGAAACTTAGTGGAAAAATACTTCTTGAAATCATATCATAACACCTATAACTCCTCAGGACAACTAAGAAATAAAAATTTATACTAATGAGTATCTCCTATCAACTAAATAATAAATAATATAATAAAATAATCCTTATATTCATTAATCAGACTAAAATTCATCTCCATAATATCTATTCAATACTCTATCTACTGACTAGAGATAGTCCCCATATACTTATTATTTCTTTTATGCTGAAACTATCACTATTTCATTATCTAATACTCATCATAATCTATCAGTTCAATCCTATTATAGTCAATCAGAGAATCTTATTTCACCTCACTAACCTAAAAAACATAAGGATGATTCTATCTAAACATATTTATCTCACATTTATAAGGATCAATTACAACTCATTCAACATAGTTAAAACAATTAAAAACCTAATCTATGATACCTACCATGAACTAAAACTGAAACTATGCATAAATAAATAAATAAAATCATATACCTTTCACCAATGAGAAACATTAGTTGGCTTATCATGCTTTGTAAGGATCCTAAATAGTATGAAAATGGACCCCTCATCCATGTTGTATTAATGTGTTAATACCGAATCACCCATTGTATGGGTAGGAACCTCTTATATATCATGATATAATAGAATCTCATAAAATAAAATGTATGTTAAGGAGGTTATAATTGGGATAATTATAAGAGGATTTGGCAGTATCAATAAACAACCACCACTTGGTGATAAGATCCTTATATATCATATAATGATAAACTCGAGTTGTCTATACATTAAGTAATATGTTATGAAACATAAGAGTTATGCATCATCAATTCAATTTTTTTGGCTTATCCTCCTATATATTTCATGCTATGAAATGTTATTTTTTATGATATCTAATGTGGATGAATGGAAACATTAACCTTTAACATTCAACTACCATTATAAGGTAGTGGAAATGATATCAATATATCATACGATATAATATTCTCAAACCATGTAATATAGAATTACTTCTATTCTTCTATGTTATAACATATGTAATTTTTATATCAAACCCTATGATACAGGCCAAAAAAATCATGTGTTTAAATTTACTAGTGTGTATCTCCTTCAACCCTCCACTTTCATTAAATCCTTAGAGACTTAGTGTCATATCATTTTATATTTTATTATTTAAAAATAACTTGTGAAACTATATCTAAAACAGATCATAGATATCTTCTAAATATCATGATAATATTTAAAAACTGATTTTTTATTTAGGAAAAAACTCTTATTTACTTTTAGTAAGAATATTTAACAAATAATTTATTTTATCTATATCAATTATGGTATTATATTCTTTAAATAAACTTTATAAAAAGATGAATATTCTTTATAATGTTATTCTAATGGTGGTGGGATAAAATTCCTCAAATTTTAACAAACATATAGATAATTTTTTTATTGAAAATTATACATTTTAATCCTTAATCTTATTATTATATATGTTATAGAGTCTAATGAATCTTAAACCATGTTTATTAATCTCATATTTTTCATAAAAACTCCTTATTAGTAAATGTAATGAACTATCCAAGGTTTACCTAATATGCCACCTAAACGGGCTCGCCAATAGGCTCGAAGGGAATTCATGATCACTAAGGACTAGGATGTTGTACTTGGGTATATGAAAACTCTTGTGAAATAATATTATATAATAGTACCAGAAATAATAAATAATCCAAACAAACTTGGAATAATTAATAAACTTCCATCTAAAAGGAAAAACTTAAATAAATACACAGTGGATAAATATACGTATAAATATATCAGGTTGAAAAGAAAATACAAAATGACAAAAAAAATAAAAGGGAAAAAAATATTTAATATCTTTAGGACCACTACAAGTTATTCTATTCCACTCATCACATTCCACCATCCATCCATTAACAAACCTAAACCTCAGGAATGGAAACCAAACTAGGAACTTGAAATGAAGACATAAGAGAAATATACCCACCTAAGAACCATCACATATATATGGTGTGAGATAAACATTCCTAGTAGGTTCTCACCAAGGAGTCTTTATATATCCTTTCGCAATAAAATTAATAAAGTGTATTTTAAACATAAGATATAAAATTGAGTTATTCACATGATGAATAAAACAAGTTCAATAACATTCTACTTATTTAATTTCTAATAACCTCCCATTTTTATAAAATTAAATGTAGTATGGTTAAACATTTTATGTAATAATTTCAAAAAAAGAATGAGGTCCTTTAAACAAATGTAAAAGAAACCAAATATCCATTTCAACTCATTCCAAACATTTCTTAAAAACTTATTTTTCATAAAGATCCAAAATGAAAAATCATTTCCATAAAACCATATAATAAATAACAAATCTATTTTCTAAGAAAAAATTGAAAACCATTTTAAAACTACCCATTTTAATGTAAAAAAATCAAATTGATTTACAAGTCATATATAAAAATATATGAAATAAGTAACCTAATCTGAGAGAACAACTAAATAGTGGTGCCATGTAATCAAATGAAATAAGGTAAATACAAACATATAAAGAGAATAAATCACCCAAATTTTACTAATATTGACTTTATAATTACAATAAAAATCTTTAAAATAATATATTTTTTCTAGAACTATTGATAAAGAACCCATGACAACAATACTAAACCTTCATTTCCTATTAGTCTTGAATACCTATGCAGATTCCATCATGATTAGGGGTCAAAATCATCCTTGGTATCTTTTAAAAAATCTAAATGCTACAAGAAACTTTACATTAGATGACTAGATCTAACTAAACAATTTTTCCTAGGAAAAAATATCTAGACTAGGTCTTTAAATTATATTAAACTCTACTAGTCCCATAGGAATCCCATGATATGTAAACAATGAAGGTGAGTACCAAAATAAAAAATAGATCCACACATAAATACAATTTTAAAAAATTTATATTAAAAATAACCTTACAACCTATAACCTCACAATAAATATCCCCTTTTATATCCATGCATTACCATTTCACAATAATATACATCAACACAAGGAATCCCCATATAGGGTCACAAGGAACCTTTAAGGCACAAGTTGTGTTTTGGTTATATTTTTTGTCAATAATATCAATATGTAGACTATTGAAAGTTATAAATGAGATGAAAAATAAATTTTTTTCAAGAAAAACCTTCCATAAATAGATTTTTGGATGAGAATTTTGAACACAAGTTTTTATTAAATAAAATATGATGATTCATTATTGTTCTTTCAAGTTTCTAAAAAATCTTGAAGAAGGATATGAATTGATGTTTGAAGGGGAAAAGAAAAGTCAATTTTTTTAAACATTCAGAAATTAAGATTGGATTTTCTTATGAGTTGTAAGAGTTTCTAATCATATGCACCATCAGAAGATCTATTAGTCTTAGAGATACAAAATGATTTGATTATGAAGAATAATAGAAATCAAAGTTTTTTCACACCAACAATCCATTGACATCAACATTTCATCAGATGCATCAAATAAAATTTCTCTAATTATATTGAATTGACAAACATTGATAACACTGATAGGTAAGTAGATATATGTCATTAAATGTAGAATAACTAAGAGAATACATAGAGATAGATCATGTTCCAGTGAACAATATTCTATATAATGACTTGATCAAATGATTATGAGTAGATAGAGTCTTCAAAAAAATAATTTTTCAAGTGTGTTGAGTTTCTACTAAGGTGGTTTTAGGAAACTGAATTTTTTAGAAGTTAAAACAATATAGTCACCGATTTTCATTTGGCCTAAATAATCAGAGTGAGAATTCAAATTGGTTTGTTTTTAGTGGGTCTAGATTAAAAGTTATGATTTTTTAGTTATGTAAATATTCATCAAACAAGATTTTCCAGTGATTCATCATATTAAAACTTAACAATGATCCAAAACATTTATAAAATCTATCAGACACATTTTTTTATAGAATGTTAATTAATGAATGAGTATGTTTCAAGTGGGTCAAGAGGACTTGATAAATGATGATTTTTCTAGATTATCATTTCCAAGATAATGTTTTAGAATTTGAGATGATTTTTAATCATTCATTAAGTTTTGAGAAGTCATTAGAAGAGTTTAGAATAGTTGAATTGGTCAAAGATGATGCTTAAATGAAAGTGAAATTTGAAGATATAAAACTTTGAGTGACCGGGGAAAGAATTTTTTTTTCATCAAATTTTCAACTAGATAACCTATAAATAGAAGTAAATAGTTCATTATACTATTTAATCATTCAAATGTGTGTAAATATTATGCTCAATAATTTTTATGATAGGTTTAGAATCCAAGCAAAGTTTTCTTTCAAGTCTAAGTTGAGAATACCAAAGTGAGTTTCATAGAATGGAGGAACTTTTTTAAAATTATAATTTGATGAAATTACTTTAGATAGAGAACTACTAGTTAGAGAAATTATGAGTTTATGATTGGTTTTTTTCTTATTTGATGTTGGAAGAGAAATAATTCACCTTTTCTACATTAGATAGCGACCACATACTGAGGTTACCAGACAAATTCCAAATGGACTGACCTTTTCTAAATATGTTTTCCTGAAATAAATTTCAGAATGTATAGATTGATAATATTCATATTTTTTAATGATCTGGAGGAAGTTTCAAGAGAAAGAAATTATTACGATAATTGTTGAAGTTATTGAAGATTTCACACAGGTGGAGTTGATACAAATTACTTGTGGAGGAAGTGAATAAATTTCTAAGGTGGATTATAAAACAAAAAGAAAGAAGATTATAGATTGGGGTATAACTAGTTACTGAAGTTTCTTGTTTTCTGGGGTGTATAAATAGATGTAAATAAGGTTTATATGAGAATGATTTTTTGGGGGTATAAAAAAATATAATAGTAAAGTTTACTACTATGTTTTAGAATTGTTTTCTACTTGTGAACTTGTATTCCAGAAAGAATTTAGTAATATAATACATGTTGGGGGAACTAACAAACATGAAAAAGAGTAGGTATTTGAACAAAACCTTTTAAACATCATGTGATGATTTCTTTTTAAATTTTTTGTATATGAAGGTGATATTGAGATTTATATTTGAGTGTATCATAAATATAACAAGTTTTTAGAGGTTAAGAAAGTTTTCTTAAGAAGAAGTTAAGAAAATTTATTATAAAACAAAAAGTGATCACAAATTATCTCCCTCTCTGTGATTTCAATATATTAGTGTAAAGACCCGTAAAATTCAAGGGAAATTTTTTCTTAATTTTCTTTAGAATTTTACAAGAGCGCGGCTTCAGACATCACCTGATTCCGAGGCCCGGAGTGCCCAGAATCAATTTCCGAAGTTTAGCTCGGGTACGTTCAGTGAACGAACCAGTGGGAATTTCTAACTTTTGATCTGGTGCTCGGAATTGAAATCCGAGGGCACCGATGAACTCGCAGCACCGATATTCGCTTAAGGAGACCTTCTCCGAGGTTGCGTTTATTTCGGGTTGAGAGTTAGTTTTTGGGAGTTTAGAATAAGTTAAATAAAAATTTTGGATTACAAATTTTTATTTAAACTTGTTGGTTAACTTCTCTCAAAGGAAGTTAGGGGTGGGACCCACACCCACTTAACCTCCCTTGAGAGGATTAAGTGTGGTGGGGCCCACATGAACCCTAAACTTTTCATCTTCTCCCAACTCCCTTAACCCCTCTTTAAATGACATGAGTTATTTAATTTTGGAGTTATCCTTTTTGAATTTCAAACCTTTGAAATTCATTTGTTAAGTTTGTGAATAAAATAAGCTCTTATCTTATTTTGTTGGGTTAGAACTCTTTAGCCATCTTGAGAGATTTTGAAAGCTTTTCTTTCTTCTTCAAACTTTGACGAAGAACGCTCAAGCTTGACGAAGAACGCTCAAGCTTGACGAAGAACGCTCAAGCTCCGGCGAAGAACGCTCAAGCTTGATGAAGAACGCTCAAGCTCCGACGAAGAACGCCGCTTCTCTCTTCTTCGTCTTCCGTGTCAACGAAAGGGAACGCCGATTCCTCCTCGGACTCCCTTCGTCGGCATACGAAGATTCGCCAACGACGTACCTCTTCGGACGTACCTCTTCGTCATCGGATTTGACGAACGACTACCGCGACGCCCGACCTCCGCAACGTTGTCTTCCGCGGGACGTTGACAAATCTTCGAACTTATACCCAAAGTAGGGGTTGTTGTTAATTGTTTATTTATTTATCCTTGTTTGTGGTTCTAGCATGACTAACGTGAGGATTTAAATATTGTGTTATCATTTAACGTGAGGGGGCCGGACCGCATGAACACGGCCGAACCCCCTCCTTTGTTCTTGATAATTTATCCTGCGGATGATACAAGATGGCGTGGTTCCGTCGCACCACGCGGTTTTTGCACGATTAAATTGCGCGGCGCCGTCGCGCCGCGCCATGGAAGAATCATCAAGAACGTGACGCCGTCGCGCCGCGTTGAAGGAAATCAAAGGCGCGGCGGAGGGGCGCGGTGCCGTCGCACCGCGCTGGACGACGAACACTGCGGCCGGTTCTGGGCCGCGGCGGGACGAGAAGACCGGCGGCCGGGCCGCCGGCGTCGAAAGCCGGAAGGGGGACCGGATTTTCCGGTCCCGTTGGAGAAAACCGGCCGGCAGTTGGCCGACCGGAAGGTCAAAAGGCGGGGGAAATAAATTCCCAATGCCAGCTTAAACCCCCCCCCCTCATTTATGAGGGGGGCGGTTTCCTTTGGGGGGGAAGGCGGCCCCCCGGTTTAATCAAGCAGGCCCCCACGAGGGGGGCCGTTTTCCAAAAGGGCGCGGCACATATGCCGCGCCGCCACTCCAAGAAGCGGGGGGCTTTGCCCCCCCCCCCCCCCCCCCCCCCGCGCGCTGCCTCCGTGCGGCGCCAGGCCGCCGCGCCGCCAGGCTGCCGCGCCGCCGCCGCCAGGCCGCCGCGCCGCCGGCCGGCCGGGCCGGGTCGGGTCGACCCGGTTCGGGCCGACCCAGGGGGGGGGGGGGGGGGGGTCGGGCCGGCTCGGCCCGGACCCGGACTCCCCCGTTTCGAATCAGTTTCGGTCTTTTGGCCATAACTTGAGCCACAGACCTCCGATTGACGAACCGTCTGTGGAAACGCGATCCTTGGATCGAGACGGTCGTTTCGGTATATCGCACTCAAGGTTTCGGAATACTTTGAGTTCAGCCGGGTTGGTTCGTTCACGAAACCAACCGCGCCTTCGGAGCGGAAACACTCATATCTTGAGCTACGGACGTCCGATTGACGTACCGTCAGCTTTGTTGTGTTCCTCTTAGTGAGACGGTTCTTTTGGAATGATCTGCCTGAGGTTTGGACGCAGGTGGAGTACGGTCGGGTTGGTTTTGCCTTAAAAACCAACCGGGCCCCGGGGACGAAAATGCCAATAACTCTCAGACCGGGCGTCCGATCGACGCGCCGTCTGTTGCGTTGAGTTCCTGTTGACGATACGGAACTTTTGGATACATCAACTCTGGACTTTGTGACAGTTGATGTATCAGCCTCTCGGCTCGTGGAGCGGATCCTCCGAACGAGCTTGCTGTGTGCAGGGACCCTAGTGCTGGCTGCGACTGTTACTGTGACTGCTACTGCTACTGCTACTGTGACTGCGACGACGACAGTACAGAGATCCTGTGTGGATTCGACGATGACGACTTCAGCACACAACGATCCTACGTGGATCAGTGCTACAGGTCCTGTGTGGGACCGATCCTGTGTGGGTCCGATCCTGTGTGGGTCTTTGCGCTCAGCGGTCCTGTGTGAACCAGCGCCTACAGGTCCTATGTGGGCCCGATCATGTGTGGGTCCTTTGCGGGGGTTAGTTACCTATCGATCCTTCGTGGATCCGACGACTTAGATGGATCAAAGACCATCTTTATCGTCTTTCGAAGAAGTATTCCCGTGTGAGCTGAAACCTATTGCTTTCCTGTGTGGATTGTGTTGTGCAATCCTGTGTGGATTACGTTTTGATTTCCTGTGTGGAATACGTTTACTTTCCTGTGTGGACTGAGTTTTACTTGGGCTCGTAGGTTGGAGCGTATTTGAAATTGATGACTTAGGTATATGTATGGGCATATACCTAAGCAGTGTCGGTTGTTACTTCGTGATTGTACCTTTCTTCGTGGTTTATCCTTTGTGGATTTGAGAGACCTTCAGGGGTCTCGGGGTCCCTACTGAGTAGCTTATACTCACCCCTGCACGGGCTTTGCCCGCACTACGTTGTGTTGGTTGCAGACGACGGACAACGTTGATCTTAGCTGAGGCTTGCAGAGCAGGACGGTACCTGGAGGTGGACCACTGGACGGGACGTGCTCGGAGCGGACGGCGGGACCCGTGGAGCAGTGGAGCTATCTGTACCCACCCTTCAGGTGGGATTTCCAGTGGACAGCCCGGTGTAGCGGCTTTTACTTTTCAGTTGTTGTTTTCCCTTTTGAGTTGTACTTTACTTTCAGTTTGGGTTTGTATACTGGCCCATTTACCTTTCCGCACTTTCAGTTGTACTCTGCTTTTTCTTAGTGTTTACTTTCCGCTTGCTTACTCTGTGGTGTTTGTTTACTTTACAAAGGCAATGCCTTCCCTTTTTACCGGGATTTACGCCTTGGTGCTAGTCGCCAGCCCCTGGCCTATGGAAGGCGGGCTTGGGGTAGTCACGGCACGGACCCCGAGGGTGGGTCGTGACAAATTGGTATCAGAGGAGTTCGGTTCTACCGCGAACTCTGATCTTTTCTATGTGAAGCAATAATGTTTAGCGTATTGAGTGTGGTTATCAGTCCAGGGAGTCCAGTGTTGGTGCGGCGGCCGACGTATCCGTACACCAGGACCCTGACTTCTGATTTCCGACTTAATGCACGAAAACATTGATTGCATGTGTGTTTCAATGTTTTCTTTGTGATTACTTATATCAGCTAACCAGGTATACTGTTCTGACCGTGGTGCACCTGTTTCCTTTTCAGGATGGCCCCACGACGGCAGCCAGCTAGGGTTCTGAGAGTCGAGCGTGACGACAGCCCACCGAGCGACGAGGCCTCGGTGCAGGGCCCTTTGTCAGCAGTGGCACCGGTGGTAGCTCTACCTGCCGAGCCCCCGATGCTTCCAGCACCAGCCGCTGACGATGCACGTCGCCTCAGCGCACTGCATGAGTTTCAGCGCCAGCGACCGCCCAGGTTTCGCGGGGAGACGGATCCCTAGGCAGCAGAGGACTGGCTGGAGGCAGTGGTACGAGTGTTTAGGCTAGTGAGGACACCAGCAGACCTCATGGTGATCCTCGCTGCGAGCCTACTACACGCAGCAGCAGGACGATGGTGGAGCTTGATGCTCCAGGTGCACGATGAGGCATCTCTTCTTTGGACAGACTTTGAGAGCCTCTTCCGCTCGGAGTTCGTCCCAGACACACTTCGTGCGGTGCGTATCCAGGAGCTTCTTCAGCTGCGGCAGGGCAGCATGACGGTCGCTCAGTACTTGGCGAGATTTACCGATCTCTCGCGCTACTCGACCGACATGGTACGAGACCCATTCTTCCGGCCTGGACCTTTGAGCAGGGTTTGAGACACGAGATCAGGGCATCGCTGATCTCCCTCAGCATACCGACTCAGACAGGAGTACTGGAGCGGGCCCTTCTGATCGAGAGCTTCCTTGCTGAGTCTACACCAGCGCAGCGACCCACCGTAGGGCGGCACGTGGCAGAGTCATCTGCAGCAGGCAGTCGACGGATGACTCAGGGGTCCAGACAGACCAGACCTTCGGGCAGACGACCTCAGGACACTAGCTCAGCAGTGCGGGGCACACAGCGCGGAGCCAGTCTTTCGAGAGGCAGACAGTGCTACTCGTGCGGCGGGCAGTGCCACATGGCTCGTGACTGCCCGACCCGCCATGCCGAGGAGCAGCAGACAGTTGAGGGACCACCGAGGCAGAGGCAGAGGGTCGACCGTGGCGGTCCGCAGGGAGGAGGCGGACGAGGCAGAGGAGCTGGACGAGCAGCCGGTGGTGGGCGACGCTTTGAGGCTCTGCCACCACCACCACCAGGAGGTCCACCCCGACCACAGGGAGCTGGCGGGCAGAGAGAGGCACAGCTCCAGGCAGCAGAGGCCTACGACCACGGCGCACCCGAGATGATTCGAGGTACTATCTGTGTCTATTCCACCCTTGCTGCAGTTCTTATAGACATAGGAGCGAGTCAATCTTTCATAGCCGCTGCCCCTGTTCGGAGCTCGGAGATTCCGACAGAGCCGTTGGCTCGATCCTTACGGATAGAGACTCCTACCGGAGTAGACTCGACGATTACGCACTAGTGTCGGCAGTGTGAGCTCACTCTAGGAGGCGAGAGCTTCGGCTGGGATCTTCTTGTAGCAGCGTCGAGGCCTTACGACGTCATCTTGGGCATGGATTGGCTATCTACGGTCCATGCACAGATTGACTGTTTTAGGCGCAAGGTGCGATGTGTATGCACCGACGGGAGCAGGTTCACCTTCACCGGCGAGAAGGGAGCCTTTGCAGCACAGGATGGACTTCCGCGGAGGAGAGGACAGCCCATCACTCATCAGTTGGCTAGCCTCATCCTTGGAGCAGTTGACATGCAGAGTCCTGGTTTTCCTGCAGTGGTGGATCAGTTTGAGGATGTTTTTCCCGACGACGTTCCAGGGCTACCTCCTCGTAGAGAGGTAGACTTTTATATTGACTTGTACCCTGGGACAACCCCGATATCCACTCCAGCATATCGGATGGCCCCCGCCGAGCTTCGAGAGCTACGGGTACAGTTGGAGGACTTGCAGGGCAAGGGGTTCATCCGACCCAGTGTTTCACCCTGGGCTTCCCCGATTTTGTTCTCCAAGAAGGAGGACGGGAGCTTGAGTCTTTGTGTTGACTATCGTCGCCTAAACCAGGTGACAGTGAGGAACAAGTATCCGCTACCGAGGATTGACGACCTCTTTGATCAGCTCAAGGGAGCACGGTGGTTCTCGAAGATAGACCTCAGGTCAGGCTATCATCAACTCAGAGTCAAGGACGAGGATGTGCAGAAGACGGCTTTCAGATTTCGGTATGGCCACTATGAGTTCTTGGTTATGCCTTTCGGCGTAACAAATGCTCCAGCAGTGTTCATAGCCCTCATGAACAGGATCTTTCAGCCATACCTCGATCGGTTTGTCGTGGTCTTCATCGACGACATTCTGATTTACTCTACGACTGAGGAGGAGCACGCCTATCACTTGCGAGTTATACTAGACACACTCCGAGGGAACCAGCTTTATGGTAAGCTCTCGAAGTGCCAGTTCTGGATACGTGAGGTCCACTTCTTGGGACACGTTATCTCTGAGGCAGGAGTTGCAGTGGATCCCACGAAGATTGAGGCTGTGTTAGCATGGGAGCCACCCAGGAGCGTGACTGAGGTTCGGAGTTTCTTGGGACTAGCTGGATACTATCGGAGATTCGTGCCAGACTTCTCTAGAGTTGCGGCACCACTCACAGCTTTGACGAAGAAGGGGAAACCCTTCGTATGGTCAGACAGATGTCAGCAGAGCTTCCAGGAGCTGAGACAGAGATTGACCAGCGCACCTATCTTGAGGTTGCCTGAGGAGGGAGTAGGGTACGTAGTTTACTGCGATGCATCAGGGACCGGACTCGGATGTGTTCTGATGCAGGAGTGGGCAGTGATCTCCTATGGATCATGTCAGTTGAGGCCGCATGAGCAGAACTACACTACCCATGACCTGGAGTTAGCAGCAGTGGTCTTCGCTCTGAAGACATGGCGACACTATCTAATGGGCGAGCGCTTTACAGTATTTTCCGATCATCAGAGTCTCAGGTATATCTTCTCGCAGAAGGACCTGAACCTGAGACAGTGGAGATGGCTCGAGTTCCTCCAGGACTATGACTTTGAGATAGTCTATACTCCTGGGAAGGGGAACGTAGTAGCCGATGCCCTCAGCAGGAGGATGGTCATTCAACTAATTGAGGAGGCGACGGAGCAGCTATCCTCTTTACAGATATCCTTCGTGGATAGAGATGAAGCAGCCTTCCTCCAGTCTCTCATAGTCACCCCTCCACTACTGCAGCGGGTCAGAGAGGCGCAGCGTGAGGACGCTGACTATGAGACACGGCGTGCACAGATATCCTCGGGATATGCACCTGATGGTTTCTCCCTTGGAGCAGAGCACGACATCCTTTTTAGAGGACGTACCATGGTACCAGTCGCTTTGCGAGAGGAAGTGCTGAGAGAGTTTCACACATCTCCTTTGGCGGTACATCCTGGAGTGGCGAAGATGTACCAGGACCTCAGACGACAGCACTGGTGGCCGGGCATGAAGAAGGCAGTAGCGGAGTTCGTTTCTCGATGCCTCACCTGCCAGCAGGTGAAGGCAGAGCATCAGGTACCAGCGGGCTTGGTACAACCCTTGGAGGTTCCAGAGTGTAAGTGGGACGGCATATCTATGGACTTCGTGACTGGACTTCCACGCACTTCCAGAGGTCACGACTCCATCTGGGTGATTGTTGACCGACTCACCAAGTCGGCACACTTCTTACCCATCAGAGAGCAGGGCTCAGTGGAGAGCTTGGGACGTCTCTACGTTCAGGATATTGTGCGGCTCCACGGTGTGCCATCATCTATCGTCTCCGATCGAGATGCTCGCTTTACTTCCCGACTTTGGAAGGGGTTACAGGAGGCGTTCGGGACACAGCTACGTCTGAGCACAGCCTTTCACCCTCAGACGGATGGTCAGATGGAGAGGACCATTCAGACTCTCGAGGACATGCTCCGTGCATGTGTCCTCGACTTTGGTCGTAGCTGGGAGGACCACCTACCCTTGGTGGAGTTTGCGTACAACAACAGCTACCACTCCACCATCGGGATGACACCATACGAGGCGTTGTACGGCCGACCTTGTAGATCACCTTTGTGCTGGACAGACCCTGGAGAGTCAGCACTGGTGGGACCGGAGATGGTTCAGGCCACAACAAAGAAGGTCCAGGTCATCGAGGAGCAGATGAGGACAGCTCAGAGCCGGCAGAAGTCATACGCTGACAGGAGGCGGAGGCCACTAGAGTTCGAGGATGGCGACCACGTCTTCTTGCGGGTCTCACCTCGACGTGGTATTCGGAGATTTGGCCGAGGCGGCAAGTTATCTCCGCGCTTCATCGGACCCTTCCAGGTCCTCAGCAGGGTTGGCGAGGTGGCTTATCGCCTGGCTCTGCCAACTCAGTTGCACCGGTTGCACGACGTCTTCCACGTATCCCAGCTGAGGAGATACGTGCACGACCCGGCGCACATCATTGACCATGGGGAGCTTGACGTTGACGATGGGGCGACTTTTACGGAGGTTCCGGTGGAGATAGAGGATCGACAGGAGCGGGTCCTGCATGGGAGATCGATTCCTTATGTGCGCATCAGATGGCAGCACGGAAATCTCCAGGAGAGCACATGGGAGCGAGAGGCTCAGATGCGTGCTTAGTACCCTCATTTGTTTCCCTAGTTTTTGATGTATCTTTATGGGGACGTAAATCCCTGTGGTGGGAGTAATGTAAAGACCCGTAAAATTCAAGGGAAATTTTTTCTTAATTTTCTTTAGAATTTTACAAGAGCGCGGCTTCAGACGGCACATGATTCCGAGGCCCGGAGTGCCCAGAATCAATTTCCAAAGTTTAGCTCGGGTACGTTCAGTGAACGAACGAGCGGGAATTTATAACATTTGATCCGGTGCTCGGAATTGAAATCCGAGGGCACCGATGAACTCGCAGCGCTGATATTCGCTTAAGGAGACCTTCTCTGAGGTTGCGTTTATTTCGGGTTGAGAGTTAGTTTTTGGGAGTTTAGAATAAGTTAAATAAAAATTTTGGATTACAAATTTTTATTTAAACTTGTTGGTTAACTTCTCTCAAAGGAAGTTAGGGGTGGGACCCACACCCACTTAACCTCCCTTGAGAGGATTAAGTGTAGTGGGGCCCACACGAACCCTAAACTTTTCATCTTCTCTCAACTCCCTTAACCCCTCTTTAAATGCCATGAGTTATTTAATTTTGGAGTTATCCTTTTTGAATTTCAAACCTTTGAAATTCATTTGTTAAGTTTATGAATAAAATAAGCTCTTATCTTATTTTGTTGGGTTAGAACTCTTTAGCCATCTTGAGAGCTTTTGAGAGCTTTTCTTTCTTCTTCAAACTTTGACGAAGAACGCTCAAGCTTGACGAAGAACGCTCAAGCTCCGACGAAGAACACCGCTTCTCTCTTCTTCGTCTTCCATGTCAACGAAAGGGAACGCCGCTTCCTCCTCGGACTCCCTTCGTCGGCATACGAAGATTCGCCAACGACGTACCTTTTCGGACGTACCTCTTCGTCATCGGATTTGACGAACGACTACCGCGACGCCCGACCTCCGCGACGTTGTCTTCTGCGGGATGTTGAAAAATCTTCGAACTTATACCCAAAGTAGGGGTTGTTGTTAATTGTTTATTTATTTATCCTTGTTCGTGGTTCTAGCATGACTAACGTGAGGATTTAAATATTGTGTTATCATTTAACGTGAGGGGGCCGGACCGCATGAACACGGCCGAACACCCTCCTTTGTTCTTGATAATTTATCCTGCGGATGATACAAGAGGGCGTGGTGCCGTCGCACCACGCGGTTTTCGCACGATTAAATTGCGCGGCGCCGTCGCACCACGCCATGGAAGAATCATCAAGAACGCGACGCTGTCGCGCCGCGTTGAAGGAAATCAAAGGCGCGGCGGAGGGGCGCGGTGCCGTCGCACCGCGCCGGACGACGAACACCGCGGCCGGTTCCGGGCCGCGGCGGGACGAGAAGACCGGCGGCCGGGCCGCCGGCGTCGGAAGCCGGAAGGGGTACCGGATTTTACGGTCCCGTTGGAGAAAACCGGCCGGCAGTTGGCTGGCCGGAAGGTCAAAAGGCGGGGGAAATAAATTCCCCCTGCCAGCTTAAAAACCCCCCCTCATTTATGAGGGGGGCGGTTTCCTTTGGGGGGGCAGGCGGCCCCCCGGTTTAATCAAGCAGGCCCCCACGAGGGGGGTCGTTTTCCAAAAGGGCGCGGCACATATGCCGCGCCGCCACTCCAAGAAGCGGGGGGCTTTGCCCCCCCCCCCCCCCCCCCCCCCGCGCGCTGCCTCCGTGCGGCGCCAGGCCGCCGCCAGGCCGCCGCGCCGCCGGCCGGCCAGGCCGGGTCGGACCCGGGTCGGGTCGACCCAGGGGGGGGGGGGGTCGGGCCGGGTCGGCCCGGACCCGGACCCCCCGTTTCGAATCAGTTTCGGTCTTTTGGCCATAACTTGAGCCACGGACCTCCGATTGACGAACCGTCTACGGGAACGCGATCCTTGGATTGAGACGGTCGTTTCGGTATATCGCACTCAAGGTTTCGGAATACTTTGAGTTCAGCCGGGTTGGTTCGTTCACGAAACCAACCGGGCCTTCGGAGCGGAAACACTCATATCTTGAGCTACGGACGTCCGATTGACGTACCGTCAGCTTTGTTGTGTTCCTCTTAGTGAGACGGTTCTTTTGGCATGCTCCGCCCGAGGTTTGGACGCAGGTGGAGTACGGTCGGGTTGGTTTTGCCTTAAAAACCAACCGGGCCCCGGGGACGAAAATGCCAATAACTCTCAGACCGGGCGTCCGATCGACGTGTCGTCTGTTGCGTTGAGTTCCTGTTGACGATACAGAACTTTTGGATACATCAACTATGGACTTTGTGACAGTTGATGTTTCAGCCTCTCGGCTCGTGGAGTGAATCCTCCGAACGAGCTTGCTGTGTGCGGGAACCCTAGTGCTGGCTGCGACTGTTACTGTGACTGCTACTGCTACTGCTACTGCTACTGTGACTGCGACGACGACAGTACAGAGATCCTGTGTGGATTCGACGACGACGACTTCAGCACTCAGCGATCCTACGTGGATCAGTGCTACAGGTCCTGTGTGGGCCCGATCCTGTGTGGGTCCGATCCTGTGTGGGTCTTTGCGCTCAACGGTCCCGTGTGAACCAGCGCCTACAGGTCCTATGTGGGCCCGATCCTGTGTGGGTCCTTTGCGGGGGTTAGTTACCTATCGATCCTTCCTGGGTCCGACGACTTAGATGGATCAGAGATCATCTTTATCGTCTTTCGAAGAAGTATACCTGTGTGAGCTGAAACCTATTGCTTTCCTGTGTGGATTGTGTTGTGCAATCCTGTGTGGATTACGTTTTGCTTTCCTGTGTGGAATACGTTTACTTTCCTGTGTGGACTGAGTTGTACTTGGGCTCGGAGGTTGGAGCGTATTTGAAATTGATGACTTAGGTATATGTATGGGCATATACCTAAGCAGTGTCGGTTGTTACTTCGTGATTGTACCTTTCTTCGTGGTTTATCCTTTGTGGATTTGAGAGACCTTCAGGGCTCTCGGGGTCCCTACTGAGTAGCTTATACTCACCCCTGCACGGGCTTTGCCCGCACTACGTTGTGTTGGTTGCAGATGACGGACATCGTTGATCTTAGCTGAGGCTTGCAGAGCAGGACGATACCTGGAGGTGGACCACTGGACGAGACGTGCTCGGAGCGGACGACGGGACCCATGGAGCAGTGGAGCTATCTGTACCCACCCTTCAGGTGGGATTTCCAGTGGACAGCCCGGTGTAGCGGCTTTTACTTTTCAGTTGCTATTTTCCCTTTCGAGTTGTACTTTACTTTCAGTTTGGGTTTGTATACTGGCCCATTTACCTTTCCGCACTTTCAGTTGTACTCTGCTTTTGCTTAGTGTTTACTTTCCGCTTGCTTACTCTGTGGTGTTTGTTTACATTACAAAGGTAATGCCTTCCCTTTTTACCGGGATTTACGCCTTGGTGCTAGTCGCCAACCCCTGGCCTATGGAAGGTTGGCTTGGGGTAGTCACGGCACGGACCCCGAGGGCGGGTCGTGACAATTAGAGAGATTCAATTTTTATATAATATTGGTTCCATTAGAAATACCCATCTGTGTCAATGAAGAACTTCAATTCAGTGAAAAATAAGGGTGATCTTTTTTTGATGGTATAAACTACCATAGTTGAAAGAATAAGATGTTACCCCATCTTTTGTCTATAATAGTTGAAGTTAGATATACAAAAAATTAGATTTCCTTCTATATATAAAGTTTCTATGACACATGCTGATATGATAAGTTTATAATTTAATGTAAAATATTATAATTAAATATTAATGGCTGTTATATAAAATTTTTCAACAAAGATTATGGGGTTTCCAATAGATAATAAAATATGGTATAAGTTGAGAAGTGGATATGAAAGGAAATGAGAAAATTAAGGAAGTGAATTTAAAAATATGGGGAAGTATATTTTAAGATATAAAAATGGTTGATGAATAGAGTATTGATGATTAATTTACAAGATTAAATGAAGTTGTGAGTAACAATAGAGGTTTTGGTGAGAAGCTGGAAGATTTTACTATTGTTAAGAAATTAATGAGAAACTTTCCAAATTGATTTTATGTGAATGTTTTAGCTTTATAAGATCATGAGGATTTATCCTTGGATGAAATTCAGAATATTCTTATGGAATATGAAATGAAAAAAAGCTTCTATTTTTACATAAATGTTTGGGAAATAAATTACTATAAAATCATATTTAAAAGGTAACAATTGAGATAAAGGATTTAAAAAATATTTGAGTAATTTACAATGAGTGTAATAAATAAAATATTTCAACATAATTGTTTCTATCCTTTAAAAAATATTCAACCAATATAATTTAAAGGGAAAATATAAAAATTCTCTCAAATGTTGGGATTGTAAAAGGAAAATAAATTTTCCCCAAAATTTTCCAAGGAATAAAATAGAAGAGTATGAGTCTAAATAAGATGATAAGAAATTTAATTTTTTTTGAAGAAACAATATGAAAAATTACCTCATTATTAGAAGAAGATAAGTAGCCTATGCAGAAGAAGGAATGATGATTCCTCGTTTAGTGATGAATATTATCATAAAGTCAAATTCCATGATAGAGTTAGAAATGAAAGTATTTCATCATGTAATGATTATTATTACAAATAAATAATATAAATTGAGCTGATTATTAAATATAATTTATAGCAATTACATTATAAGAATATTCATCTAAAGAAAGAAATAACGATGTTGAAGAATTTTGTTAAAGATATAAATTTTGACAATGGTTACTAGATCAAGTACGAGGATATTAAACTCAGTTTTATTAGATATCATAAAATAAATACTGGTGGGATTGAAGGGAAACTGAAAATATTTGAAGAAAAATCAACTTGTAATGAGAATATACACTTTCAATGAAAGTTCTCAAAACAAGTTAAATATAGATAAATCAGAAAAGAAAATAAATGTTCTAAAATATAGTTTGGATGATAAAGAAAAATATTTGTTGGAAACAAAATCAATGCCTCTTAGAACACAATATGAGATAAGAAAGATGAGAGATAACTTCACTAAGGAAGTATATGTTAAATTTGAAACATATAAATATGAAGAAAATAAGGGTTTACAAAAGTAGGTTGTTTCTTCTCTTAAAAAATCAAAATGTACATCTATTTCTACTAACAGTACATGTTCATAAATGAATATTTCAAGGAAATCATTATCTACGAAGAAAGAGGGGAATTATTTAAGAAATTATCTCCCTGATAAAATTGGCCCACAGTTTATGAATAAACAATAATTAAATAGTTCTGAGCATCATTAATATTAGTTGTAAAGATCAATATTCAGAGGTCACTATTGGGTTTATGGAATCTTTAGACATATTTATTATTCTTTTTAGCACAATAGATCTCTACTAAGAAACATGTATGAATCTAAGGGAAGTTATGATGAGATAAGGCAATCAAATTTTACTATAAAATTTGGGGAACTAGAAAATACAATTCAAAAGGTGAATAATGTTGAATCCATAACAAAGAAAAATGAAAAAATGAAGAGATTTGAGTACTTTAAGAAAGTTGAGTAGTGTGAAAATGATGATAAAAAAATAAATAATTCCTAGTTATTTTCCTAGATCAAGTTCCCATGTCCAAAAATTTGTAAATAAAACAAAAAATTGCTATAGAAAAGTAGAATAAATTTTTTTATAAAGAATAGAGAAATATTGATAAAAATAAATCAATAGATTGTGGTTTTAAGACTCAGAAAAATGTGCAAGAGATGTGAAAAATATGGGCATGTGATTAAATATTTTATGGCTATATTGAATGATCAATGAGGACACATAAATAATATGTTACAAAATAATTACAAAAAATATGCTTCAAAATGTGAATAAGAATTCATAGCCTCATAAAAAATTATATAGTTGAGTGGAAATCTATTATAGAATATGAGAGGGTTGAATAGAATAAAGAAAACACATACAATGAAAAATTCACAAAAAATTGGAAACATTCCTAACTGAGAGAAGACTCCTAGTCAAGTGATGATTTTAAGAAACTAATAAGGTTCCTCCTTATTCTATATATACTTTTTTATTTGTACTCATTTTCATGCAATTTAAGGAGTTGAAGTTAGTAAGATGGGTGAGTGCTATAGATGTTTTAAAATAAGAAGAATTTTCATCATAGAACATATCAACCATGATAAGAAATTTAGTTCTACCTATAAGGGGGAGATAATATAAATCTAAGGTATGAGTTTATTAAATTTCTTCCAAAAGAAAGTAATGAGGTTAATAAAGATGATATTTTGAGAATTTTTGTTTGTACATTTGAAATTTTCTTATATGTTTTTTGATACGGTGAAGGTTGTTTTTATCTTAATTTTTTTTTCAGATTACCCAAGAGATGATAATGTTGAGGGAATCCTAAGAAAAATATTACATGAAAGGTTTTTTTGGGATAAAATTGATCGCTTTGAATACGAGGTCTTGTTTTCTACATCGGGTGCACCCAATTAGACATAGAGATGTTTAGTTAAAGGATCTTTATTAAGAAAATAATGTGATAATTTTATTCTCTTGAAGTAAATTTTCAAGATTCCTGAGTGGCTCCTTTGAATTTTATTTTCATTAAGGGACAGAAGAAAAATATGGGAGAAATGAAAAGAAAAAAATAGTTAAGGAGAAATACGAGCACAAATATTGATTTTGTATTATTTGGATACTGAAAACAAACACATAAGGGGATACTGTTAGGTCTAAGTTGTGTTTTGGTTGTATTTGTTTTCAATAAGATCAATATGTAGAATGTTAGAATTTGTAAATGTGGATAAATGATAAAATATTTTTTGGAAAAACCAAGGACCCCGATTTCTGGATATTGAAGATCAATAATAGGTTCAGAGTAAAGAAAATATGATGATTCTTTTATGTTCTTTCAAGTTCCTAATACATAATGAAGAAGTGTTGAAACAAGATGATGTTTGAAGGAGAAAATATAATTTCAAATTCTTGAAATATCAAAAATAAAAATTGTATTTTCAAATGATTTGTAAGAGTTACTGATCAGATGCACCATTGGATGCTCTATCGGTTTTAGAGAGACATAATTCTTTGAATATGAATAATGAGATAAATCAAAGTTCTGGTTTTCAGTCACACCGATAATCTATCGGTATCTGAGTTTCATATGATATATCACATCAAACTTATCTTATCATATAATATGTACTTGAGTTATAGACACTAATAAATTAGGATGATCATTTGGCACTGATAGGTCATCATATGTAGGTCACCAGATTTAGAATACTCCAAAAGAAGGGAGATATGAAGTTCCATTTAATTGTATTCATAAGATAGACTTGATTGAATGATGAGTGATGAGAAGAATATGAGTGGATAGAGTCTCTATACAAATATTCTGTTAGTTTTGTTGAGTTTATAATATTTTGGTTATAGTAAACTGAAGTATTTAGAAGATACAAAAATGTTGTCAACTATTTTCATTTGGCTTAAAGAATGAGAGTGATAATTCAAATTGGTTTGTATTCAGTGGGTAAAAAGAAAAAGTTATGAATTATTTTAATTAGGTCATGATTAATTGGACTTTTTTTGACACCAATTAATTAGATGAATGTTTTACACTGATATATTAGATGTATAAAATCCATGAAACACATTTTTTCTGAGATAATGAGGACAAATGATTGAGTATGTTTCAAGTGGGTCAATATGACTTGAAAGATGACGATTTTTCCTAATTATCATTTCTAAGCTAATATTTTAGAATTCAAGAAGAGTTGGGAATATTAAAGAAGTTTTGATAAGTCATCATAAGATTTGATAAGAGTTTAATTGGTCAAATTACAAGCTCAAATGGATGTGAAATTCAAAGTTATGAAAATTTGAGTGAGCGGAAAAAGAAATTAGTTTCCCAGTAAATTATAAACTGGAAAACATATAAATAGAAGCATATAGTACAACATCTTATGTAACTATTCAAATGTGTGGAAATATGATGCGATGAATTTTTTTTGATTGGTTGAGATTCCAACCAAAGTGAGATTTTAGGTTGAAGTTGATAATACCCGAGCGAGTTTCATATGACATAGGAACTTTCATCAAAGTTTAATTGAATGGAGTCCCATCGAATGAAGTTTTATCAAATAAAGTTCTATAATATAGATCTCTACCTGTTAAAGAAATTTTGAGTTACTGATTGATTTTATTCTTAGTTGAATCAGGAAAAACATAGTCATATTTTCTACATCATACTGAGACAATCAGACAGAGGTTACTAGACAAAGTTAGAACACACTATATTTTTATAAGTATGTTTTCTAGAAAGAAATTATGTAATGTTGAGATTGATAATATTCCTATTTTTTAAATATGTAGTGGAAGTTTCAAGAATAAAAAATTATTAAGAGAATATTTGAAGTTCTTGAAGATTGAACACATGTGAAGTTAATCCAACAGACCTTTTTAGTAAGTGAATAACTTTCTAAAGTGGATCAAAAAAGAAGAAAAATAATCTTATAACTGGGGGTATAACCAATTGTGAATGAGGCCTGTTTTCTGGGGTGTATAAAAAATTTGGAATAAGGAGGATACAAAAATTATAGTTGTGGGGGGTATTACCAAATATATAATTAAAGTAGACTATTAGGTTGAAGAACTATTTTCTTATTGTGCCTTTATATTCCAAAAAAGAATGTATTAAATGAATCCATCTTGGGGGAACTAACCAAAATGGAAATGATTAGGTCTTTTTACCAAAAAATATAAATATCATGTGTTGTTTTCTCTTTATATTTGTTTCACACAAAACTTGAGGTTATGATTTATATTTTAGTGGATCGTAACTCTAAAAAGTTTTTAGAGGTTAAGAATATTCTCTAAAGAAGATGTTTAAGAATATTATTTAAAAAGAAAAAATGATCACTGATTGACCCCCTCTCAGTGATCTTGATCTATTAGGGATATTTATAACAATTTTCATAACCATAATCACACAGGGCATAAAAACTATGTCACACATTTATAAAATCTCTTTACATAATGTAAAGACTAGGATTTGACATTGGTTCTTGGGAATCCAAGGCCATTTTCAAACCAATTAAAAACCACATTTTAAATGTACATTGAAAATGATTTAACAAAACATGATTAATAACTCATTTGGGAAATCCAATTATTTCGATAAATCTATTTCTAAAGTAAAAAACCCAGTTCTTTTAGAAATTATTCAATTCCAAACACCATTTCACAAAACATCAACTCCATTTTTAAAGTATTTCAAGACACTAGGAGTCCTAATGGTCTAAAAACATTTAAAGTGAATAAATGACAACTCAATGTATTTTAAAAATAACCTTTAAACTTAATTTAATGGTAAAATAGTTTCATAAACCCTTTAAAAACCTGATTGTTCCCTTAGAAAAACCACTCAAGCATTTTAATAACCACTTGGAATGTGACATAAGACCATTACATGTTTTAAAAACCATTTTCAATACAATTTTAACCTAAAAATGTCATTTCATAGGATTATAATTTCATAATAAATCACTTAAGAGAAATCATGCAATTTATAACATGCACTACAAGGGAGTTCCAATGAAAAACCTACCTTGTTCATGTAGAAACACAAGTAACACTCATTTCCTTAAATGAAAAATGAACAACTAAGCCAAGAGACATACTATTAAATCCCTAACAACTCAAATACCCATCATTATAACATATGGGAACCATAATCGCATCCCAAACATTATTTAGGGTTCACAATATTGATAAAAACTATGACAGATGGAAAAATAATGGATGAGAAGAAAGGAACAAGAAAAGAACGCATACCTGCTTAAAATTGAGATGAATGATCCCCTAAATCAAAGTAGGAAGAAGAAATGAAGCTCCCAAAATCATACTCTAGATTGGATGGAAAAGATGATGATAAAATAAGGAGAAACCATGAAATCATGAGGGTGATAATGGAATTTCACCACATTAATGAAAATAAGGTAGACTACATAGTTTGGACGCATGGTGTTCCAAAACATTCACCAATATTGTAGAGGGAACTGTCTAAGAAAAACAATAATGAATGGTTTGGTATCATGGTTTACACACATTTCATCAAATATACGAATCTAACTGTTAAAACTATAGACCAAATCAAACACTTGTTGAATGGTTTACCTAATCCTACATAGTCCATGTGACAGTATCTACACACATCAAAGTACCAACATGGTTTCCCTTGGGCTTCACATGGTTTGTACTAAACCATGAATTTCCCATGAAGACCAACCATGTCATAGTAAAAATCAATTGAAAATCTATTTGAATAAGGGTAGTCACATGGTCTCCCCCTAAACTATGCTTGTAAACCATGTATAGAGAAAAAAATTATAAATTTTTCAGGATTCATTCTAAAACCTCTCAAAAAAACTACTAATCCACATTAAGATAAAATAACATAAAATATGAGGTAACAATGACATATGGATGTTACAAGTCTCCCCAAAATGTCTGTTTCCTTCCCCAAAAATTCACTAGTAAAAATAAATTTAATAAAGGAATAAAAAATCTCATCCCTTATTCACCTTAAGTGGAAGGGTCCAAGAAAATTAAATAGATCCCATGACCTTGGAAACATTAAACATAATCCAGTCTACTATGGACCCACTAAAATCATCAATCAACATTATTAAACCTAAACAAGAATTGATTATGAACACCTAATAAGAAACTATAAATAATGGGAGATAGAATGGGGCATCCCCACCACTTTGAATTAATCTAAATGGTGAAGAAACAATGAATTCTCCTTCATTGATATTTTCCCCAGGGTAACAATGATTATTCAAATTAAAAAAATAATAAATTGGACTATAATAACCAAAAACATTCATCAAAACTAGACAAACATGAAAAAGGACACTCTATCCAAAAAAACCCAAGATACCTCAAAGATAAAGATCATCCGAGACTATAAGATCACGTAATCCATGTAACCCACAACCATAACATCCCAAAAGTGCATAGAATAATCCTAGAAAATCATTTGAAGATATCAATACCTAATCACAAAAAACATCACATCCCAAAATAACCAAAGCATACAAAGACTAAATAAATTCCTTAACTAAAGAAGCGATGTTGGATCTAACCTTGGATGTTATACTAGAAGAAAATGTGTGAACTAGAACCTCAAAGATAAGTTACCTTATAATGATAATACCAATAATATCTGAACTGACACCATCCTTTAAATAATTTCAGTTAGTCCCATACCAATACTACCCACCAAAATCACACACCCTATGTTTTCAAATGTGAAAAAAATTAATTTAAACCCATCACTACTAGAAAAACAGGTATTTGGGACGGGTCATTTGCGACGGGATCCCGTCGCAAATGGCTTTTTGCAACGGGGGCCCGTCGCAAATGACCCGTTGCTGAAAACGGTGTCGCAACAACAGTTTTTTGCGACGGGCCCGTCGCTAAAGCCTTTTTCCGCGACGGGGAGAATCCCCGTCGCAACTAGTACTCCGTATATTTGTAAAAAACTATTTGCGATGGGCCCGCCGCAAATAGTTTTTGCGACGGGACCCGTCGCAAAAAACTATTTTAAAAAAAATAAAAAAATAATAATACTATTTGCGACGAGAATAATATCCCGTCGCAAATACTATAAAAAAAATAAATAAATTATTAATAAATTATTTTAATTAATATAATAATAATCCAATTATAATTCAAAAATAAAAAATAATAAAATATTAATAAATGATTTTAATTAATATAATAATAGAATTATAATTCACAAATAAAAATAATAAATTATTTTAATTAATATAATAATAATAGAATTATAATTCAAAAATAAAAAATAATAGAATATTAATAAATGATTTAATTAATATAATAATATTAGAATTATAATTCATAAATAAAAAAATATTAATAAGTTATTTTAATTAATATAAAAATAATAGAATTATTATACATTCAAATATTAAAATAATTCAAGTATTACAAAAAAATATAATTAAATTATAATATTATAAAATTTTAATATATATATATAAAATTTAATATTATAAAATATAAATAATATTATTATTCATATTAATATTGTTATTTAAAAATATAATATTATTAATATTTTATAATGAGACAGAAACTACGAATAGAAAAAAATCATATTTTGATTTCACAAATTTTATAACATAAATACAAACTCTAATCTGAAGGAGGGGGGGAGGGGGGGGGGGGTCTGCAGATGGTGGTGGAGGAAACTCCATCCCTAAAGCATGAGTGAGTCGGTGCATATACTCCATCTGCTCCTGATGCTGCTGCTGTCACGGACTCGTCTGCTCCTCGTACAGCTGCTGCTGGCGTCGACGCTCCTCCTCATGCTGCTGACGCATCTGCTCCTGCTCCTGTCGAAGACTCTCTATCACTGTAGTCTGAGATTGCAACTGATCCTCATACTGTGTAGCAGAAGAAGATGCATGAGCTCCTCTCGAGCAGGATGCCGACATCGTAGCACTGCCATAATAATCTTCGGGAGTCAGTCGAGAGCCGATACCAACTACCCGGCCCTTCTCGAAGGCATACTGGGTGGCCTGCATCCATGTCGCCTCATCAAACTGATGGCCAGTGGTCTGATCTGATGACTCGGCCTGACTCTCAGGCCGGGCCTGTGACACTGCGGCATCATATGACTCCTGTAGTTGCAATGTAAAATTAAAATTGTGAATATATTATATGCAGTTAATTTTTAAACTTGAAAACAAATAATACTGACCATGATGTGATGCTGACGATCACCTCTGAGCTCCCCAGTAGCAGGATCACTATACCTCCTCCGATATACGTCATACTCCGTAATATCGGGGTGCTCGACAGCCTATAAGAATAAAAAATAAACTGTTAATATTTATAGTTATATAAAATATTTATAAATAATGTACGTACCAGATGCTGTCTATGAGTACTGAAAGAACGACTCCCAACTCGATGAGTCACCTCCTGTCTCCCCCAATTCTGCCTCCCCACCGATGATCTTCTCTGAAAGGCACCACTCAACCAGTGCGCACATAATCCATCCCATACATGGGATGAAATGTACTCTGGTCGGTGTGCTCTACATGACTCGTCAAAATCTGACACTCCTGCTTTCTTCATTGCAGCTTTTCCTAAATTGTGCAAAAACTGACGAAGGCGATCACGCATAGCCACCTCCCATGCCTCGTGGATGGCGTCATGCATGGTATCCTCGATCGGATATCACAAACCCTACAAATAAATCAAAATATCAAGTTAAAAATGAAATAATTTTCAAAATAAAAATTATTTATTTATGTACGTACCAACCAATGGCCGAACATGGCCTGCTGCACATCAATGGGAATCTGCTCCCATGTGGTCCACGGCTGAGAGAAATAGTTGCGAAAAATAGCGCTGACCTATCCGACTGCTATATGCAGAAAACTGTAAAAATAATAAACATTTATTATGTGAATAGATTAATGAAATCTTAGTCAAATCCACAGGTCATCACACAGGTTATCACACCTCTATGTGCGTGGATCAAACCCAAGACGTGGACGTCGCTCGGGGACGGGGTCAGGAATCATCAATCGTGCAAGACCGCGCCCCCTCCGCATACTCACTGAAGCGCCTGCAGGCTGAGGGTCATCTGTCAGCAACTCATCCACATCTAAAGTCAGGTCAGCATCTGCCAACTCACGAAATGTGGTGTCGTCCATCTGAAACAGAAAATGTTAATTTTGATAGCAAATAATTGATAATTACTATTATATATACATATATACATATTATGATTGTATATAAATACCATGGAATTCTATCAGTGTTCATCTTCATCATCATCTTCATATATGTCAATGTCATCTTCATATTCCTCCTCAACATCATCGATATCCATTCGAGTTACAGTTGCTTCATCTCTTACCATTTCAAATTCATATGTGACATCATTAACATCATCGTCATCACCGACTCTTAAATGTGGGGTGTCGTCATCGATACTCGTGTCTCTTTGTAAAAAAGATTTATTTTGAGTACTCTATTGAAAAACTTCAATTATTTGCACATCCGTGAAAGCACATTCACTTTGACTAAACTGATTGTCTCAAATTTTGATTTTTATTACACTCCACCAATCAGTCAAGTCTCTTGATGTAGCACAGTACTTTGTGTAATAAACTTGATGTGCCTGTTGAACCAATAAGAATGGTTCATTTACTGCGAGAACACTTTTACATTTAATATCGTTGATTCCATGAGTTGGATGAACACGCACGCCTCTCTCTGTATCCAACCACCAACATTTGAACATGGTTATGTAATGTTTTCCAAGATAACAGAGTTCAATGATTTCATCAAGTATGCCATAAAAGTCAACTTCATTTTCTCGATGATGAAATCCTCTCAAGCTAACTCCACTGTTCATTGTTTTTTTCGATTCCCCATATGCATGTGTGTGAAATCGAAATCCATTCACCACATATGCATTATAAGTTTTAACAAGTTTGGAAGGTGGGCTACTCAATACACACAGCCGTTTGTCAATTTTATCAGCATGTCGAGACACCTGAAAATTTGTGAAATAATTATCAATATAGTAAACTATACATTGAATGAGTTGCTAAAAGATAAAGAATTTATGTTACCAGTTTTTGAAACCACTGAGAGAAATTTTTCAGTCGACGTTCTTCGAGAGCAGCTGCTGTAATTTGTGGAATTTGTTTCTTGATATGATTATCATACAACCTATAAAAACCAAAGTTATTTATTGTAACATAAATGATAGAATAAGTGATATAAACACTTACAGTACAACTGATGTCATCTCTTCACAGTTGAGCAGAACATACGTATGAGCTCTATGATGTTCATCATCTGAAAGCCAGCGTTCATAAACTCCACCAAAACCAAGATCTGGCTGGTTGAAAACAGATAATTGATTGTCGATTTCATCAATATTCCTATCATTCCGTCCCATTCGGTTGTGTTTTGAAGGATACTCAGATTCAAAATAATAGGAGTAGAAAAAAGATATTTCCTCTTGTAAATAAGCTTCTGCAATAGATCCTTCAACAGATGCTTTGTTACGTACTTTTCTTTTCAATTTTTGCATGCATCTTTCAAATGGGTACATCCATCGAAACTGTACTGGACCTCCACATTTGGCTTCATATGGCAAATGTAACATCAAATGTTCCATTGAGTCGAAGAAAGACGACGGAAATATTTTTTCCAGTTTGCATATAATTACAACAACATCTTTTTCAAGTTTTCCTAGAGCATCATAATCTGCTGTAGCCGCACAAATTTCCCGAAAAAAATGAGACATGTCTGTTATGGAAACCCAAATCACAGAATTCAACAGACCTCTTAATCCAATGGGTAGAAGTCTTTCCATTATAACATGACAATCATAAATTTTTAATCCAGTAATATGACCATTCTTTACACATCTACCCAAATTGGAAGCACAACCATCTGGAAGTCTCAAATCTACAATCCACTGACAAAATAATAAACGGTTTTCTTTAGACAGTGTATAAGATGATTTTGGTTTCAGTAACCTTTCTGTTCTGATATTCTCAAACAGTTCCAATTCTGGACGCCTGCAAATTTGGGCAAGATCTAAACGTGCATTTACATTGTCTTTGCTCTTTCCTGGCGTATCCAAAACTGTATGAAACAAATTATCAAAACAGTTCTTCTCAATATGCATGACATCTAACATGTGTCGAACCAACAAATCAGACCAATATGGAAAATCCCAAAATATGCTACGTTTAATACAATTGTGTTCTTTCCCAAAACTGGAAATTTTCTGTTGGTTTATTGTGGGACCAAAAGTGATGGGAGGTAATGAAAATACAACTGATTTTAACTCCAAACCTGATAGCATTTTTGGAGGTCCATCCCTTTCAACTGTTCCTTTTCTGAAATGAGATCTGTTTCTGCGAAAAGGATGATCAGCTGGAAGAAATCTGCGATGACAGTCAAAATAACAAGGTTTCTTTCCATGAATGAGCATAAATGCTTTGTTCTCTCACATACAGTAAGTACATGATTTCTGACCATGTGTACTCCAGCCAGATAACATCCCATAAGCCGGGAAGTCACTTATTGTCCACATCAATGCTGCTCTTAGTATGAAATTCTGTTTCGTTGCAACATCATATGTACTAACACCAGTACTCCACAATAAATTAAATTCATCAATCAATGGTTTCAAATAAACATCAATATTTTTCTTCGGATGTCCTGGAATTAGTAAAGTCAAAAAGATATATGGCTCCTTCATCAATATCCATGGAGGTAAATTGTACGGAGTTAAAAAAACAGGCCAACATGAATATTGACTACCATAAGATCCAAATGGACAGAAACCATCAGTGGAAAGGCCCAGTCGAACATTTCTAGCTTCTAAAGCAAAGGATGGATGCACTCTATCAAAATGTTTCCATGAATCACCATCGGCTGGATGATTCAAGCTTTTATCGGTTGAAATATTCTCTTTATGCCATGACATCATTGTCGTTGTATTCTTAGACATGAATAAACGCTGAAGTCTGGATGTAAGCGGAAAATATCTCAACTGTTTTACTGGAATCAAACCAGACTTCCGGTGTTGTCCTTCTTTATATCTCAGTTTCCCACATGTGGGACAACTATCCAACGACTCATTTTCCCCAGAATATAAAATTCAGTCATTTGAACATGCATGAATCTTCTGACAAGTAAGTCCCAAATTTCGAACCAGCCTCTTACTCTCATAGTAATTTGCAGGTAAAACATTTCATTTGGGTAACAGTGTTTTAAGCAAAGAAAATATCTGGTCAAAATAGGTGTTTGACATTCCGTTATCTGATTTGATAGCCATAAATTTTGCAACTACTTCTAATTTGCTCATCTTGCAGCCAGGATATAATGCATCCTCATCAGACTTCAACAACTCATAAAATTCAGACGATGCCAACTTAGGATTTTAAGCTATATCAGCCGGAGTTTCTGTATGTTGAACAGATGAACCTGCAACATCATGTACTAAATCTTGAAACCGAGATGGATCCAGAATCAAGTTGGTATCACCTGCTCTGGAACTGCGTTCACCGTGTTGATACCAAAAAACATAATCTGGTTGAAAACCAAAATGCAAGAGATGTTCTCCCACTTTGTCAAACGTGTCAAACGTTCTCAATGCACATTTTCTGCAAGGGCATTTTATTTTGCCTTCTGAAACAAATTCTTGATTTGATGCCACAAATGATAAAAAAGTCTCCACACCTTCTACATATACTGGATTTAAACCAGAACCGTTTGGATTTCTACGTTGATTTATCCATATGCAGTCACCTAATAATGATTGTTAACGACCCCGTTGTTCCATATTTCTCTATAAAATATAAAAGCATTACTGGTTTTGAATAATTTTTTAGAAAAAACACTCATGCTAGGATAATTATAGAGTTTAGATCATACATGACTGACGCAAACTTTTTATTGAGATAGACCTAAAAATTGACCCTTTAAGAATTAAATATATATGTTGAGAATAAAGAAAAACATGTTACAAATATTGATAATTTTAATATTATATAAATTTTTTATTATTTTCATAGTACTAATATTATTGGTAATTATTCCTAATTATTGTTAATTATTACTAATTAGTACTAATTATTACTAATTATTACGAATTATTACTAACTATTACTAATTATTAATAATTATTACTAATTATTACTAATTATTAGAAATTATTACTAATTATTGGTAATTATTACTAATTATTACAAATTATTACTAATTATTGGTAATTGTTACTAATTATTACCAATTATTGGTAATTATTACTAATTAATACTAATTATTGGTAATTATTACTAATTATTGGTAATTATTAGTAAATATTAGAAATTATCGGTAATTATTTCTAATTATTACTAATTATTGGTAATTATTGGTAATTATTACTAATTATTGGTAATTATTACTAATTATTGGTAATTATTACTAATTATTGGTAATTATTACTAATTATTACTAATTATTACTAATTATTGGTAATTATTGGTAATTATTACTAATTATTGGTAATTATTGGTAATTATTACTAATTATTACTAATTAATACTAATTATTGGTAATTATTGGTAATAATTACTAATTATTGGTAATTATTACTAATTATTACTAATTATTACTAATTATTGACAATTATTGGAAATTATTACTAATTATTACTAATTAATAATAATTATTGGTAATTATTGGTAATAATTACTAATTATTGGTAATTATTACTAATTATTGGTAATTATTATTAATTATTACTAATTATTACTAATTATTGGTAATTATTACTAATTATTGGTAATTATTACTAATTATTACTAATTATTACTAATTATTGGTAATTATTACTAATTATTACTAATTATTGGTAATTTTTGGTAATTATTCCTAATTATTACTAATTAATACTAATTAGTGGTAATTATTGGTAATAATTACTAATTATTGGTAATTATTAATAATTATTGGTAATTATTAGTAATTATTACTAATTATTGGTAATTATTAATAATTATTACTAATTATTACTAATTATTGGTAATTATTACTAATTATTACTAATTATTGGTAATTATTTCTAATTATTGGTAATTATTAATAATTATTACTAATTATTACTAATTATTGGTAATTATTGGTAATTATTACTAATTATTGGTAATTAATACTAATTATTGGTAATTATTGGTAATTATTACTAATTATTGGTAATTATTACTAATTATTGGTAATTATTTCTAATTATTACTAATTATTACTATTTACCGGTAATTATTGGTAATTATTGGTAATTATTGATAATTATTGTTAATTATTACTAATTATTGGTAATTACTATTAATTATTACTAATTATTACTAATTATTGGTAATTATTACTAATTATTGGTAATTATTATTAATTATTACTAATTATTACTAATTATTACTAATTATTACTAATTATTACTAATTATTGGTAATTATTACTAATTATTGGTAATTATTACTAATTATTGGTAATTATTACTAATTATTACTAATTATTACTAATTATTGGTAATTATTGGTAATTATTACTAATTATTGGTAATTATTACTAATTAGTGGTAATTATTATCAATTGTTACTAATTATTACTAATTATTGGTAATTATTACTAATTAGTGGTAATTATTACTAATTATTGCTAATTATTACTAATTATTGCTAATTATTACTAATTATTACTAATTATTACTAATTATTACTAATTATTACTAATTATTACTAATTATTACTAATTATTCCTAATTATTGGTAATTATTGCTAATTATTGGTAATTATTCCTAATTATTACTAATTAGTGGTAATTATTAGTAATTATTACTAATTATTACTAATTATTGATAATTATTAATAATTATTACTAATTATTGGTAATTATTACTAATTATTGGTAAGTATTACTAATTATTGGTAAGTATTACTAATTATTGGTAATTATTACTAATTATTGGTAATTATTACTAATTATTGGTAATTATTACTAATTATTGGTAATTATTACTAATTATTAATAATTATTCCTAATTATTGATAAGTATTGTTAATTGTTCCTAATTATTAGTAATTAAATGAATAATTACCAATAATTAGGAATAATTACCAATAATTAGGAATAATAACATTATTAGTATATTTTATTATTAATATTAAAATAATATAATTTTCTAATTTATGTACAATTCTCATTTCATCTGTGTGTTTTCTATCTCCACATACAAATAATACATGTGGAGACAGCAAACACACAGATGAAAAGAGAATTGTATATATATAAAAAATTATATTATTTTAATATTAATAATAAAATATACTAAAAATATAATAATGTTATTATTCCTAATTATTGATATTTATTACTAATTATTAATATTTATTCTTAATTATTAAATTTTTTACTAATTATTCCTAATTATCATTAACTATGAACAATACTAATAATTTAAATTTATTAAGTAATAAAACAATGTAAACATAATTAAATTACAACTAATTAAGAATAATTGAAACTAATAAAAAATTAAAAATAAATATTAAATTAAAATGAATATAAATACCTTGAAAATTGATCTGAAGTTGATCTCTCATCGTTCTTCAAAACTTCAATATCAACTCCGGAAAAAAAAATTAAACTTGAGAAAAACTGAACTTTAAAAATAAAATTCTGAGAGAAGAAGAAGATGGAGTTTGAGAATGGTTTGAAAAAAACGGATGGAGGTATTTATAGGTTAGATTATTTGCGACGGGTCCATTTGCGACGGGTATCCCGTCGCAAATAATATTATTTGCGACGGGTACCGTCGCAAATACCTTAGCAATCATTTATTACGGTCAACGGTTAAATAGTTATTTGCGACGGGTCCCGTCGCAAATAACCACCTGCCGACATACTATTTGCGACGGGGAATATTCCCGTTGCAAATACCTTTTACCGCCGCCGGTTATTTGCGACGGGAATATTCCCCCATCGCAAATAAGTTTCCCGTGATTTGGCGCGCAAAGCGCGCCAGTCCTTTTGCGACGGGGAAAGCTATCCCGTCGCAAAAGGCTACTTATTTGCGACGGGCAAATACCCCCGTTGCAAATAAGTTTTTAGCAGGGCTATTTGCGACGGGAATAAATCCCGTCGCAAATAACCCGTCACAAATACCCATTTTTCCCGCAGTTCATGCATAGACCTCACCATAATTTCATCATCACCAAATAATCCACAAATGGAATAAAGAAGAACATGGAATGAAAATTATAATAACCACCACTAATATTAAGGAAACCCTAAATTACACTCGATGATCACACCCAAAACATCCACCTTAAGGCTATAATGATCAAAACCCATAATGAAAAATCATCAAAATAGACCATCACATGAGAGCTTAAGGAGATCGAGCCTGTATCGACCAAAACAATTATCAATGAAATTTCTCTCTTCTTATAGTAATTTTATATAGTATAAATAACATATAATCACTTATACACCATAATAAAAACGTTATAAATGAAGAATTAATTAAATAAGAAGTATTTCTATAAGTTAAGGAACCTATATTGATGAAATAGTAACCTGACCTTAGGAATAGTAATATGACCCTTATGAATAGTAAACCAACCAAATTAATATTATCCTCACCCATGAATGTATAAATAAAATTTTTGCATCTTATAAGTCAAAATATGATATAATTATATCATAGTATAAGCAAGTAAATATTTTAAAATATTATTAATTAAGTGTTGGATTTTTCTTAAGTCATAAATATTTAATTACAATTTTAATATTAGTTTAATAATTTAATAGAAAATTTATTTTCATAAAATTTATTCATAAAATAATATTTTTATGTCTTATAATTTTAAGATAATTTTATGGGACATTAAGTAATTTTTTAAAGTGTTACAAAATCGGTTATAATTTTAAATTCTGTATTTTCCAAGTAAATGATTAAAAATTAAATTAATCATATTGAGGAAATTATTTCAATAAAATAGAGTTAATTTTTAAATTCTAAACATCAAAAAATGGTTAGGTTAAATTTTTAGGATTTTTCTGAAATACGTGATTTTTTGATGAACAGTAAAATATGATAATTTTTTATAAATGCTAAATACATGAAATTTTGAGTCATTAATGATGTAAGGGTGATGGAAGAACCTTCATATCGAACCATAATTAATTATTGTAATATATTTAGTGATAATTCTCTAACTATTTCTAGTCTTGAGCGAGAATAATAAGCTAATGAATATAATTTTTAGAAAACACCTCTGTTCTCCACTATAAATACCACCCCTCGCCCTCTCTTCTCCTCACACCTCCAAAGCTTTGACACATGCCCAAATTATTCCCAAAAATCTTCTATATCCCCTTCTCTCTTGTTCATTATATATTGTTCTCATCAAAAGACAAATCCTAGTTTCCTTGAGGAGGATCTCCATAGCAGAATTAAAGAGGTAAATCCTCTCTCTTTTTATTTTAATTTTCTTTCAATTTCATTTATTTTATTATTCTCTCCTCACCTCACTTTATAAAAATGTAATTATAACTCTATTAAATTTAATATATGGTAATTATATAATTCTAATGTAATATTCATCATTAAAATCCACCGCCTCTCTATTTTATTTTAAAAATGAAATCATCGCTTGTGATGTGTCGATTTACCAACATCATGGGAGACACTCTTTAATTTTACTTTAACACCTTCATAGAGGTAAATAAAAACATTAAATGGTTGAAAATAGAATTTAAAGTTTTATTTATAACAATGTTTATGTTCTGAAACTAACTTATACACATAATACTAAATTATAAAACAAAATGATTTTATTGTGATAAAAAAACTGCCAAAATTAATCTAAAATGATCATCATTAACTTATATCTAATGATTCATCCAAATTACATATAAAATAAATTATATATATGATCATTAAAACATTTTTAATACCATTAATAAAATATAAAAACAATTATGGATATTTATCATCATTTTACATGAACTTCCATTCATGAATACAAGTGAACCGATCATGAAAACCATGAAAATGAATGCTTACGAACGATGAAATTAAATTCTATAACTCTTAAAAAGGCCCATAAAAGAACACAATAAAACCATAATGAATCATATTAATTTATAAAAGGTTATGTAATTTATAATTAATGAATCTAATGTGATTGTATATGAAATTAAAGGGAAGAAATCATTTGGACACAAGGTAAGGGGAATTCTCGAACCCAACTCTCTTTCTTTGGGTTTTCCATATTTCACCCCATTTTCAGTATGGATATTCATTAAATATAATATATTAATAATTATCTTACCTTTTATTGGATATAAATGTTTTTTACTTCAGTTTATTACAAACAAAAATTTTTCTAAAAGAACTATTCTTTAAAAAAGCATACATTTTACTTCTCAAGATTGTTTCTTCTTCACACAATGTTGATGATTATTATATCATGTATGTTATTCAATATTTAATTTGGGAACCCAAATTTTATGACAGTATTCTTTAGGAAATGAAAGCCATTACTTTCCAGGTGTAATATTATGTTCAATACTAATATATGTTCTTTGTGACATGCATGAAAATGTAAATGTTTTGATGTGTTGGGTGCATCCATAATTATATATCATAATTTAAATGTTATGATGTGATGGGTGCACCTAAAATTATATATTTCTCTAATGAATTTGGTAATGTGAATAATCTCATGAGATAAAGTGAAATATGAATTAACATGATTCTATATTTGTTTAAAACTTTTTGTGGTCATTGAACACTAAGACATGATGTTTCATTTTTGTGCATTACCATATTCCAAGCCTTATTTTAAATAATTCATCTCATGATTATGATCCTATACTTATTTTATGATGATAATGTTATGTTAAAACTCACCCAATGGTATATTTTTTCATGTTGTTATCTATCCTATTATTGGGATTTTACCTCACCCCTTTTTGATGTATATCCTCAAGTGATTACATGTAATAAAGAGAATTCAAGGGCCAATAAGAAGCAAGAGAATAAATAATTAAATAAATGTTTATGTTTTATTTTATAAATTTCAGGTATGTTTCTAATTTTCACAAGACACTAAACCTTTGGATCCTAATTGTGTAATGTTTTTATGTTGATTTTCTTTAAAATTAATTAATAGTAATGTAAAAAAATCAAGGTCTCTATATATCCTCACACTATCACCCAATTAGTCAGCCAAGTCTTTCATGGCTTAGTCTCCCAAAAAAATCAATGTACGAAATTCTACAAAAACATTTAAAGTGGAAATAGATGCTTTCTAAAACATTAAAGTTTAATAAAATAACCAAGTATGTGAATAGAACCACCAATAAAGAAAAATTATCCACTTTTACACATGAACTTTATTGGAGGCACACTTTAAGCAGATTAAAACACAGAACAAACCCAATAATTTTTTCCAAATCAAAATAACTAGTCTCGACCCACACAATGGGTTAAAAAACTAAATCAAAAATCAATCAAGGAAAACATATTCCCAAATCACATTCCTTTAAAACCACCACATTCCAAAAGTAATCAAAACACCTTTTCCAAAACTTGTGTTCTTTTTAGAGCACCCAACCACTTGAAAAAGTTTCAGTTCATTTAAAATCACAATATCCCAATAGAATTAAAAAATATTTAACATATATTCATAAACAAAAAATTCCTTTAAAAAATATTAATTCCAATTGAGAAACTCAAATATTGTGCTTTAAAAAATTCCAAAACACTGTACACCCTTTGGAAGCATTCCAAAACCATCCACTACTTAACTTTCATTAATTGAAAATAATAAATTTGAAGAAAATATAACACTCTAAGAGGGTCCAAAATTATTTTCACTTAAACTAAACATCAATTTAATTGTATAAAAATTATTTAGGTTTTATAATTAATGAAACTAATTGAAAATAAAAAAATTTAATAAAAATTGTGGAAAAATGATTCCATTTTATAAAGAGGCTTGAGGTTTTCATTTTCATATATATATTTTTTTAATTTATCATAACATGTTCTAGAAATAATATCCAAGGCTCTTTTTAAAGACAAAATCATTTTCGATAAAATTATATCTTTTCACTAATAACAAATTTACACAAACAATAAAAACAAAAAAATGAGGCACACAAAAAATTCAAAGAAAGTCACATCCATATCATCAACATTTCAATAGACCTTATTTATTGATTTATTATTAATAGAAATTCATAAATAAAGGTCTAAAAACAAGTAAAATGGGATATAGAACTAGGATATACTCATCCTTATGGTTTAATTGGCCATGGGAGAATTTTTAAAAGTCCAAGATATCATTTTCATGATCGGGTGTTCAGTCACTTCTCAGTTTATTAATTCATTAAAACTAGACTCACACTCTTGATACACATTTAATTCCCATCCCAAAACACAAAAACAAACCTCATGGAAAATTACACCATTCTATGAGGATCAACACACCACTAATGGTAAATCCGAGAAAATTATGAATTCAAAATTTAAACCCCATATCCTGTGGTAACTCAATAATTATCTTGAAGGGTAGTGATTAAGCACTCACTCATGACCATCATCTCAGGTTATAATAAAAATCACAACTCAATATTAGCATGAAACCCCTATATTAAAATAGAGTGATCTCAAGAACTAAGTCCCCTATTGAAAAACTTTTCACATGATACCATTTTTAGTGAACTAGCTTGAGTTGACATGAAATGTCACTTGAACCAACCCACTATTAGGTTTGAATGGTGTTCCTAATCCCCATAGGTTGAAAAATAATTATTAGTAATCATGAAAGATATTTGGTAATAATATCATCCTTATTAAGAATATAAAATAGAAAATTAGTTGAAATAATAAATAATCCAACCAAACATGGAATTACTAATAACTATCCATCAAACTGGAATAATTGAAATAAATAAAAATTTAAAGAAAAAACATAAAAAAATTGAGGTCATATGTCCAAAAAATAATCACAAAAAAATAAAAGGGGAAAAGGAACCCGAACATCTCTCGCACCAGCACTAGTGACCCTTGGTCAGTCATCACATCCCACCATCTATCAATGGTCCAAACGAGACATCCAAAACAAAAACTGAACTTGGAGTCAAAATAGAAGACATAAGAGTAGCTTACAAACCTGGGAATCAATGTCTATATAAGTTATGGGATAAACCTAACTATTCATATCTCACAATGGAATCTATATGAATCCCTTCATACCACAGTTTAAAAAGTCATAGTTTGAACATAATATATAAAACATAGTGTTTTACTTGCTCAATAAAACAAGTTCAATAACATTGCAATTACCCAATTTTAGAAAACCACCATTTATATAAAATAAAATCATGTATATTTAGTCATTTAATTAAAAATTTTAAATAAATAAAATAGATCATTTCAAACCTTAGAAAACAACCTAAATCATTATTTACATATCTTTCTAAACATTTTCCTAAAAATCATTTTTCGTTAGCATCTTGAATGAAAAACATTTCTCAATACCCTTTTAATAAATAGAAAATTCATTTTTAAATCACAAATTAAAACAATTTTAAAACAAACTATATGAATTTAATCTAAAACACACTTAATGTGATACAAAAATCATATATTGGAACATAGGAAACATGAAACATAATACAATAGAACAACCCATTAATGATTTTATGTACTCAAATGAACTTGGAAAAATAAATTTATACTTAGAGAAGAAATCTCATAAAGTGTCTTTATATGGGCCTAAACATCATGGGGAACATCCTAAGACTCATGTATATAGATCTTGAAATGGATATGAGTAACCTAGTATGGTACTATTGAACTTATAATTTCCTTTTAGTCCTATAGAAGTACCCATTACCCTTTATTATCAGGGGCCCAATAGAAACCTAGGACTCTTCTAAAACATATCTAAGAAATGTGAAACATACCATTTTCTCACTCATTAAAATTTGGAACCTAAGACTAATAATCAAAATCTACAATAGAGTTTTCCTTTATTTAGATAACTACTAGTCTTCTAGGACTCTGATGGCATGTCAACAAAAAATTTTAGAACCCAACGAAATTATATATGATCATATATAAACAATTTCAAACATTTTAAAATAAACACTACCTCACCTCCTACACCCTCACAAGAAATACCACCTTTCACATTTATGTAAAAACATTTCGTAATATGATTAATCAATATAAATCATCCCCCATGGAGTCACAAGATACCACATGCATTACCATAATCACATAGGGCTCAAGAGGGTCTAAATTTTTTATAAAATAGCTTTAATTAAAATACAAACATGGATTTTGAAATGATTCTCAATAATCTAAGCCATTTTTACACCATTTGAAAATTATATTTCAAATTTAATTTAAAAACCATTTTTCCAAAATTGTTTGAAAAACCATTTATTAAATGAAACTATTTTCTAAAAAAAATTAAACATTAAAAACCCATTTCTTTTATAAATAAATTTGTGAAAAACAAGCGTTCATAAAACATCAATTTCCCTTTTAAAGCATTTAAAACCACTAAAAGATGCAACAATACTGGAACCATTTAAAGATAATTAATTTTATATCCATCTATATAAGAAGATACCTTTAAAATATCACACACTAGCTTTAAAGGTTAATCAGTGTCAAAAAAACGTTTCTAAACATTTAAATTCATTTAGAAAATCCACTCAAGAATTTTATCAAACAATTGGATTGGAACCATAAGTCCATGAAATGTATTTAAACCATTTCTAAGCCTATTAAAACTTAACAAAGGAACATCAACTGAATAAAAATTCATAAGAAAGAATTTAAAATCATTGAAGCAATTTATAACATGTATTACAAGGGAGTTTCTAAAAAATACCAACATCATTCAAGTGAGAACATAACCAAAACTCATCACCTTCAATGGAGAACACACAATTGAGCCGAGAGTCATCATCCTAAACCCCTAATAACCTATATCCCCATCATTAAAACCTAACTAAGACCAAATATCAACTTGAACCATGGTTAGGGTTTAAGGGAGTAAAAAACCAAATAGATAGGGAAAAGGAAGAAGAGTATATAATAAAGGAAGAATAAAAGAATGCTAACCCACTTAAAATAAAAAATAATGGGCCCTCAAATAGAAGAAATAAGAAAGGAGGAGGATCCCCAAGGGCACCCTAGTTTGGTCAAATAAGAGGAGAAAGAATCAAAAACATAAAAATCTAACGGGGAGTGTAATTTCACAACATTGATAAAAACTAAGTAGACCACATGGTTTAGATTAGTGATTTTCTAATACATTCACCATCTTTGTGGATGTCACAACATAAGAAAAACAAAATCACATGGTTTGTGTACATATTTTATAAATCACAATATCACTGTGTAAAAATATATTTAAAAACTGCAAACCTAATTTAAGTCTTGTCATAAGATTTATATAACATTTCAATAGTTGTGTGATAGTCCTTATATATGTCGATGGTCTTACACATTTTTTCTAGGAATTTATACAGTTTGAACTGAACGATGTGATACACATGTAGACCAATAACTTGATGAACAAAAATGAATATAAAACATCTTTGATTTAGGACAACAACATAGTTTCCCATACATAGAGGTGAAAATAATATAATTTCCATGTTTTGGGATAAATCTTCTTAGAAATTTCAATTTCCCAACATTAATATAAAATAATAAAATAATATAAGGTAATGATGAGATGTGGGTGTCACAATAAAAAAATTATTTTTTCAAATAAGAGAAATGATATATCTATACATATAATTTATGAAGATTAATTAAGCTTGAAAAATTCTATTACATTTAAATATATTATTCAAAAAAATTAGGTTTCATAATTTAAATTAAAACTATATATTATATCAACTATTTCCTTGATTTTGAAATCTTGTATATTTATAAAATTTTTAATGTGTACATTTGGAATCATATACTTTTCAAAAATATGGTATTAATTCTATAACATTAATACCTAAAAATGACCTTACCTAAAATTTCCAAAACACCATTAGTTATTAAATACAATTATACCTTATGGAATCATTACACCACTTTTATGATAACTATAGGGTTCAATGACATTGGTTTCCAACTAGAAGAACATTGTTAGACTTTACAACTAACTTTTCTTATTAAAATAATTTGACACACATGTACTATTGATACAATAACCAAACCTAGAAATCACATGCCTAGTTCATCTTACATCAACACTTTGAGAATATGGATTAACATATTATCAGACACATTAAAATTGTTGAAACACTTAAATTGATTAAAATAGAATTATTTTCATCACCAAAAAAAGTTTATGATAACTTTAAGAGAATCATTGTATAATTATCCTAATAATCAATTTTATCCACATATTAGACCACTTAAACAATTCATTTATTCCGAAAGGTATTTTTATCAAACATTGAATTACTCTTACTTAATATCTTTCTATATTTTTTCAATATTATGAATTGATTACAATAACACTATTGAAAAAAATGATCTATACCCATGGTTCCAAACCATGAGTATATCCCCCAAAACCGTGGGTATAGTATATACCCACGATTTTGGTAACCATGGGGAACTGAGGCATCAGGATAGGTCCAAAACCTATACCCACAGATTTGAAAACCGTGGGAATATATTTCTCCACCATGTCACAGAATTTTCTTACACCATTTTATAGCCTTTTACCCATGGTTTGAAAACCGGGGGTCTAAATATATTTAAAAATTAATGCATTGCGTAAAGATCCTATGAAAAACACTTCAATCACATAACATCTAACCCTGAGTATATCCCCAAAAAATAATGGGTATAGCATATACCCATAGTTTTGGTAACCATGGGAAACTGAGGCATCATGATAGGTCTAAAAACTATACCCATGGTTTTGAAAACCATGTCATAGCATTTTACCAATAGTTTCAAAATCGTGGGTCTAAATATATTGAAAAATGAAAGTTCCAGCGACCTTCACTTCAATCATGCAACATCTAACCATTCAACATGCTTTACTTTATAATATATATAGATTATTTTACCTAAATATATTAATATGTTTCACCGGTTTTAGAAAAATACCTACAGATGGTTTCAAACCCACAACCTTCCAATTCAAATGTCAAGTGCTCACCACTTAACCTACATAATTTATTATTTATAACATATATATTTTCATAATTATATTAATATTTAACATTGCATAAAAATACAGTCATGATGATTTGATCCCGCGTATTTCTATTCTTAATTCCAATGACTAACCAACCGAGCAATGAAACTTACAAGTAAATATATCAATATCTATTTTAAAATATTAATATAGTTCACTATATTAGAAAAAAATTAGTCAGTAGGATTCAATGTAATGACCACATTGAATAACATATAACACCACAACAACCGACCTAAGAATGTTATATGTTTACATATTTCCATCTACATAAATATATTAATCGAAACTGTGAGTATATGAGGGAAAAATGTTGGTATAGGTTTTCCTGCCAAATATTTTTTGTGTCCCACACATTTTTTTCCATGCCATAACGCAGGAAAGATATACCCATTGTTTTACGAAACGATGGGTATAAGTCTTAAAAAAATTACTATACCGACGGTTTTTCCAAAATCATGGGTATAAGCCACGAAAAAAAGACTATACCCACAGTTTTGACCAAAAACATTGGTATAGGAATTTTCCTCCATGGTTTTCTAAAACCCTGGTAATAGATCTTAAAAAAAACATATACCCACGCTTTTCCCATAACCGTGGGTATAAGTGACCTATACCCACAGTTTCCCAATACCGTGGGTATATGGATATTTTTCAGTAGTGTAAAATTATCATTTAAAGTTTTAATCTCAAAGTTATGTTTTATGATGATGTTGTTATTCATCTAAAATATAACCTTTTAACAGATGACTATCATGTTTTAAAAAAAATTAATAAGGAATTTTATAAAATGTGCTCTCATAAAAACATTGAACCCTTTTAAATTCATCATAATCCTTTAGGGTCCAGGGTCTATATTTAATCATGACATAAATAAGTTATCACATAAACAATACATGAATATGTATAGTATATAATCATGTCAATCATGTCATTTTTGAATCTTAGATAATTGAGTGGAAAAATATTCATCTTATCTAACAAATAGATTATCTCAAATAGATTCTTATTGTATCCTAATGGTTAGGTCTTCCCAACTTAGTGTAACACAAATAATTTTTCAAGAATGAATATCCTTATGGTTATGCCTACCTTATTAATTTATTGAATTATAAAAGATAATTCACAGGATCCTGACTATGGAATGTCCAACCTAGTTGGATGATTATGCCTTGATATGTGTCACTTTGGAATAAATATGAAACAAAGTATTTTAAATTGGATTTATTCTCACCATATTATCTTGTGTATTCCCTTTATATATATAAATTATTTTATTTATTTAGTTTGGTATAATATTATAGAGACCCACAATTTTCATATGTGATTATGAAATCATTTTTTTAAAATTATTTAAATACTTATTTATAGTCCTCTAAAAATCATTCATGTCCTACTTAATACATATAATACCTGAAATATATTAAATAAATGGTGAGATAAAATATGATTAATTTCAGGGAACATGTGACATGAATAAATATAAGAATAAGGGTGATTCAAATCATCTTTTTCACATCATAGGAATTGAAGCATTGTCATTTTCTTTTAAAATCCAAACATTTAAGACAATAAATAATCATCATCATAAGAATATTAGAATCATTTGGATGATACATTGAATTTTTATTATGTATAATAATGAAATATCATAACATTTTGGTCAAATCCCTCACATATTTTGTGAACATAGTTATCATTATGTTCACATAAAACATATATGTATAAATCATCACTTTATAAATTATGACCCAAGACAACATTAGGGTAAACATAACACAAAAAATATCATGAGATATATCACATTAAAAAATGAATTTTATTCATATATAATTCATTTTCCAACCATGACATCTTAATATTCTCATAATTATGAATTCCACATAAAATGGAATCATTTATCAATCATGGATATCAAATAAACCCATGAGAAAATAATAGGTTTCACAATACCATAACAAGGAATACATAAAGAATAAAATAGGGAAGTTACCCCAAAATAAAAATGGGTAATATAGTTTTAGTTATTAAAGGGTGATATTAATAAGAATAAGATCATTTTTATTTAAAAAGAAAATAATAAACATTGGAATAATCAAGGAGGAATATTAAGAATAAAAAAATTATCATTAATTATGAATGTGGATTATAAATCATTCTAAGGAAGTAAGTAAATGTATATCCTAGGAAAGAATTGTTAAATTTATATATAAGAAAATTATAAGGGGTTTTTTAAGGATCATAAAAAATGATAGAACAAGAGACCAGAAACCCAAAGTAATGAATCAGGTTCCAGAGCCCCATACATTAAGTAACATTTTACATCATCAACTTTACACATAATATATAATTAAAAAATTATTATGACATGAATCCGAAAGTTAATTATATTTTTTCCTCTATGGATCAATTATAATCAATGATTTTTTTTATTAAACTTATTTGTTAAAGGTGAAATGGTTTGGTGTCACAATTTCTTTATATTAGTTCATCTTGTTTTGATTTCATGATTTTGATTCAATATTTTTTATACATTAGTAAACATATATATAAAAGATTTAAAATTAATAGGAAATAATAATTATAAATTAGAAACTATTAATTATAATCATACATTTTGGTGGTGATAAGTAATGTTATGACAATGTCTCATAGGTTGATGAAACCGACCATCGATGAGACATGTCAAAAAAAGAGAGATATATAAAATATATAATTATATTATAAATAATTTTTTAAAATGAAATAATATTATTAATAACATGTTAATATAATTATTAAATTGATTTTTAAGAGTTTTTGTGTAGTTGAGTGTAATATTCGAAAAATATAACATGAAAAGTGAGATGAAAAAAAATAAAAGGTAACCTTATTTATGAAGTATCCCATTTTATAATACATTTAAACCTTGAATAAATAGAGTTGTGTTACTTAATAATATCAATAAGGTTTTAATATTACTTAGAATAAGGGATTTACAACAATATTGTACTTTTATAAGTGCATGGGAATTGGTTTTCTAAGGGAAGGAAGATAGTGTATTTATACTTGAGAGGGGAATTGTTTGAGTAAAAATATTGAATAAATTATAATTCAAAAGTAAAACATTAAATAGTCATTTTCTGACATTATGAATTATATTTATACTAAAAATATTTTTTAATACTTACAAAACCCCTATTGATGAAATATTTTAGTTTATAAAAAATGAAAGAAGAAGAAATAATAAAATATTTTTAAATAAAATTCATCACATTTTTTGACATGGAAAAAAATATTTTAGGATTATAATTTGAATTCATTGGATTATTTTTCTTATTATACATGTTTTTTCTATAAAAAAAACTCTATAACTAATTTGGTGACAATAAAAATCTTGAATTATGTATTTAAAAGATATCATTTATATAAAAATTGTATTTTTACTATTTACCTAAAAAATATTTTTTTTTGGAAAATTACCGAAAAAAAATCCTTCCATTTTTTTTATGATTTTAATAATGAAATTAATTATATAAAATAAATTTATAACATATGTTTTTTTGTTTAATAACATTGAAATTATAGGTTTTAAGAAATTTTTTAATAAACACGTTGTTAAAAAAATTACACTTAAATTTATTAGTGCTTATAATTTTAATAATTATTTGTTTTAGAAATTATAATATTTATATTTAGTTAATTTATTTATGTTAAATATTATTTACATTTAATTATACTATTTAATTAGTTAAGTAACTATTCTAATGGTCATATTATTATCCAAATTTCTAAGTTACTATTCCTAATAATCATATTAATATTCTATTAATCAGATTATTTTTATAATTCATATATATAACTATTATTTTCTTTATTATTCATTAAATTTAATTCCTATAATGGTCTTATATTATTCATATTAAAATTTTTAATTTTAATACTAATTGTTTTCATTTTTTCAATGTTTTTTATGTGTGATAATTCTATGATATCAAAATGATCCAAATTTTTATATTCTTGTAATTTCATTTTTTTCTTATTTATTGTATAAATATAATATTAAAAATTTTATTGGGTATTTATATCCATAAAATGTAATTTTATGAATTAAAAAGTATTTTTTTATTATGTGTTTTTTGTATTTTATACTATATTTAATAATATAATAAAAATGATTATTTAGAAGAAAAAAATTCCATATATAAAAGTCTAGGTATTTAAAATCTTCCCACCTTAAGAAATAAAATTCATGAATTTTTCAACTTATATTCATGATTGAGAATATATAAGTAAAATTCTATTTCATTGTATTCTTAGGTTCCCCAGTTGCTTCGTTGTACTTATTGTCAATGCATAAATCAATTATTAAGTTTTCATATATGGGATCTATAAGATTATCATAGGTAATATATCACAAACATAATTAACAAAATAAACTAATCCTATATTTAATACCATCTTTATAGACAAAAGTATTTCAAACATGATTACTACATCATATTTAAGATGAACAATATAATATTGAAAAGGATTAATATCTTGAGTGAATTTGCTTCATACATCACGAGTACATAACAAAATTTAAACATTATTTAAATCTTTATCCATATTTCACATAATATATTTCATGTTCTACTTAGTAAATGAAATCACATGAGGAAATATATCAACAGAAAGTTATGATAAAATTATAGTAAATGGAGGTATAAGAGGAAATAATTTAAGGAGTGAATAAATAAGAGAAAAAAATGAGTCAAATCATCCCCATATTTTATTACACATTAGAACATAATCATAAGAAAATGGTAATTATTTGAAAGTGATGTGGAATATGGAATATACATAAGAATTATAAATTATAAATTTGGGTATAAATCTCACACATATGTTGTCAACAAATATAACATAGTGTTCATGCATAATATATGTATACAAATCATCACTTAATAAATTATGAAGAAATATATCATCATGTTTACATATTATACACATAATCTTATGAGATATATTACATTAAAAATTACATTGGAAGACAATATAATTTATTTCCCATATCTCACATCATTATATTCTTATAATTATGTATTCTACATATAAAGGAAGAATTTTTAAATCATTGACATAAAATAAACCAATGAGAAAAGAATGGGTATTCTAATAGTGTCATAAGGAACATATAAATGAATAAATCCTGATGATTCCCCAAAAATTAGAAGTTAGATTGTAATTTTAGGTATTAAAGGGTATGATTAGTAAGGATAAGATGATGGCCAGTTTAAATAACAAGAAGAAACATTTGAATAATTATGGAGGGAAATTGTGAATAAACACTTTATCGTTAATTATATAGGTAGCTTAGAAATCATTGAAATGAAGTAATTATATTTAGATCTTCATGATAGAAAAAGTAAATTTAGATACATGTAAATTAGATGGGGTTTTTGAGGGATCATAACAACAATAGATAAAAAAAGAGAAAAAAACCAAATTAAATAGTCAAGTTCAAGACTCCCCTTACATTTTGTAACAATTTATTCCACTGCCTTTTCACCTATTGTACAAAAAACCTATGTGTATTGAAAAAGGAATAAATAAGTGGATTATATTCTTTTTTTTTAACTCTTGATGAATTATAATCATTGGATTTTATTTGACTAATATTATTTTAAAAACATGAAATGGTTCTCTATCATGTATTATTATATTATCCCATCTTGTTTTTATTTCATGATTTTTATTCAATGCAATTTATATGGTCTAAAAATTGATATTTTAAAAGAATATTATGTTTCATAGCATATATAACACACAACATGAGACATTAATCAAATTGAGTTATACTATAAGAATATTATTATTTAAATATGTTAGTTATAAACTAGCCTTTGAATTAGAGAGTATGAATTGGATTAACCAAATTAGGAAATATATAAATTTATAAATAAAAAAATTTATTAATAAATTATGACTAAATAATCAGTCAATTTTTAGTGAAGTCATTATATTATTCAAAAATATGTTTTCCTCAAAAAATGATTTATATTTCTTTACATGAAAAGATATTTTAATCAATTTATAGAACATTTATAAAATTTAATTTATAAAACTAATATCATATTTGAAATAATAATATTGAAATTATATTATATCCAATTTTTTAATTTTTTTTTGTGAAAATTATGATTTTCTAATGAATATATAAAAAATACCAACTTTTGTAAAGTTATCATTTCTTTTCATTGTGAAAGCCCCATAATATTTTCAATTTTATGATTAATTATTGTAAGACTCCTTATAAATAATAAAATTAATTAGATATAAATTAATATTATACTCAATCTTCATATAAAAATATTTTTTGACTTTAAAGGCATTTTTTTTATTCAGAAATACATTTTTCATCATACTTTTTAAGGATCGGAAAAATGCCCCGCACGCAGAAGAACGCCTCGCTGGTGAACCCTAGCCCACATTCGTGCTCGTTCGCTGATGTTGTCGCTGGAAGATCATTTGAGGTACCTGTTGGTGGCCTTAAAGACAACACAGTTCTGGATCTTGAAGTTAATCCAAAGTATATTCGACATCGCGGGCAGCCTGTGATTTCCTTTTCATATTTGGATGTGAGTTCTCTTGCCTCGGATTTACACCTTGTTTTGGTTGGTAAATTTTCTATTCATAGAACTTCTCTGAGTTTCCTTAGAATAACATTATAAGGGATTGAGTTTTTAGATTTTAGCATCAGTCTGGTTAGCTCACACATAACTATCTTCCAATTTGCCGCTGAGTATGAATACTATAGACTTTAGTCTAGAGAATATTGGTTTTTTGGTGGATACCCCATGAAAGTTCTGAAATGGACCCCAAATTTTGACCCATTCAAGGAATCCCCAATTGTTCCACTCTAGGTTGGTCTCCCAGGCCTACCCCTACACTTGTTCAAACAACCTTCCCTCTTCCCAATTTCCAATATCATTGGAACCTCATTAAAGATGGAATCGACCACTAGAAATCTCTCAAGGCCTTTAGTTGCATGAATATATATTGAGATTGATGTTTCTAGGGAATTTCCTTCTCAAATATGGATACAGAATGGTGAAACTGGTTTTTTTTCAGGATGTTTTTTATGAAAATTTTCCTCATTACTGCCAATGTTTCCTTAGACTAGGACATGCCACAAAAGAATGTGGAATCAAGGATGCTTGTCATGAAACGAAAAATAATATTTGGATTGAGAAAGGGAAGACAAATCAACCACTTGTTTCAATATCTACACCTAGAAGATTGGAAGATGGGGCTCAGACCTCCCCCAAGGAGGTTCCACCTCAAGTTATGGAATCAAATAACTATTACAGTTCACCCCCACCTCTTGAGGATGTGCCGACAATGGACATACCAGATGATAATCAGGAGGATGAAAATGAAGGGTGTGAAACATCAGAAAATAGTGATTCACCTCATGAGGAAGAAGATAAAACTACTCATATTGGGGAAGATTATTTGCGAGAAGTGGCTAAGAAGGGGAAAAACAATAGTTGATGCTGATGGGTTCATCACCCAAAACCCCAGAAAAATGAGGAAATGAAAAGACTGATCTCAACTTAAAAGAACCATAGTCACACGTTAATTGGACATCTCAATATAGAAAGTCTCTACCACTGACACAAATCAGCATGTAGAGGCCCAACAACATGCTAAATGGGAAATTTCACATAATGTGCCTTGTTGTGAAGATCCTAAATCTATAGAGAAGATTCAAGATGAAATCCTATATCAATATTTTAGAAGAGGATAGATTTCAAAGTATACTTACTTAGCCATGAAGTCAGATATATTCAATGAAAGATTGAATAAGGAGTTTCAAAAAACTCCCTAACTCATCTTATTGGTCGGGTGGAAGCTATAAGACCTTGATTATGGGAGTCGATTATTATCTTGCTTTGGTCTTATATTTGGAATTTTTTTTTGAGATGATCTTGCTGTTTATTTTCTGGAAACTGTGAATTTCTGCTTCTCTGTCTTGACTTTGTCTAGCTGGATCCTGTTCACTAACTTAAGTGGTCCAGTTCCAGCTCTGTTTTTATAGATCTGCTTGATTATGATAATTTTCTGCTTGATCATTCCACCAGATCTTCAGTTGTAGCTCTGACTTACTGAGGAGTTTTCCTGAAAGCACATAAATAATGGAATTTCTACTCTACCATCCTGATCTGAAATTTGAGTTGGCTGGGATTTTGAGGATCTGCTTACCTTGACAGAATAAAGGTACTACTACCTCTATTAGGAGTATTTGGGCTGCTTGACTTATCTCTCTCTATCCCCAACTTTTCCTTGCTGGTGTAATCTCTTTTCACCTCGTGATTGTAATGTTACTTTCTTTTTTAATAAATTAATTTGGGGCATGAATTGGGAGACTAATTCATGTTGCCACCTTAAAAAATCATAATTTTTGAGATTTTTTAGAAAATGTTTTTCTTTTAAATAATGATAATAAATTTGGTAAAATGGATTAATTATTTTTAATCATAATAATTAATATGATTTAATTAGGTAAAACTATTTTTTCATAAAAATGAGAAGTAAAAATAGTGAAAAATTATCACCGTGGTAAAAGGATAAATTAGGTTAACCTAGGATAATACTAAGTAATAAGGCCATAATTTTTCATCATAAATTTTTTGTGTGAATTTAATTATAACCTTTTAAACATAGTCTAGAAATATTTTTTTAAGTGACACTTTTCCATAAAAATTACTTATATAATATTTAATGCATAGAAAAAGACAAAATGCCACTCTCTTTCTTCTAAATATCTTTTATGTGTTCAAATAGGGAAAAAGAAAGTTGTGAATGAATATACAAGGTTATTTTGAGAATAATTAAATTATTTTAATAATTTAAATTAACATATAATTTTTAGTATTTATATTATTATCTTAAATGTTTGTACAATGCCCACACAATATTTATTTAATTAATAGAAAAATATATTAAATGATTTTTGAAAAATTAAAAGTAATATAATTTTATATAATTATTATGTTAAAATAATTTTAAAGATAAATATAACATGTTAGTGATTTGTGGAAGAGTTATATTTTAATTCCATTACTGTCATGTTATTCTCAAAATCCAATAAAATTAATAGTTCAAAAAATGACATTAATGATATTTTATAGTAAATATTATTTTATTAAATAATTTAAAATTTCTAAAAATCCTATAATTAGAAAAGTGAGTTTTTATATTGTTTAAAATTGGATAAAGGTACATTTAATTGGAAAATTTATTTTTTAATTAACTATCTTAACACCTAAGGAGTAAAAACATCGTTATCTTGGAAATTGTTAAAAAAGGTTAACACGGGTTAAAACCAAATAATATGTGTGAGAACCTCACATAAAATTGACCAAATTTTATTGGATTATACTATGTAGACCCATAATAATTATTTATTATAATTATATTAGTTGGATTAATTTTAATTTTAAAATCAATTAATATTAATTTAATAAATCAAGAAATTATTAAAGTACCCATACCCTCACTTATAAAAGGTAACCTCCTATCCTCTTTTATTTACAATTTAAAAAACTTTTTTTATCAGACAATAAATTTAAAAATACATCAATTACATCCATAATCTTATCCTAGAGTAATTATTTCATTGAAAACCCAATCTAGGAAGGTTTTATGTATAATCTTAAATATATTTTCTAAAGAACATGTATCATTATTAAATGAGGTTTTCTGTTTTATTTATTCTTCCACCAATTTTAAACTTTATTAAAACATGAATATATAATAAAATAAGTATCTACCATATAATTAAATTTTATTATGTTAATTTAATAACCATAATCCATCTCCACTTCTATCAAATGGGAAACAAAAATGAACGTTCATGTGTATAATAGACTACCACCTCATGAACCAATGTAATTAATATTCTATCTTCACATACCAAAACTATTTATGATGATATATTTATTATATATATATATATTATATTATTGAAATATTTATCATTTTTCAAAATCAATGTATCAAATATTTTCTTACATTCCCATTCATTGAATGTTGGAAACACCGTTTGTACGTATTTTTGGATTACCACTTACACGAAGCAATGTGATTCATTTATCACTACAGTGTCACATTGATGGGAAATATAATTGTATTTAGATAAATATTATGGTATTTATTATATAATGGTTATTATATAAAGATAAAATAATACTCACCTTCTTTCTATCATGATAGTTGGAAAATGGAAGTGTTACACATGCGTACATATGACTTACCTGCTCTATGATTGTAACATAATTCATTTTGCATGAACATAATTCATGGACTGTTTTAAAAGTACTAATAATGTATGAAAATTATAATTATATAATGATAATTATTTAATAAATTATAGAAAAATTACATCTTTTACCATAGTCGACATACTGGAGTCATTTTTGGACATATAAACCGAATATTATCAAAACATTTGACATGAACTTAATTGATTAAGTAATTAAAAAACATGGTAAAAAATAAAATAAAAGGAATAATAAACATGAAAATTATTATTAATAATATTAATAATTTTTTTATTTTATTTATGAAGATAAAGAATATATGCGATGAGTCAAACCTAAGGTATGTGACTCTATCTCAATTTCCCACCATTGAGACATATTTTAATATTGTGCACCTTTATTTTATATGGTGTATATAATGAACTTTTACAAGTCATATCATGAAAAAATCATAAATAATTATATTTGAAGTTTAAATTATAAATATTTCATCCAAGGGGATTTGAGTTGAATGTTACAAAGTGGTAAGGTGTTTCTTAACTCAATCTTATTTCATTGGGTTAAATCACTTCTTTATTGACTATATTATGGCAAAATTATGTGTATAATCAAAATTGATTGATTTATATTGTATTAAAACTTTTAATTTTATGAATTTAAATTTTATACACATAATCATACCATTGATTAATTCTTACTTCAATGTTATTATTATTGTAAGGGACTTAATCTCTATTTACCTTCATTAGGACTTATTTTAAATTTAAAAACCTAATATGTTTTATATGATATATATACTGGCCTTTTACATGTTATATCACAAATCATTAGTAATTAATGGTATTTTAAATTTAAATTCAAATTATTTCATCCAATGATTTTTGACGTGGAAATTAATAAGTGGTATGAGGTTTCTAAAATCAGTCTCATTTCATTTGGTTAAACCACTTTATCATTGACTATATTATTCCAATATTTTATATGATATGAAAAACTATTTATTTATTCTATATTTAAACTTTTATTTTCTTGTATTTATATATTTTTTACTATAATATCTCCATTGATTAATTTTTAGTTCAATAGTATGATCATTGTAAGTGATTTTATCTCAATTTTCACTCTTTTGAGATATATTTGATATTATGCACCTATTTACTGTTATATTATTTATGTACTAAACCTTTGAAATATTTAATATTAATATCTATTTATTAATGGTGATTAATGTTTCAATTCAGTATTATTATTTCAAGGTGTTGTAATTAAAATGTTACAAAAAGGTGAGGATTTATTTTACAATATCATTTTTTTTGTGATTACCATAATTTTCATTGAAGGAATCTTATAATACATCCCTAAAAAAATCCTTTTTTTCATATCCTCTAGATATTTAAGTTGGTTCCATATTTTCTTCCAAATTTTCCTCTCTTTAGAAGTTGAATTATGTAACTAAATTTTTAAAAGAAAACATATTTAATTTCTATTTTAATTGGATATATTTGTCTTCAATATCCATAATTTTCAAAATTATTTTAAAAATGTAATTTTTATCACTTAAATGATATGTTTAGGTAATTTTATGTTAACCTCAAATTATTGTGTGGTTTTAAAGGATTGTTTATAATTTTTTCTGAAAGGGTCATTTTTTACTTTCTTTACAAAAAGTAAAAAATGAATGTTTTTAACAAATATGGGGCTAACAGACTTCCCCACCATTGTTTACTTTTTGTGATATTTAACTTCTTAAACATGTTTTCAATTGTTTTACAAAGAAAAATCATTAAGGAAATCCATTTTATTAATTTAATTTCTTTTTTTATTTTTCCAAAGGAAATGATTTTATTATAAAACCTATATTTCCAATAAAAAGATAGTAATCTCTTATATCTTATTAATTTTTTTTACTATTAACTTTCTCACAAAACATTAACTTTCTTATAATCATTGGAAATTAAATTTTTATTAAATATCTATATTTTTTGTAACATCAATATCATTATTTCCTAAACCATATACCATTTTTACATATAGTGTTTTACAATGAAGGTTATTTGGTTAACTGGGGAAAATATTCATAAATATGTATTATTTAATCAATATAGTTATTTATTGATAGGGAATAATTCTTATAAATTTAATTGATCATTAAATATATGAGGAATGAGTTTGACATGAATTGATAGGTAGGGATTGTTAATGAATATCCCCTTGATGCATTGACATGTATTATATGAAAAATGAGTTAGCAAAATTAAATGGTTTTCTAGTGTATTCCTACCCATAAATTAAACTTTCTTGCATAAGGATTTAATGGTACAGTAATCATGATATCTGAGGTCATGAAATTAAATATTATGTATTTATTTCATTAAGACTTTAGTTATTATTATCTATGATATTAATGAATTGGTATTATCCATTGATGAATTTCATGATAATGTTTTTTATTAATGACATGTATTTTAAGTTATCTACATTTCCATATTGGTTATTCCTTATTTATATAATAATTTTTGAATATTGTTCAGTTTAATAATGTCTAAGGGGAGGGTTGTTAGTGCTTGGCTGATTATTTTTCTAATTTTAGTATGTTAATAATTTTTGTTTTTAATAATAAAAAATTCCTCACAATATTTTATTTATATATAAGTTTTTAATTTAAAATAATATTTTTAGTTATAATTATATATTATTTTATATTCTCATTAATTTATTTAGTGTTATATTTAGTATGATTATATTTGATTATATCATAAATTTTATTTACTTAAAATATAATTAAATTTCTTGTTTTGAATTTTCATTACATGTTCTCTATGTTTTATATTGTGTTACTAGGATAAATAAGTCATTTAAGACTTTAAAATAAAATTTTAACATGTTTTTTATTATTATTTCCATGTAGCCAATTATCTCACATATCCAATTTACTAATAACCATGTTTCCATTTTTATATAATTAGTGTTTAGGAATTTTGATATGTGAATCACCTACATTATGAATTTGGATAATTGATCCGCTTATATAAATCAAATACACGATGCATTTTCTTACATTAATCGCTTACATGAATCATTATGTTAATTTCTTATAATAATCACTTACATAAATCCCTTACATAAATAACTTACAAAAATACCTTACAAGAATAACCTATATAAATTTTCATATGTGAAATTTTCTTACATAGTGATTTTTTGATTTATAGAGAAGAAATATTTTGTGAAGAGTACACTTACTTGAGTTTGCCTACACAGTTTACTGAAATTTCTACATATTTTTCTAAAATCATGAAACTACACTATATTTTATGTCTTGTTTCATATTTTTATTTTCTAAAATTATATATCATATATTTAATTTTTTTATGTTTTTTTATAAATTCATATTAATTATTTATAACCTATGCTAAGTGTTTTTAATTATTATAAATTTTTTGGGACATTCAAAGGGAATTTTATTTTCCATTCATGAACAATAAAGATTGAAACTCAAAAGTAATATTTATTATTTTACATTGTTTTTTTTCAATTATATTTTTTATAAATTAATATTAATTTATATTAATATTATCCGAACTTGTTTTAATATCCTTAATGTAGTGTTATTTTTTTTTGATATTCTACACATGTTATTTACTTATTTTAAATGTAATTATTTTGAATTTCATATTTAAAATTATAACTTTCTATTTTGATGGGATATTTAATTGAAAAATTATTATAGAGACTATTTGAATTATTTAATGGATGATTTCAAATTGGTTAGAATTATTCTTCACTTATTTGAATACTGGACATGAGGTGAGAGAATATTTTTCAATAATATTATCCTTCAGTATATCTCTATCTCTTTGGTAATATAGTTTTATCATTTATAAATTTTGAAGTCACTATACTCTCTCATCTATGTTGAGTTTACTAGTTTTAAAAATGTCATTGAGCCTTAATACTGTATGGTGGGAAATTGATAAAATTTTTATATGATAATTTCATGGTGAGATCATTCATATTTTTAAGTGATATAATGTGAAGACCATGGTGGTGTTGATAATGTGAAGTGTTTGACATTCTACCCATGCTTAACATTTTCAGTACCATTGGCCGATCTATTAAGGGCTGAACTTTTTTTATGAAATCTTCTACTACCTTGATGAAAAAATAAATCAGATTAAAAACTAAAAAACTAGAACCTATATTTTATTCTTATTGTATGTATTTTATTTTGGTTTTTGAGTATATAAAACTTATTCCCCTATATCACATGATTTAATTTTCTCTGTATATTCTTCCATAAAAAATCATTCTTTTTCTTCAGTTTGTGACTCTCGGATTCGAAAATTAGGAATATCTGGTTTGTGACTCCCAATATCTATAGTCAGGGATGAAATTGGATGGTGACTATACATATAAAATTCACATGTCTTTTAAATATAAATGTACTATAATAAGTATTTTTTAATGGGGTTATGATTCCCCTTTAAAAATCAGGTAGTACAAAATGAATCTCGCATCGAGTAGAGATGCATACTAGTTGACTAGGTCTAACTTAGAACTAACTATTAAGAAAAATCAGTGTGTTATTTATTTTATTTTATCTACTTCTAATTAAATATGTTAATTAAATATTATTATTAATTTATATAATTAATCTATATCATTGAAAAAAATTTATTCTAGTATATTCACCCTCATTTAGACTATCAAATCTCTTTTTATCCGATCTTAAAAAGGTTTTTCATATATGAAAAAATCAGCAGATCCATTTATCCCATGTAACCCATTTACTATTTGCCACATATTCGTTTTCCCAGAATTAATTTTTAGGAATTTAGATACATGAATCACATACGTGATGAATTCATATATGTGATTCACTTATGTAAATTTATCACGTGATGAATTATCTTACATGAATTGCTTATGTGAATCCCTCATGGGAATCAATTTCATGAATCACTTACATGAATCCCTTATGTGAATCACCTATGTTAGTTTTACTATATGAAAATTTCTTATGTGGTGAGTTTTATCTCTATAGATAAAAATTCATTCATGAAGAAACACTTACGCAATATTGGCTACATGGTTTAATGAAATTTCTATAGATTTTTCTAAAATCTAGAAATTGTGCCTCATTTTATGTATTATTTTATAATTTAATTTTTTCATGTTTATTTCATATTTTTAAATTGTTTTAAAGAAATTATAAATTTTTATTAGTTGTGTATAACCTATGTTAAGTGATTTTATTAATTTTAATCTTATTTTTATGAATTTCAAAGGGTGATATATTTTCCTTGCTTAAAACATACTGATTGAAACTTAAAAAATTATATTTATTATTTAATGTTATTTAATTTTTTATATTGTTTATAAATTAATCATAGTTTATATTAGAATCATTAAAACTTTTTTTAATATCTTTAATACAATGTTATTTTGTTTTTATATTTTAATTTTGTGTCCTTGGAGGCACTATAACTGGTGTCACAATTTTAGTCATCACATGACCCCAAGCATGTCTCCCCATCCACCAGAGGCTTCCAACTAGCAACAATGGTGTATAAAAATATAGTGGGGATTCTATACCAACTTATCAGAGTAAATTAATGACATATGTAATATAAACATATACAACAACCAGGATGAATAATAGAAGGACAACATAAAACACGTGCCAAAAAATAACCAAGTAAAAAATGATATAACAGTATGATGGATACACTACATGTTAGGAAATCATACAATAAGGACATAAAATAACTAAACTATGAAAATTACCAAACAAAATGCTGAATCAGAAATGTTCCTAGAAATACATGATCCAAACCATCATCCAATGCACTAATCACTTTCTTGGTCCCTATGTTGAACCTATATCAGAAAACAAGTAGCATCTCCTCGGGTGACCAAGTTCCATGGAAGCCCAAGAGGGGTGTGATTACAAATTTGTAGGCCACCACCAATAGTGTCTAAAGAAATAATAAGCCTATATAATGGTGTATTCAGATAATAAAATTGAAATAAACAAATAAGGCAACAAAAGAAGTATGTCTCACAATTAAAATTTTTTCAATCAACCATTTTATCCTTCCAATAAGGTCAACCAACTAATTAAACATGATCCATTCACACATGGATCTTAGGCCATAGTGTAAGGGGTTACATACATTAAATCACAAGGTTATTCACTAAAAAAAATCATCTATCTACCTCCAATCATCATTTTGATAATCAAGCCATGTCCATTCATTTGGGAGCAAAGAGCCTCTATCCGACATCCTAAACCATACAAACCTTAGGATCATATACCCTCATTCTAAAATCCTAACCACATAAAACCTAGGATAATAGAGCCTCAGTTCGACATCCTAATTCAAACAATAAATTAGTGTGCCTAAAGCATCTGTCTAGACCAACCCAATCGGAGAACCTCAGTCCTTAAGCTAGGAGCATAGAGCCTCAATCCAACATTATAACTCAACCAGTACATCACTAGGGACTAGAACATAAATCTATCCCAAATAGTGATAGTAGAGCCTCAATACAATACCCCACTCATACAACTTACCATGTGGAAATTCTTCTTTACCCTTTTGTCACATTTACCCTTATATAATTCCAATTAATGTAGTACAAAAAAACCTTTAAAACAAATTCATAGAATAAAATAGAAAACAAAATACTCATTTAAAATAATATTGAATCCATCTTTTAAAACACTGCTCTTTCTTTTAAAAACTAAATCTAACCCCAAGGATTTAATTTCCATATATATCCATTTAAACAATCATTAAGTATTCTCATAAAAAGCAGAACCACACCCACATTTCAAATCATCATTTTAAATTTCGAAAAGAAACCCATTTTTCAAAACCCTTGCGGTCAAAACCTCATTTTGAAACATTACCCACCTTCAAAAAATTATTTTCATTCCTTTAAAATAGTAACCAAATCAAAATCCAACACATGTCATTAAAACTTTGCTAAAAATACTCCTAGGAAATTCAAAAACAAAAGAATATGAACATTTCAATCATCCCCTTAACCATACCCATTATTTAAGAACCAATTCATACCCATTCATTCCCATAATTTCCATATCTCTACATTTAATAAGTCATTTTACCCTTCTTAAGGTTATGGAATACCCAATGGGAATACTATGGTTTGGTCTCACAACATCAATGAACCCAATGTAGTCTATGAAATGTCTCTAACATAAATATAAATCCCAAATTAATTTCTTAACCAAAAACATTAAAACAAATTAAGGGTGTGAATTAGAATATCTACATAAACATATAACACATTAATACTATGAAAAAAATCTTTAATACCACCTACATCATGATATTAAATTATTACTTTCACAAACAAAACCATTGATGTGAACTAAGTTGGGGAAAACCCTAAGCTGAAGGAAACCCTTGAAAAATAAGAGTTTATGGATTTGTAAGGAGAAAAAACCACCAACAATTACACTTCTAGAAAATGAATGAAAATAGATTCAATGAATTACCTTGAGCTTTGATTCAAAAATAATAACATTGCAGACACCCAAGAAATGTAGGATAATCATCCATGGAAAAGGAAGAAGCTCCAAGTTCATCACCCAATCTATTGGGGGTTGAGTGGGGGAAAAATTAGGAGAAGTGGGATTTAAACCAGAAAGGGCGAAATTTAAAATTTATACTCTTTAAAGGTCACATGGTTTGGTTGCATGGTTGAGACAACTGTGCACCAACTGTGAAAATACATTTGTCTAAGAGGGGCTAAGTCATACAGTCTCTTGGGAATCTCATATGGTTTGAAAAACCATATAGAGGCCATGTAGGATGGTTTTTTCCAAGGCTTCATGGTTTCAGTCTCCCCCTTTCATGGTATATCAACTATACAACTCCTCCTCCAGGATCAAACAGTTTTGGTGCACATTTACTATTAACCGCGTGCCAACCATGCAAACATGCAATAGTCTGACTTTCTATCCCCCTTTCATTCCTAAAACCCCCAAAACACCATAAGGCCTCTTTTATTCCTAGAAAACCTTTAATTAACCAAAAGATTGAAATCAAGGTGTACCTTATCTCAAGGTTAGGATCATACAATCTCACCAACTTATAATGGCTCATCCTTGAGACACATCTCTAGAATAACTAAGCCACTAATACAAAAGGTCAGTTCATAAGGCCCATATATCAAATTTCATCTCCCATGTTTCCATATGAACATGACCATATCGTTACCACACTCATACCAATGAAACAGTAATACCTCAAAGAATTTTCCCACTTGGATCCAGAATCATGAACTTGATACTCCTCAAAGGATTCATTAATCTCAAACCAAACATCCACTATAGGAACCCATAGGGAAACCAAGGAAATACCTCTTAAATCATGACATAAGGAAATGTCGTACATAGCATTAAACCACTATGGAAGAACTAATCAGAACTCTACCAGCCTGGTCCTCTCTACAATAATGGCCTAAATATCTTAGCGCAAAATTAACCTCTTTTAAAAGTCCTAACAGTGACCCAATCTTGGATTCAACTAAAAGACACATAGTTTTCCAACCACATTCCCATGAACTATATCAATCTACAACTTAAATACCAATAACTTGTTCCACATCCCAAAATCTAAAGAAAAACCCAAGCATAACCTCTATCTTGAGGTACTCAACTGGTCAAAACCTGAGCCAACTCCAATCACTAGAACCAAAACACCAAGATGGATCTTACATGAGTCCATCCTACCTGAAATATTAGTCACATAATTAACTGAACACTTACCCTCTATGGTGATCCCCACCATATTCTTTATATTATCACCACCATTTTTTTTGTTAGGAACATCCACCATAAAAAAGGACCACCTTAACCTCAACTAAAACACACAAAAAAATCCTGATGCATTTCCCAACTCACCATGCTAAAAAATTAACACAAACACCATCCAACATTGGAATATAGGATTACCATTGAATCCACCTAGATCAATCAAACCTCCACTATCCATACCTTATCTAAGGTAAACTTTTTTATTCTTAAAACCCCCTTTACTTTACCTAGATACACTTATCATTCCAAAAATTAACTGGATGTGGGTTAAAAATCACCACATACTTTCATTTCTACCTAGATGAGTTGAGACATCCCCTGCTGACTCACTCTGTTGATGCCCAACATTCACTATTATCATGTAGAAACTGTACATTTCCACAACTCCTTCTCACTTAAGGAATAACACCATCATCACATGCACCAATCCAATTCAATTTCCAACATCCAATGAAACCCACTATTATAGAATCTATTGATCCTCAAACCATTTTCATGATCTAAAAACCCCATTTACACATCTCTAATGAAACTACTCAGATTACTTTTAGAATCATCCTAATCCTGAATCAATTCCTCGACTCAATCAAACACCATATCCAAATCCCACCTGGCCATCCTAAAGAACCCAAACATTTACCTCATAGTTTTCTCATTAGAACCCCAATTCCACCATGACCACACTATGGTTTTCTCTACACATCCATAAATTACACACTGCTCCCAAATATAGGAGTATGATTATCACCACTTTCGTCAAGAAATTCCAACCACCGTGGATCTTGTTTCAATCACAAGATATTACCAAAAACTTCGGTGTGGTAGTATATATTTTCCTAGAATAGAAAAAACAATATCAACAAATACTCATTCTTGGATTCTAAGAACAGAACCCATGATATCCATTGACCTCCCAATCCAACCCGAGGACCCCACCTGTAAACGGTCTGTGGTGTTCTTATCACCATCTAGATCCACATGTATCTCTCCATGAGTGTAACCTCCAAGAGGCCCTATATCCAAACAAAACACATTTAGGTAGCTAGGTGTAATGAAAGAGCTCTCTTAGCATACCAGAGATGATGCCAAGATATTAGGAATGATCATCACTATATACAAGTATGGTAAAAAGTAATCAATAAACACCACTAAAACTTATCCATCACCAATGTCACCTACCACTATGAGGACACCTTGACCTTTCAAAATTCATGGGCTTCCATTCTCAAAATATATCATCAAAATCCATCCACCAGACTCAAGTGGAATTACCATCTGATCTCACAGCCACTTCACAAATCTTTACCAATAGTCATGAAATAATGATTCATGTGGCAGTACCAGTGCCACACCCATTGAGTTCATCTAGACACTACCACAAAACAGGGTAAGGCATGCGCCTGCCTTTATCAGCGCTAACGGAAAAGTGCTGATAAAGGTGTAACCTTTATCAGGGATTTTTTAGCACTGATAAAGGGCACATTTATCAGTGCTTTAAATATCCCTTTATCAGCGCTTTTATTATTGCTGATAAATGTAACCTTTATCAGTGCTTTTCTTAGCGCTGATAATATTTATTGTATACATTAAATAAAAAACAAATGTTATAAAAAAAAATATAAATATTAAATAATTATAATATTAATACTAAATATATTTATTAGATTTATTAATTCATTATATATTTATTAGATTTATTAATTCATTATATATTTATTATATTTAATATATATATTTAATATATTTCTTTATATTTAATGTATTTGTTTTATTTATAAATATATAATGAGTTCTAATATATATGTATAATTGAAATTATTGAATATATATGTGTTTTCCAATGAATTTGGACTGATCAATATAATACATGCGCGCTTCTATATATATGTGTTTTCCAATGAATTGGGGTCAATGAATATATCATAAAAGCGTATATATATGTGCATATTGAATAATGTTCATTTATAGATTATAATTCATTATGTTACCCATATAATATATATAAATTTATATTAAATGTAAACTTAAAATTAAATTATATTTAAAAAATATATATTTTTTATTATATTTTCAATGATATATATATAAATATACCTTTCAAATAATTTTATAAGTATAAATAGAGATATAAATATTTAGTGTTAAATAAATATATAATAATATAAATAAATTCTTAAATTTATACATTTTCGGTGGTTTTATTAGTGCTGATAAACTATGTATTTATATATAATTAAATAATTATAAGATTGATAATAAATATATTTATTAGATTTATTAATTAATTATATATTTATTAGATTTATTAATTCATTATATATTAATTTATTAGATTTATTAATTCATTATATTTATTAGATTTATCAATTCATTATATTTAATATATATTTAATATATTTCTTTATATTTAATGTATTTGTTTTATTTATAAATATATAATGTGTTCTAATATATATGTACTATAATTGAAATTATTGAATATATATATATTTTCTAATGAATTGGGGTCAATGAATATCATACATGTGTATATATATATGTGTTTTCTAATGAATAGATCATACATGCATATACATATGTGCATATTGAATAATGTTCATTTATATATTATAATTCATTATGTTACCCATATAATATATATGTTATAAAAAATGTACACTTATAATTAAAATTAAATTAAATTTATAAAATATATATATTTTATTATATTTTCAATGATATATATATAAATATACCTTTAAAATAATTTTATAAGTATAAATAGAGATATATATATTTAGAGTTAAATAAATATATAATAATATAAAGAAACTCTTAAATTGATACATTTATCAGTGCTTTTATTAGCGCTGATAAACTACATATTTATCAGCACTACAAAAGTACTGATAAAGAGTGTCTTTATCAGTACTAAAATGAAAAGCGCTGAAAAAGGTGGTATTTATTAGCGCTTTTCATTTTAGCGCTGATAAATCTACCCTTTATCAGCACTTTTTACTAGTGCTGATAAAGGTCCACGCGGGATTTATAAAATCCACTGGGTCCTCTTCCTCCTCCCCACACCCTGTCAAGATTTTTCAGAATCCCTCCTCTGCGCCGCTGCCTCCTCTCTGCTGCAGCCGCCACTACCACTGCCTCCTTCTCCTCCTCCTTCGCCCTGACCGCCGCCTCCTTGTCCTTCTCTTCCTCCTCCGGCCACCGCCTCCTCCTCCTCCAGCCTCATCCTCCTCCTCCTCCTCTGCGCCTGCTCCTCCTCCTCCTCCTCCTCCACTGCAGCCTCGTCCTATTCCTCCTCCACTGGCGCCTCCTCCTCATCCTCCTCCTCCTCCTACTCCGCTACCTCCTCTCCACCGTGGCTCCTCCACCGCGGCCTCCTCCTCCTCCTCCTCCGCCTCCACTGCCTCTGAGCTGCTTCTGCTGCCTCTGAGCTGCTTCCGCTGCATCTTCTACCTCCGCCCTGCCTCTACGCTGCCTCCGCCATGCCTACGCGCTGCCTCCGGTGCCTCCGCTGTTGACGCTTTCTTCTCCTCCGCCACTGAGTCCTCCTCCTTAAGGTGAGTAAAATTGAATTTTCATGAATTAATTATGTTTGAATTTATTTTTAATATTGAGATTAATTATGATTTGGCATGATTCTTGTGTGCGTTCCTTATGTGTGTGACACATGTATATGTGGTTGGTTACTTGTTTGATCTTGATTAGCTATCCCCACTTACAGTTGGTTTACTTGTGAATTGATCTTTTTGAGTGGGTTTTGGTGCCTTTTATGTTTTGGTTCATTGTGTGAACCCTTGTGGTTAATTATAATTCCTGTTGTGTTTATTTAATTAGATTTTTTATTATTATTTTGGCCTCCATAAGTGAACTATTAGATGTAGGCATATTCATATGTGCACAGGGTGCAAATATGGATTGATACACAAATGATAATGGCTTTATAAAATGATGCTCACTTTAAACCCTGGATTTCAAAACAATTACTCTCCTTCCCTCCTTATTTTTCTTTATCCCTCTTCCTTTCAAATGGTTCTTATAAAACCCGAATGTTTCAAAAATGGATCCTTGGTTCCCAAATTTAAATTTTAGTTTCAAATGTGTTCCCTAAATCAAGGTATGTTTGGCTTCTTGAGGTGTGGTTTGGTTTCTAAATGGCATAAAGGCCCGTTTGGAATCTTCAGAGCTTACATGGTGTTTTCCCCTTGGTTTTGAAAATGGAATTTGATTTGTAAATTTTAAATATCTATTGGTATTTTGTGGTGTTTTATAAATTGGTTTTGAAACTCATGTGATGTATAGGCCCGGTTGGCACTTGTGTGTTATTAGTTTATACCGTGCATGTGATGGCCTCTTCATTATCTGTTATACTACTATAATGGAGAATCAATGTTGGTTGTTTACTATGGAGGTACACCATATGTCGGTAGGTGATTCTGAACCTAGTAAGTATAGGGATTTCTTCTAGGTATGTTTAGGTAATTATAATGATTGCCTATCTATATGTTCTTCTTTATTTTTCTACACTTTGGTTATATAGTTTTCTAGTATTTTTCTACTTTTATTGTTTCAATTAATTTCATCATGGCTCTGTGATCACCTTGTATAGATTATTATATTGAATTTTCAATTCATTTTTTAAACTAGATATCTATTTTAAAAATGGAAGTCGTGATTTGTTTTGAAAATGGATTTTTCTAAAAAATATGTGTTGGTTCTTTGAATGATAAAAACCTATTTTATAAATGTATTTCAAACTAGTGTTTTTGTATTATTTCAGGAAAGGTAATGTATGGATTCTGTGGTTCTTACCTACTAAGTTGTTTTATGCTCACACCCTACTTGTGACACTCAACATCAGTAGACCCAAGTTATTTTTAGGTTTGGGTTTCTTGTTTAGGTTTCCTTTAAAGTAGGTTGGTCTTATAGTTAGTGGTAACCCAAAGGTCACGAGGATATTTTGTCGGGTTCTGATTTATTCTATCTCTATTTTTAGTTTCTTTTTTGTTCAGTTGACACTGTATATGGATCATGTTTATGTATTCTTTATGTTCTATGCTTATGGATCCTCATGGTTTTGTTGTGTGCTCTATTTGGTTTATATATATCCCCATTTCAATATCTCAGATCATATTATCACACCATGACTCTTATCTATCATTAAGAGGGTGTGACCGGTAAAGATTTTCATTAGATAAAGAATCAGTATTTATTAAATGAGATAAATCATCCAAAAACATATTGATTTTACATTATTCCATTTCACTGTTATTATAATGAAAACATTTGAGTTTAAAATTTCATATTTTAGTTTCACATTTCCATATTAATGTATTCTTTCATATTACTGTTTTAATTTATTTCATTATTGAATTACTAACATAATATTTGTTTTCATATATAGGTGAATTTTTTTCCTTGAGTTCGGATGCTTTGTTCGGCAACAAATACCAAGGACGAAAATTTTTGAGAGCGGATCACGGATATCAAAGGATGAAACATGAATGTTTATAACTGTTGTTGAATAATTATAATTTTAACCATGTAAAACAATGTTTGAAATGTATATAGTAGTGTGTTTTTTTTGAATTCATGATGTTATGTTAATGTATGTACCATTGTCTGTCAAAATATTGTGTGTAGGTGTTATTATGTGAAGGTGTACATGTGCTACTTTGTGCAGGTATTCTGGTTTGTACAGGTGTGCAGGTTCTGTTTTGCAGGTGCAGGCGATGGTGCCTTTATCAGTGCTTTTTTGAGCGCTGATAAAGGACACCTTTAACAGCGCTAGAAGAGCGCTGATAAAGGACCCCCTTTATCAGCTCTCTGAAAAGTGCTGATAAAGGGGACCCCCCTTTATCTACGCCGGCATTAACAGCGATTTTCTAGTGCTGTTAATGCCAATTTTTAGTGTTGATAAAGGGCCAAGTTATAGTAGAAAAAACAACCTTGGTGGTTCATAATTAAACAAAAAAATGCACGACACATATCTACAACCAAACTGGCTCTTTCTTAACCAACAATTTCCACTTAATCCTATAGAAAATGACATGTTCTTTTCCTGAGTCACCTATTCACACATCCCATATAGAATTGTGCCTATCTCATACATTCCCTTATCTGATGCTTATCGAGACCTTTAAGGTCACACAAACTCCTAAAACCTCTCACTAGAACTAACTCTAGATCACAAAAACTGTACATCAATAAAGATAGTCCCAAATTCCAACTCACACAACTAACTATGCCTCTTGGCCCATAGGCCTCATTGGAATCAAGTAAATTGAAATGTTATCATCCAACAAGCCAACTTTACACACAAAAAATTCCAACCATGTGAAGACCCTTCACTCTGAGCATCAATTCCATAAAAAATAATATTTACACACTTTGATCACACATTTATTTTCTACCCAACTCAACAATGATTCGTCTTTAAAATTTTTTAAACATCATCATGTAAATAATCCCAACGATCCTTCCCATCAAAACCAATATTACTACCACCCACAAGCACTCAAGTGATTCTCTAATAATGAAACCATCACATAACCATATAATTTTAACAACATTCTATGGAACCCACCATGCATTGATTCTTGCTCTTAATCACCCACCCATGATTCACATTATAAGGAATATACAATGCTAGATTAACATCCGTTGATGTTACCCTAAATCTCCAACTACCACCAACAAAAAACCATAATTCAATTCATATATCTGAAACCATTATCTCTCCCACTTATCCCTCTATAAAAAAACCACATGGGATAGAACTATATGAAATCCACTTTCAAAATCCAAAATGTCCATCTATTATATATGAACCAAGATGAACTAACAACTCAGAAAACCCCTCTCATGTTCTACCCACAAAAGGTAGCAGTACCAAACCCCTAAACTAGATTCACATCAACAAAGGCAATTGGATCTCCCTAAAGGATATACATATCGAACCTCAAACATGTCATCGCTCATGAGAGACACTCTTATCGATGATCCAATACACCCTATGCCTAATGAACCAAATGAACATTTAATCTAGGTTATACCCCAAATATATACACCCATATACATCAACACTATTAACCAAACACCCTCTCTAGGGTCCAAACACAACTCACAAGGCCTCATAACACAAGGGTACCTACATCTATAAAAAAACCACCACTAATGACAACACAACCAAGACATCCATTATTAAGGCTCAATAAAAACCCACATGATCACAATCCACAAGGGATAAAATTTACACATTATTGGAAAACAAATCAAAATTAAAAGGAAATATTACCACTAAAGGTGTAACAAGAACATCCTTTTAACCACAAATCAAAAACCCAAAAACCTCATGAACCATAACCCCGATCTCAAAATATGGTACTCTAACTGCCCAAACCACCTACACATAGGGTCTAATCACAACACTTTGGATTCCTATTCTTGGTTTCCCTACAGGTTCCATTATTTCCCATTTACCTTATTAATTAAACTTTTGTCATTTAACAACTTTAGGATTCACATTTAGAAAAATTCCCTTTTTAGAACCAATTTATTTTGACATTCAAAAACCATTTTATTAACCCAATATATCAAAAATGTATTCCTTAATAAATTTTTTTTTGAAACATCTTTCTTTAATAGACATTTTAATGAAAGATCACCATGCATAAACTATAGGTAGGAAATTAAACCACTAGCATATAAATCCCAAAGAACTATCAGTCACATGAAAAATATATATAACCAATCAATCCTATATTCTTAGCATAATGCATGATCCCCCACACCCTCTCTTTCTATAACGATCCAAGAGATAAAACCCCATAAATCAATAACATCACATACCAGTGCACCACTAAAGGTAGAAGTATCAACCCAATATTAAAGAATAGAATAGAAAATTAATTAACACCCTAAGAAACTTGTGTTTTTCCTCATATGTGGGGATGAAGTCCCCAAGGAATGAGATCATTACCATGACTTGGTAAGGTCTTAGTCTCCTGCCTACCATTCCCAAATAAGTAGACAAAAGATACTAGACATTATATCACTTTTTAACTCACCAACCCATGATACACTCTTACCGGTGCCCCGAGTTGGGTCACCACATGACCTCAGGAATGCCTCCACATAATCTAGAAGATTTATACTAGTAGTGTGAGTCTATAAATGCATAATGTGAAGACTATACCTTCTTATAAAAGTGAATTCATGATATAAGTAGTATCAACTGATAAAATAACCAATAAGAACAACAAGAGGACCACATATGTCAAGTTACAACAAATAACCAAGTAACACATGATATAAAAATATGATGGATACAATACATGTCCGGTAGTCATACAGTAAATACCCCAAATACCAAAGCTATGAAATTTTTGGAACATGGTTTCGAGGCCATCCTGATCTTGACCACCCATGATCAAAACAATCATCTCATGTAGAAACCATACACCAGGTCCCTATCGTAAACCTGTACCCGAAACAAGTAGCATTTGCTCAGGCACCTAAGTGCCATACTGGCCCGAGCAGGGCATGAGGACAACATAGTAGGCCACCACTAATGGTGTGTATAAAAATAACCAATATATAATTTTTTTTATGTAGATAATAAAAGTGCATTAAATAAACAAGAAAAAAAGAAGTGTGTATCACAATTAAATATTTGTCAATTAACCATTTTATCCTTTGTCTTGGGTCAAATAAAAAACTAAAAAAGTTCCAGTCGTATAAAGAGCCTAATAAATATTATAAGATGATACATAATTTAAATCAAAAGAGAATTCAATAATAAAAAAATAAAATTACTTTGGAGCCTTAGTCTGATAATCAATCCATGTACATATGTTTGGGAGCATAGAGTCCAAAATCCCAAACCATGTCAAGATTAAGAGTATATATCCTATTCTAACATCCTAATTATAGAAAACTTTGGATCATAAAGCCTCAATACAAAATACTAAGTTAAAGATCACATTAGTGGGCCTATAACATCAGTCTAGCAAAGCCCAATTGGGGAACCCCGGTCCATAAGTTAAGATAATAGAGAATCATTCTAACATTCTAACTCAAGAAGTACATTAACGAGGCCTAGAACATCAACATATACCAACCCATGTGAGTATATCCTCATTCCAATACACAACTAATTAAAATTACCACATGGGAATGCTTCTTTAACCATTTATCATATTTTCCCCCATATCATTTCAATTAATAACATCTCAACGGCCCCTTAAATCCAAATCATGGCATAAAACACAAATCAAAATACTCTTTTAAAATCCTCTTGAAGCCACCCTTTAAAACATGGAATTTGTATTTTAAAAACTAAAAGAATCCCTAAGGATTTCATTTCTATTTCCAACCATTCAAATATTCATTAAGAATTCTCAAAAAAAGGGAAACTAAAAACCCATTTCAAAATTTATCTTCAATTTAAATAATAAACCAATTTTTTCAAAACCATTTAAGTTAATACCTCCTATTAAAACATTACCCACTTTCAAAACATCATTTTACTTACATTAAAATCGTAATTGGAACAAAATACAATACATATAATTTAAACTACATTAAAAATCCTCCTTGAAAATTCATAAAATAAAGAATTTGAACATTTGAATTATAACCTTAACCATTCCCATTATCTAATTATCAAGTACTACCCATTAATTCAAACAATTTCCCTTTCTTAAAATTTACCAATCCATTTCACCCTTTTTATGGTTCTAGCATACTTAACAAGCAACCCAAGGTTTGGTCTCAAATCATCAACAAACAGAACAATGATTATGAAAAGTATAACACCTCAACATAGGTCCAAAATTACATTCCTTAACCAAATACATTAAAATTCATTAAAGAAGTAAATTATCACAAATATATACACACATAACACACCAAGAGTATGAAAAAAATATAAGAACACTTAACTCACGATCCTAGAAGATTAATTGTCCAAAAAGAACTATTGATTCAAACTAAAATGTCCATAAACACTAATAAAAAGGAAAAAATTAAAAAAATAAGGGTTTAGGGATATATAAGGAGAAAAAATATCTAAGAAATCCTCTTCCATTAATGGAAGGAAATAGAGTCAAAGACTTACCCATAGCTTTGATTTTCACCCATAAACACTCCAAAAACCTATGAAATGATGGAGAATCATCCATGGAGGAGGAAGGAGATCCTATATTTTCACCCAAATTGTTGATGGTTTGATGGGGTAATTTTTTTGGGAAGGGCGATTTAATCCTGAGAAGGTAAAATTGGAAATTTTCACTTATTAAAGGCTGCATGGTTGGACATATTATGCACCAACCATACAGTTCCCTCTATCCGAGAGGGGACAAGTCGTACTATCTCTGAAGAATCCTGAATTGTTTTAAAAACCATGGAAAAGACATATAAAAAAGGCTCTGTCCAAGCCCACATGGTTTCAATACCCCCTTTAACTGTTTCTTAACCATGAACCTTCTCCTCTAAGTTTTCATGGTTATAGTGCATAGTTACTACTAACTATATACCAACTGTGAAACATGAACATGTGGTAATTTCCGTCACACTTTCATTCCTTGAACATTTTAGAAACCCCTATGGCCTCTTTTATTCCTATAAAATGTTTCATTAAACAAAAAAATTAAAACCATGATGTACCTTATCTTAGGGTTGGGATTTTACAGATATTATCCACTAGTTTACTACTTATTTTAAATGGAATGATTTTGAATATAATATCTAAATTTTAAGCATTCTATTTTCATGGTATCTTTCATTGACCTATTATTATGGAATTTGATTGAATTATTTAATGGATGATTTCATTTTTTTGAATTATTGATTAATTTTTTGAATATTGAAAGTGATTTGAGTGATTATTTTTCAATGATAATATAATTATATCTATCTATTGGATAATATGATTTTATCATTTTTTAATTTTTAATTATATATTATCTCTATACTATTTGGAGTTTATTTATTTAAAATAGGGAACCGATCCTTACTGCAGTACAACTGTAAAGTGACTAAATTATGACAAAATTTTATTTTTATGAGATCTATTAAATTTTCATGTGATAAAATATGAAGATAATGGAAATGTTGATAATATTTTGTTCTATATAGTTTTCTTATGAAAATAATTTATCACTACTATTAAGAAATATCTCATGGTTTTACCAAAAAACTTCTATTCATTTTTCTACTTCCATAACAAGTCAATCAAGTTGATGAAATACTCAAGAACCTGTACATGTGTTTTATAATTCTTCTTTATATTTCATTATAGTTTATTGAGTCTATAACACTTCATCCCATCTCTAACATAATTTCACTTTCCCTTTATGCTTCATCCAAAAAAATCATTACTTATCTTTAGTTTTATGGTCTATTCAGGTTGTGACTCATGGTATTTAAATTTAGGGTTATAATTGGTTTGTGGCTCTGCATATAAAATTTAGGTTTTCTTGCTTATAATTCAATAAGAAAAGGTATGTTGTATTTGTACTATGATTCACCTTTAAGTTAAATAGTTCAAAAAGTCTATATAATTGAGTAGAGGGATATAAGAGTAGATTAAGTCCAAGTTGGAATAAACAACTATAAAAATACTTCTGTAATTTATTTTATTTTTCATATTATTAATTAACTTTGATAAATAATTTAGATAAATAATCGATCTCATTAAAAACTTAATCATGTATATTCACCCCTCTAGTATATATTTTATCACACTATCTAACCTAACAATTTTTATAAAATTTTGGACCTTTATTAAGTTAATTTTTCCTCTGTCATTATTTTTCCATGTACCAAAAAATTGGTATCAAATATATTTTTTATAATTTAGTCAATACTTACATAGTTTTTTTTCGTAATATTTTATTATTATAACTCATTCCTAGACCTCATAATCTAAGTAATATATCTATAATATGGATGGAATGAATGAAAATGATTGAAGGATTCCTAAAAAAACAACCCCACTTTTACAGAAAATATTATAGTCACTTGAAATCTAGATTATAGGATTACCTTAAATCATTAAGCATAGAACGCTAATGGATCATGGAAAAACCATAAAAATTACCAAATATGAATTTAATACTCTCATAGGAAATGATACTACTAGTTTTGTTTTAAAATACTAAGTTGTAAAGATATTATATAGTTCTATTAATAGAAGTGTGTTTAGTCATTTTTCTGCATGTAAGAGAACTCATTATATCTGGAAGATTGTAAAAGTTTCTCACAGTGGATTATACAAGATTATTAAATACAAACATTGAATAATTTGATTCAAGTACTAAAATTTAAAGATGTTCGAAGATTAAATATGAACTAAATTTTATACTAATTTATAACTATTGTGAATAGAATGAATTACCTTGGAGAAAATTTGGATAACCCCATAAATTTTGAAAGAGTCTTAAGAGATCTCCCCAATAAATGTAATTAAAATAAGTTTGTGATTGATGATTTTAATAATTTTAAATAATACATATTGGATTAATTTGTTGAATCATTTATTAATTATAGACTTGAGTTTAAGAATATTATTGACGAAGAGACATCAAAGAAAAAATGAATTACATTCAAATCAAATAAAAATTTTATTTATAACTATTCTTAATCCGAATCACATAAAGGTGAAAAAGGATAAATTTAAAATATAAGAAAATGTATTTGTAATTTGATGAAGGGAAAAAAGATCATGAAACGACTAAGTAAATATAAAATAAATGGTAAAAAATAAAATAAGTTTATTATATACTGACGAGATGTAACCTCATCTGAATATATAAAGAACATAAATATTAAACTCGACTATCCAAAGTTGAAGAAATAAGGGATATGAAAAAATATAAGAAATAATTTAAATGTTTTTACCAGGTTGGATAGAGTTTCATCAAAAAATATAATTCAAGTGATGAATTCAAAAGCAATAAAGAATCATCCATCCTATGTTTTATGGTGGAAAATAAAAATGAGGTTAGTAATGATTTTGATTCTATTTATTATTCTAAAATTGATGGTTATATATTTATTGAGTTTTGTGAATAAAAGGAAAAAAATTCAAAATGTTGTTTTAAGAGTTATGAAATTTAAAAATATTTAATAAAGAAAACAACATACTTATCATAGGAAATAAGCAAAGTGAATTATAAGAATTATGCTATCAAGTAAGAAACAAGAAATTATGTTTCACTATTTAAAAATTTTATGCAAGGATACTTTGTTAATAAATTTTCTCTTATATTTATTCAATATCTTGGATACACTAGAGATTTTATTTCAAATAATTTATCTACTAAAGTTCCTTATAATAGATGTTTTAATTATTTTTGGGTGCCTAATAATTCTATAACTAACTCGGTTAGAAAAAATCATGGGTACCAAAAATTTCAATTAACTAAATATTCTAGGAAAAATGTCTTGGATGTCTCAATAATGAAATATAGTATATAGATAGTCTTTGTTTCTAACAAATGACTAATGAGCTATCAAATTTACTCTATTATACCAATTTTGATGGATGCTCTATCACTTTTGGAGATAACCTTAAAGGAAACATTAAAGGTTTCAGTGAAGTAGGTATTTATAATATGTTTTTAATTTATATAATTTTAAAAATTTAAGGTTTAAAACATAACTTAATTAATATTTCCCAATTATAAGATAGTTATATGTATTCTAAATTTGAATATAAAATTTTTTGTAGTTTTTAAAAATGAAAATGATTTACTTCATACAAATAGAAAATATAATATTTATTCTATTAAATTTTTATGATCTATTTAATAAAAATGTTAAGTGTATGAATTATATAGAAATAAATGATGTATATAGAATAAAATAATTGGAAAATATTATTTTTGAATGATACAAAAATTATCCAATCATGAACATCTTCTAGATTCAATCAAGTTAAAGGTAAGAAAATATTTAATTTTTAATTCATGATTAAAAGGTAATAACTATTAAGAATATTTTTAATATATCAATCATGTTTGTACATATATACCTCTTAAATTCTTGAATCTCATTTATTTGGTATAATGAAAACTTCTAGTTTAAGAGGAAAGAAATATGTTTGTTGTTCATGATTATATTAGTATATTTACATGTGTTTATTTTATTTCTCATAAGTATCTAGAGTTATTTCTTTTTTAAACATAGTTGAAAATATAAAAGGTTTCCTAATTATTTGTTTTATAATTGATAATAGAGGTGAATTTTCTAATTTTATTTTTTGAAAATTTTGTGAAGATAATGGTTATGCTCATAATTTTTCTTCTCATTGAATATAATAATTGAATAGTGTTATAGAATGGAAAAATAGAACTATTCAAGATATGGATCAAAACATTATTAAATGATACAATTTAACTAATTTTTGGGGCCTAAATATATTAATATTAAAAACAATATTTTGAATAGTGTTTATGTTAGATTTTTTTTGAATAAACCCCCATATAAATTATTTAATGATAAAAAACCAAAAGTTAGTTATTTTATTATTTCTAGCTATAATGTATTTATCTTGAATAAGAAATGTAATTTATATAAGTTTGATTATAAAAGTGTTAAAGGTATATTTCTTAGTTATTATGCTAACAGTAAAGGTTAGAGAGTGTGTAATAAGCTTACAATGACTATTAAAGAATCTATACATATACAGTTTGTCGAATATTTTGTTATTTATTTTTATTTTTTATTCTTATATTCAACTCCATTAATTAACTTTTATAACTAATTTATATAATTAATCCGTATCTTTAAAAAAAATTATTCATTTATATTCACCCTCTTCTAGACCATTTTATATCTCTCTATCCAAACTATTAATTTAGACATGTTATATTCTTCTATATATAACCCTTAATGAGAATTTAAACTTACCCTTATTTTTTCATTTCACCAAGTTATAGAGATAAAATATTTGAATGTGTTTCAAGGATGCTGATCATTTTCTTTTTTTAATGTTTTTTATTCTATACTATATGTAAAATGTGTATCATGTAAGAATTTAGTTCTCTAATATAACTAAACTTATTGGCCCTTTGGGTTTAGATCCCTTGTATATACGCCAATATAAAAATTAAACTTCTAGTATTGGGTTATTGAAGTCATGGTTGGTACAATTTCTATAAGAGGAAGTTTAGTGAAAAACCCCAGGAACTCGATTTCGGAAAAAATAGATTTTGGAACATAACTGTATGACTTAATTTGAGTATAATTATAATAATGGGATAAAATCCTAAAGTTATGGTGTGTTATTTATTATGTTTATTTCCAAATAACACATCCCTGTCTAGATATTGTAAGTGGTGTGGTTTTACCACATATTCAATTAGGGGTAGTTACCCTAAAAAGAGTTTTTCAAGTAAATATTAGCCATATTTAATTTGCACCACGAGCGCCCAATTACTACTGACCTAGTTTGAAACTACCAGGTTATATGATATGGTTAATTCAAATTCTATTTATGAAATATCATTATGTATTTGAATAGATGAAGATCATGGATGACCAAGGTTAAACCTAAGGTGTTGTCACACACCAATATTTTAAAATAGGAACATCAGGTTTGATATAATATAGTGAATGAAACACCAATCTTAGAAGAGAATGTAACACCCCAATACTTTACAATATATTTATTTTTAAATAAATTTAACATCTTTGATATCTTGTGGTACCCACAACTATAAATCTAAATAAATCGTAATTACCTATACTATAAATTAGAAGGTATTAAAATGAATCACTAAATTTTAAAAATAATATGGCATAAAAATGTATTAAATAAATTATATTATTATATATTTATTGAAAATAAAATATTGATAATTTTAAATTTTTTTTCTAAAAACTATATTTTTCTAAAAGGTAGTTCAATTGCGCTTTTCCCATATAATTTAAAATGAAAATTTACCAACTTTAGAAAATTTATTTAACAAAATGAAATTAATTTTTCAAATAAACATATCATAATTTTCTTAGGGTTAACATTTATCATTTTTCTGAAAAGATTTATTTTTTTGATGAATTGTAAAAATATCATTTTTTATTAAAAACTGACTTTTCGTTTAAATCATTTACAAGCCCCATTTTTTTTATTTTTTTTGAAAGTAATATAAGTTCAAATATATATTTATCAATCCATATTATTTCATTAGAAATAATTTCATATTTAGTTTTGATATAAAACTTTTTAAACTTTTGGAAGTTTTTCTTTTAGAAAATTGTTTTTTCAATATGACTGAGTGTTTAATCTTAAATCAAATTCTTATAATTAAATTATTTTAATATGGAAAAATGGATTCCATATTTATAGAAAGAATAATTTATATTATCTATTATGTTTAACATATATTTTTATAATAATAAATAATGAAAATAGGAAAATTTAGTTACCATGGTTAAGGAAAAATGGGTTTTTAGGGGGTCAAACTTAAAACATAAGGGTTAAAAATTTCCCAAATATTTTATAAATACAATTTTATAATATTATTTTGGAATTATATCTTAAAATTTTATAAAATGGTCAGTTATTTATCCTTTTCTCATGATAGATACATGGGTGTATTTCTTTCTTTTTAAAAATACCATGTGCGTCCTCTCCCTTACTTATAAATGGCCCCCTCTCCTCTCCATTCCACACTTCCAAAACCATTTTTATCACACCCAATACCTAGAAAAATCACTTCAATAATTACCTACCTTCATACTTTAAGCCTTTTTTTATAAAGGTATCCTAGAAAGGATTTTTGTGTAAACCAAAAGAAGTTGTATGAATAAGTTGTAACATCCCTAATCGAACATTTAATTTTATTTCTTCCTCCACCTCATAAAAATATTATTAAATATTTATGATATAATAAGCTCATTATATTACATATAATTATATATTTTTCATTAATATAATGACCTACAACCATCACATTCTCTCTTAAATAGTAAATAAAACCAGTTATCTTGTGTACGATGAACTACCACCTCACGAACCAACGTAATTCATTTTCCATCATAGATTTTCATGGAAATATATAGTGTCGTATAAATTTTTTATATATTATAGTTATCATATAATTATCCTTATGGAATTATAATATTATATATACCTTATTACTTTGCATTCTATAGTGAATATGATAACGTTGCTCATGTGTAAGGAGAACTACCGCCTCGTGAAGCGATGTGAGTCATTTTTCACTAACACTATACATTGAAGGTAATAATGGATAAGTTTATTTAATATATTTGATAAATATGACATGATACTTAATATTTAAAGTTAATATACAATTAAATTCCTTACCCTTTCATCCTTTAAGGAAATGATAATGTCGTTTGTGCGTACACATGACCTACCATATCCACAAAGTGATGTGATTCATTATCCATGTTAAAAATTCAATGATATTTCTAAATATAAATATATATAATGAAAAAAATATATTTTTTACATTATATCATTATGAATATGATGAAACTATATCCTATTTTTCATATCCAAAACATTCACAACAAAACATGCATGAGAAAATAAGACAATTAACATCTGGAACAATAGTGATAATGAAATATTATTAACAAATGAGGATTAAGAGAATATAAAAGTATAATAAATGATATTATAAATATTAATATGGTTTCTATAAGTTAATAAAATGTTCAAAACCACTATATAATAGGTTAAATAGTGCTCAACTAGAGGGAAGCATGAGGTAATGGGGTTCTTAACTCAATTTCTATTCATTAGTGTGTAAGACTAATACATTCATTATATTATGAAAAAATTTCATATGAAATGAATTTGGATATATATATTCTGTATTTACACTTTTATTTTTAGGGATCTATATTTTTTACTCATAATCACCACATTTATAAATTCTCACTTAAATTATATGAACTTTGTTTGGTTTTCATCTCAATCTTTCTTCTTTGAGACACATGTTATTATATGCACCTAATTTCATTTAAATAGTGCATATACTGGAACTTTAAATACTATATTAATAATCCTTCATACATCAAGATATTTTAATTTATAATTCTTCTAGTTCATTCATGTGATGTTATTATTCTAAAGTTACAAAATTGGCAATGGCTTATATTTCAATCTCATTTTAACTGGGACTTATATGCTTGAATTTACTTTAAAGGAAATTATTTTATAATTTTATAATGAAACCATTTAATTTTATTAACCCTTATTTATTCATTAAATTTTAAACAAATAGTACCATTTCACTCTTTTTTCTACTTAAAATTACATAGAAAATGTTATTAAAAAATATGGCTTCATTTCTCTCTTTATTTGAAAATACTTTTTCTTCAAAATCCATGATTTATAATTTTTTTTCAAAAATGTTTTACTATAATGGTTTAAATTTATTTTAACAGAAATTGTTTTTTTAAAAAATATTTTTAAATAAATATTCCTATCATTTTCTGAACAATGTACTTTTGACTCTTCTTACAAAAATAGTAAAGGATTATTTATCCTTTTAATGTATTTAAAATAAATGGAACTCTTCCTCGATCATGACCACTTAATGTTTTAAAGCATAATTTTTATGTTTCAATGATTATTTTAAAAAATTCTCATTAACTTTTGAGATGGTTTTAGATTGTATACAAATGATTTCAAAATAGAAAGGATATTTTTCATCAAGAAATGTTCGAAGTGACCTATACAAATGATTTTCCCTCTAAGATGAAATCCTTTGATGTTACTCAAACTAAAAATTTTATATTACTGAAGAAATTTTAATATATTTTAAAAATCATTTTCATTAATGTCAACAACCTTTGATGTTATGGATTATTGTAAATTATGTATACATGTTTCTGACATATATTCAAAGTTATTATCTCCTCATATTATAGGGTAATATATTACATATGATGATTTATAAAATTACTTATTTAAGAAATGTCTTTTGATTATGTTATAATATTATACAACTTATTTATTTCCATGTAAAATTATTATGTTTATAGCTTATGATAGATATCATTATGTGGAATGAAAATTCATGTACATGAATTAAATGTGATAGGTGGGAATAGAATTATATATACCTCCAATGTATTGGGTAATGTTTTAGTCTCATGTGACATCACTAATGAGATTTTGGAGTAAACCAAATCCATTATAGGAATATTTACACCATGTGATGTTTTCTTGGAAGTTATCCTTGACTTATGTTTATGTCATCTTTTATGTATTTCCAATTGTATCATATTTTAATGAACTTATGATACCATTATCCTTATTTTATAATTCAAATTGATTAATCACAAACCTTATATTTTATGATTTCATGTTATAACTTATACTCACAAGTTATGCTTCCTTATCATGCTTATTTCCATACAAGGATTTTTATCTCACCCCTTTTTTCTATGTATCCACAAGTTTATCCCATGTATTTTAGGATAATTAAAGGATTCTGGAGCTCACTATGATGAATAAATTATGGAGTCTTTTTTAGTTTCCTTTTATGTATTATGAACCTAATATTCTAAAGAAACTATGAATTTACAACCCTTATGTTTTATTAGTGGATATTTATGTTTAATAATCATATTATAATTTTCATAAAAGGATTGGGTCATAATAGTTTCACTAAGGCATCATCAATGGTCGAATGTTTTAAATGTGGAAATAATGGTAATTATGAAAATTGATTTTCCAGGGGAAAATATCAAGAATATGATCAAAAAAGTTGTATGTGTGAAGGTTTTTCTTTTGATGATGAAGAGAATATGAATGATATATGAAATTAAAGATGTATTAAAGAATTATATGATAAATCCTAGTTAATGGTTTAAGAATGAAGTGGAATGATTGATATTTTTATATATTGGAATATAAGAATTATGTGAACCATGATTTATATATTGTTATCCATAATTAGTATCTCAAGAGGGGGTGAATTGAGTACCCAATAAAAAATTGTTTTTAAAATAGATTCCCCCAATTAATTTAAAAACAACTTAATCAACCAAAACAGAAGATCTTTATAAGTTTCAATCTTTGAAAAGATTTCATAGAAGATTTATTAGTTCTCAACTAAATAATATAAAATATTATTTAATATGTTGAGATCACATTACATAACTAAAATATTATAAAAACACTAGTTAAGGTTACTATCAAAGCATTTATTTTTCTAGTTTAAAAAAATTTAAATCTTAATGAACAAAATCAAAATAAAACAAAATAAATCATGCAACTAAATTTTGAATATGAGAGGTTAAGTATCAATATGAGACTTAGTCCTCTCCACTTTTTGATCACCCAACACTAAGAAGTTTATATAAAGAAATAGTTTAATCCACAACCTATCTCATGTTTTATAATAGTATACAACCCTCTAGACTATACAAGGCCTCTTCCACTTTTATCCATGGGAGTAAAAAGTATAAAAGGTTACATAAGAACTCTTACACAATTTTCATGTGAAAATAGAAAAAAAACAGTTAATAATTTATCTATGTAACATCTAGTTTACTATAGTTGAAAATGTGAGTATATAAAACAGAGTATAACACACACTTCTCATAATGTAAAAATAAATAAACAAACAGTGAAATCTAAATGTATGAAGGGATAGATATTCTTAGTTTGTTATGCAGGGAAGCTTGTGACTCCATGAATTCATTTTGAAAATACATATCGAGTTGGTCTCTTGAAACTTCTATAAAATAGAGTGTCATAGACAATTTTGTTCTTGAGTATATGAAGAAAACTGATATGTATTGATATTTTGATTTCTCAATTGAGTAGAGCATGATGAAGCAAGTAAGTTCTTTAAATCAGGTTTAGTTTGTTATGTGAATAATTGTTCACATATTTCATCTTTTGATTTGAATTTGACTCCAAAATTTTTTATGTACATTGCACGAGGTAGTCGTATTTTCTTTTATTAGTAGCAGCATGATTATCCATGTGAGCATATAAATATTCCACATCCTCATACTCACAGCTAACACATACTTTAGTGCTTTATATTGAGACATTAAGTGACATTAATTAAAATATATTTGGTATTAAATTAAATAATATAGCTATTATGAAATTAATTAAAAATGATAAAGTCAAGAATAGTGATGGTTAGTCATGAACAATGACTCATAGTTTGATGATGTCTTGTTCTAGTGGTGTCTTAGGCTGATGGTGTCTCATTCAGGAGGCATGTCAACCTGACAGTGTGAAATTTTGTACTTAACCAAATTTCTATGCTATAAGTGGCTCAGATGATGTCGATTCATCCTTATAGAGGTGAATCCTCTGATGAAAGGTCAGGCTGGCAATGTCTCATACCTTTTCAAAATTCTGTTCTGATGTGACATTCTGACAGTGATTATTTTCAGTAATTTTCTAATTTTCCATGTTGGCAGTGTGTTGTGTCAATGATGAATCATAGGAAAGGATGGTGTGATATGGTTGGAAGTGATTCTTCCATTACATAATCTCATACTAAACAATTTTCATCACACATCATAGATTATAAAATGCTTACAGAGAACATGAAACTCCATAATATTATAATAAGAATGATTTTGTGATCATTACAACAATGAGGTCAATAATATCCCCCTTCTTGATGATCACAAATCAAAGGTAATGAAATCATGGAATCAAATGTAAGATCAAAACATAATATCCAAGATAAATTATAATAGTATAAATATATATCAGTGTGGTATCAAAGAAATAGAAGAAATATTTTTAAAGTAATATCATTGTAATAGGCAGAAATAAATCAGAATTAAATTCAATACTAGGGTTCTTCCCCTTTTGTGATTATAAAATAGTTAAAAATAAAATAAAAAACAATAAGATTACATTAATTTAATGAATTATTACAACTAAAGATATCCAGAAAGATGAAAAAATGTTATAGAAAAGCATTACCATCAAATATAAAAACTACAATCCACCAATAATATCCTGTTTTGGAAAAGGGTGCAATAGTACTTTGCCTTTTTCTTTTGTTTGGTCCTCATTAGAGATATTAGTCTCAACATCATACTACGAATAAGCTCTAGGAAAGGTAGTTGAAACAGCATTCAGGATTCCAACTATATCTTGAGGAGGTTTAGGCTCTATAACAACAACTAGACTAAGATGTCTCATAGATTGTGCATAAGGAAGAGGAAAGCGTTGGAACCTGTCTGGAAGAGGTACAACTAGATCCCTAGTAACTATTGGTCTTAAAGATTCCTTCGGGGTAATAAAAATTACTTTGTGAGCCACAAAAACCATTTCATGTACATGGTGAAATAGTTTCACCAGTTTTATGAAATCCATTATTATCTTACCACCTCTCTATATAGAACTGAATAAATATATTTTCTCTTTCATAAACCAATTCAGTAATGGATTCGTCAACTTCAACTATCTGACTTTCCCCTTAACAGCTTGGGTAACATGTTACATCCCCAAATTCTTATCCAAAAACATGAAATTGGAATCCATTAAATGTTTAGTATAAATTATTGAGAGATAATATATGATATATTTTTTAAATGTATCTCTATCTAAATTTATATCCTTGGAACAACTCTTTATCATCATGTGATCACATTCAATACTCTTCTCAAACTTCCTCAAAATTTCAGAAGGAATGATAGGTTATCCACTTGAATGTACATTGGTCCCAACAATAACTTATTCTCTAACCACAGTTCTGATCATATTATCATCAAATTGAGGTATAATAGAGATATAAGTATCTAAAGATTCATTCTAAATACTTATAAGGATTCCTTCTAAATAATATGTAAAATAAGAATTTAAATCGCCAATAATAGATTTTACTGATTCTAGATCATTACTTATCCTCTAATTTTCAATCTCAATATTTTGGATCTGATGCATCATATTTAGTTGAATATGGTGGATCACCAATTCAAATAGAAATCTTTTATCATTTTCACTTATCTTAGAGAGAGGATGAGATTGATTCTTTAAAACGTATCAAAATATGAAAGACACTTTTCTTTGAATACATTGAAGTCACCCTTGGTGACTATATCTACTAGGACTGTAGGGATTAGAGCAGTAGATGCAGGTTCCCTAATAGTAATTTTTTATAACATACCGACAATATCAATTTTATGGACCATTGATCCCTTAGGATCTCTCTCTACTTGAAAATAATATCCACCATCCTTTAGTGGACTCCAAACTTTTTTTGAGAACTTACCCCATTCTTATGACATCAGGTCAATACAACTGTCATAAACATTAACCATATAAGATTAAAAAATGGTATGTAGAACTATATCAGGTGCAACAAGATGGATTTGAAAAATTCTATGAGCATATGTACTCTATGAAGCATCAAAAAACTCATCAACAACAAGTTTTTTTCTATATAAACTTCATCTTTCCATACAGAAATTGTTGATTCAAATTATAAACTCTATCAACAGAAGGGTCAATAGAAGAATCTACATAAACTAAAAATACATCATCAATATATTTATCACTAGAAACAAGCCCTTTATTCATTTTTTCCGCTACATGATTCCCAACCTCAACAATCAATGACATCTCCTCAGCCTCAAAATAAACAGAAACAATCTTATCAGTAGTAATAAACTCAATACTTGGATATTACTTCCCCTCAACAGATGTATCATCTTCCTTAAAGAATGAGTATTCCTCTACAAGAAATTTAGGTGTATCTATATATACACCAAGATAAGTAAGTAGATATGAAGTTATTTCCACATATCTTCTTCTAATTTGACCAACTAAACCATCAGTGTCAAAATCATCAACATTATCATCTTTATCATCTCCATTATTTCAGAAGATCCTTTTTAACTACCCTTACCTCTATCATCATCAAAATCGTCTTCCTCTTCCTCCTCCTCCTCATCATCATTATCAGAATTTGAATTACTTTTAAACTATTACTCTTTTGAAAATTCAGTTCATTATTCACCATTTTTCACTGATTTATCTCTTATGGGAAGTCTCCTAGGCAGGCTAGGATCTCCTTAAGTAATAGGTGTATATTTGAGAGATAGATCATGGTCACTAACCTTATCAACTGAAAGGCCTTTATTTTATTATTATTTTGATGTGGTATCCTATTCTTCATCCTCACATGAATACTCAACAACTTCATCAGGTTCTCGAATAGGGTCAACAAGATCCCTTGGTTTGGATGTATGATCAACAAGGCTTAAATCCACATATAGATTCTCACTATTAGGTACCTAATACTTCTTCTATGGGTTTAAGATGATTCTCATTCATGAAGAAATTATTTTATAAAGAAAAAACCACTATAGTCTATAATAGACTCTTCGTCATCTGAAACTAAACCTTTTTCTTTTAATAAGGATGAAATGAAATTTGGGTTAATTAGGGAATTATATGCTAAAGTAAGATTGATAATTTCACATATTTGAACCATAATTTTTCTATATAAATTAATCATATTTTAATTTTTCATAAGATATAGTAAGTAGATACCCTTATACCTTAAGTTATAAGTAACCTTTTATAGGGCATAGCATGTGTTGTATAAACATGATGAAAAATCTTCATTCTCCATCAAAAATAGACTCTATTAGTATTTTGGTTATTCCAACAGTAGTTAATTTGGTTGAAGTATATTTGTACAAAAAACATCATTTTATTTAGGTACAGTTCCTTGATAATCAACATAAACTCATTCATGGGTTACCTTCATACATTTAGCTCATTTCTTTGAAGAAATACCTATTCAGTGTCCTTTGACACAAATTCTTATCCATCCAACACTATATTGGTCAAAATAAAACTCTACATACAGATGGAAATCATAAAATAGATTAAGATAGAAGGGTCTCTAAATTGAAGAGAACCAATCTAACCAACCATGGGTTTGGAGTACTTTGAGCACCAAATACTTACTTGAGACTAACCACTATACTTAAACTTATTATTTAGCTATAATAACTCTTCTTAACATCATTGGTTTAACTGGTTATATAGGAGAAGGAACACTTGGCTCACCCATATTTTTCTTAGTTAGTCACGACTTAGATGGCGAAAACTCAGAATAACACTTCACTCATTCCATGTAGATAGGTATAGTAATCTCATTCAAAGGTTGAGATAACAATTAAAGGTTTGAATGTTGGGAGATTAAGTGTGTTACTATGCTCTATAGATAGTAGAAGGGAATGAGAAATAAGGTGTGTTGGAACTAGAAAAATATCTAATTTTTATCATTTGGGATTTAGGTATTTGAAAAAAAAAATTGAAATAATACTTGAAAATTGAATTTAGAACTGGGAAAATATTAATATTAGGTTACAAAATTAAAATAAACTGTAAGAATAAAAAATAGATGATTCAGAATACTTATAAGAATTAAAATTTTTCAAAGTCATGAAAAAGTCATAGATGTGAAAAATCAAAAGTGTGGCATTTCAAAATGGTGAGACAATCACAACAGCGATTCCATTACAATGGCACGTCACCCAACCACATACCACCCAATGGTGTGTCACCTAATGGTGTGTCACCCAATGTTGTGTCACCAAATGGTGCATCACCCAATGGTGCATCACCTAAAATATATTTACCAAATTTTATCATTCCTTATTCATGTTTGATATATTTAATTCTCTTATAATTTAAAGGATTTGTAAAGATATCATCCAACTGATGTTCTATACCAATGTATTCAAGAGTCATATCATCTTTTTGAAAAATATCTCTCAAAAAGTGATTTCTTACATCAATGTTCTTTTTTGTAGAATGTGATATTGGATTCTTAGAAATATTTATAGTACTTGTATTATCACAATTTAGTGGGATATATCATAATTGATATCTATATTCTAGTAAAGCATGCTTTATCCACAAAATTTGTATATAGTAGATACTTACAGGTATTTATTCAACTTTATTTGTAGAAAATGAAATATAATTATGCTTTTTACTATACCAAAAAACTAGAGACTTTACTAAAAAGTGACATTTTTAGAGGTTCTTATTTTCGTCCAACTTATATCCACCAAAATCTATATCTGAACAACTAAGTAAATCAAATTCTTATCCTATAGGGTCAAACAATCCAAAATCGGTAGTATATGTGAGTTATTTTAAAATATTTTTAAGAGAAACCAAGTATGACTCTTTTAGAATATCTTGAAAACGAGCACACAAACACACACCAAACATTATATCCGGATGAATAGTAGTCATGTAGAGAAGAATTACAATCATATCTCTATAGCTGGTTTGATCAACCGGTTTCCCAGCTTCATTAAGATCCAATTTATAGGTGGTACTAATAGGAGTATCACTACTCTTAGTGATATCCAATTTAAAACAATATAAAAGATATTTAGTATATTTACATTTATTTAAAATGGTTCCATCTTAATTTTGAAAAATTCAAAAACCAAGAAAGAACTTGAGTTCAACCATTAACTCATTTCAAACTCATTTTACACCATTTTAGAAAAATTAGTACAAATAGGATTTATTGAAAATATAGAAATAATATCATCAACATAAATTTGAAAAAAATAAAAGATCTTTTTAAATTATTTTTATGAAAAGGGAAGGATCATTATTACCATTTGAAAATTCTTTTGAAACCATAAAATTGCTGAGCCTTTCATACCAAGCTCTAGGAGCCTGTTTTAAACCATATAAAGATATATTCAATTTAAAAAATTGATTTAGAGAATGGGGATTTTGAAAAATAGGGGGATGTTCCACAAAAAAAATGTTCAATTATAGAACCATTCAAAAAAGAACTCTTGATATCCATTTGATAAATTTTCAAATCTAGATATGCTAAATTGTAAAGAAAGATTCTAATGTATTCAATTATATAAACTGGTGAAGAAGTTTCTTTATATTATATTCATTCCTCTTGATTATAACCTTATGCAACAAGTCTTTCATTGTTTCTAAAAATTGTTCCTATCTCATCTAACTTTTTTCTAAATGCTCACTTAGTTCTAATAGTTATGATTTATTTAGTCCAATCAACAAGTTTCCACACATTGTTTATTTCAAACTAATTTAATTATTATTGTTTTTACATCACCCAAAATTCATCATTAATGGATTCATTAATGTTCTTAGGTTCTAGATTAAACAAGAATTCTTGATGTTCAACTTGATTTCTAATAGAATCTCTTGTTTGTGTACCTCTATCTATATTCCTACTACACCATATAAGGGGTGAAACTTAAGGGTTCTAACAAATATAGAAAATATAGGTCTTGTAACTTTAGGATTTTCTACATGTTCTGGTTTAGGAAGTTCTCGAATTTATTTAGAACCAGATAATTTTTATAGCTGTTTCACACAAGAATTAGAAGGTTTAGAATTTAAGGTTAGATAATACAAATCATCCACAATATTTTCTAAAGAATTATTTTTCTCATGTGGATCTCTTTCATAAATTTTTTAACGGAATAATTCTACCATATTCTTGGTCCTTTTATTAAAAAATCTCTATGCTTTATCAGAAATTGAATAACTCAAGAAAATTCCTTCATCCTTTTAGTGGAATTTTTTTTAAGATTATCTTAAGTGTTAGAAATAATGAATTTGTAACCAAAAACTCTAAACTAATTAAACTTAGGGTTTTTTATTATTAAAAATATCATAAGGGGTCTTCTATAAAATTGGTCTAATTAAAAATATACTTATTAGGTAATAGTATGTATTCATAGCCTCTTCCCAAAAATGTACTAGTAATTCATACTCATTTAACATGGTTCAGTATATCTCTTTAAAAGTTAAATATCTCTTTTCAAGAACTCAATTCTGCTCAGGGATCCTAGGAACATAGAGGTCATGACTATAACCATTTTGTGAGAAAAAATATTAAAATTCTTCATTCTCAAACTCAATACCATGGTCACATCTTAATGTTTTAATTCTAAGCCCACTTAAGCTCTATACAGGTCATGAATACCTTTTAAAAAAATAACAATCTTCACTCTTATGAGATCAAAATAATACCAAAGTATAACTAGAAAAATCAGCTAATAATACACATACATAGTTCTTACCATTTAAACTATAAACTCTAGATGGTCTAAATAAATCTATATGAACCATCTCATGAGGTTGAGAAGTTAACCAATACTTTATTTAATTTAAAAGAAATTTTATTTTGTTTCCCTCATTGATAGGGGATACCAACTATCATTTGGGAACTCTAGTTTAGGTAGATCCTTTACTAACCCTTACTATTAAGCTTCCTATGTGAGTGTATATTTAAATGACCTAGTCTCATATTCCCAAGATAATATTATTTGTGAAGAAAACTCAATTATAGTTTTTTTGGGAAATTAAAGAATTTAGATCAACAATATAAACATTATCATTCCTTAAATCAGTAAAAATTAAATCACTTTAGAATCACAAAAATTTCATTAATTATTTTCAAAATTAACATGAATACATCATCACATAACTATGAGATGATAAAAATATTATGTTTCAAACCATCCAAAAATAATAATTTAAAAATTAAAATAGAATAATTGTTACTAATTTGATCAAGGATGGTGAGTTTTACTTGTGTGTGATCACTAAAGGTGAAATGACCACCATAAACCTTAATATAGTTCTTGAAGCAAGAATATTCTCCTGTCATATGTCTTGAACATCTGATTTCAATGTACTATAGACTCTTATATATGTTCTTCAAACAATTTTCTTACAAAACAAAATTTATACAATAAATTACTTTGGTAGCCAGACTTATTTGGGTCCAGTGATGTTAGTGATTAAATCTTTAGGAACCCACATTTTTTGATAGGTTTACTATAGAAAGAATGAATAATTTATTAAATAAATAAATTTTTTAGGTCCTATGAAAAAATATATGACAGAAGAACTTTTTGGTCATGACTTAGGAACAAAAGTTATTTTTTTAATCTCCTCTGTCCAGGTTGGAATCCAATGTCAGTAACACATTTAGGGGCATGTTTTTTACCTAAAATTTGTGGGAAATTTTCTATATCATTTGTGAATTTTTATAAGTCCTTATTTAGTTACTAATTTGAAATTTTAAGTTCATTATTCTCTTTCAATAGTTAATTGTTCTTCAGAAATATCATATTTAATGTTTCGAGATAAAGCATGTTGTTTCTTAAATACATTATACTTATACTTATATTAGTTAAAAGTATCATCCATCATACTATAATATTGAAACATTTATTTATTAGTCAAATAACATTGTTCATTCTAATAATTATAATAAATATGTATAGATGATATAGTAGGTACCTCAATGACTTCTGTCCTAAAGCACATATTGGTTATATCAGAATTATCTTCAGGAGATGAATCATAATTGATGGAATTATCTTCTAAGAAAATTCATATTACTTTCATGGCCTTCTTATATATTCTATTCTTTTAATCATATATTTTTTGTACTTCAACATGGTACAATCAGCCTTTTCATGAACTTTACTCTTACACTCATATAGACAAACTCAATTTCATATTTCCTTCATTATTTCTTCCAGGTTCCCTTGGAATCATATTTTCTTTTATAGTTTTTTTTTCTAAAAATTTTATTTTTCCTATAAAAAATCTTGAAAATTATAGAAATATGGTCCATCTCCTCATCACTATCAAGTGACAACTCTCTATCACCTAAAATAACATCTAAAAATTTATCCATTTTCTTTTGTTTATATGCATTTGTCTTAAAATCTATAGATTTTCTCTTTGGATCATCATCACCTTCTCAATTGACATTTAACTCTTCTTCATTCATCATCATCTTACCAATCATCTCTTTTAAATGTAGCTTGATGATATCATAAGCCTCTATAATTAACATATATGTACCTATCAATATTTTAGGTAAACATATAAGCTGTAACATGATCCAATCCTTGTTGGATACAATATTCCCAAGTGAGATAATTGTGTTCATAACCTCATTAAAACCTAGATACATGTAATAAATATGTTCCTTAGGATTCTTCTTAAATTCATTATACTTAATAGTATATGTGTTAAGTCCCATATCCTTAACATTATTTGTTCCTTCTTGAGAAATGGATGAATTATCCCAAATTTCATATGCAGTTTTTTAGATAGATATTATATTAAATTATTCATCACCTAAAGCATAGTAAAGGGAATTAATTTCATTAAAATTATTACTATAATAATGATATGTAGAATCATCAGAATCCTTTCCAATAGTAGCAGGTATAACATATTTATCTTCTATATTATTCCAAATTTTGAAACCCATACTCTCAATTAGAATATTCATTTTAATTTTCCATTGATAAAAATTGTTAACATTGAAAAATGGAGAAAAATTAGTCATAGATCCATCTTGTCAATAATTCATTTAAAGAACTAAATTTTGAAATAACAAAAATTTAAGATCTTTTAATCTTAACAAAAATCACTATTAATTTTTTTTAGAAAAAACATTGATACCAAATAAAATTCCTTTGATAAAAAATATTGGTTGGAGTGATTATCTCAAGTAGGGGGTAAATTGAGTAGCCAATAAACATTTATTTTCAAAATGGATTAAAATAGATTCCCCGAATTAATATAAAAATGACAAGTTAACCAAAGGAACAATTCATTATAAATTTAAATATTTCAAAATATTTATTTGGTATTGTATAAATAATATAAAATATTAATTAATCTTTTTAAATCAATTTAATTAATTAAAATATTATAAAAACACTAACTATGGTAAACTATCAATGTATTGATTTTATTTACAATTTATTTATTTTTTCAATTTTAAATAATAGAATAAAAAATTAATCAAAATAAAACATATAGTTGAAGTTTGAATATGAGAGGTTCAGTCTCATGTTGTGAATTAGTCCTCCCCACTTAGAGATCAACCCCCACCAAGCAGTTTATCTAAATAAATAGTTGGATCCACAATCTAGATTGAGTTTTACAATAGTATACAAATTTCTAGACCATATAAGGCCTCATCCATTGTTATTCATCAGTCTAAAAAATATAACATGTCACACATGATTACTTCTAATGTTTTAATGGAAAAATAAATAAATGATGGGAAGATATCTATGTATATTATAGTTTAATGTAGGAGAAAATGAGTATATATAAAATATAGTATAACACACATTTCTCGTAATATAATAAAATAGACTGAGCAATCTAAAAAATGAAGGGATAGAGATACTAAATTTTTTATACAGTGCATCTTGTGAATCCTTAAAATTGTTTTTAAAATGAATATTGAGTCTGAATCTCGAAACATCCATTAAATGGAGTGCCTTAGAAACTTTTGTTCTTGACTGCAGGAAGGAATAAGATTTGTATTAAGCTTTGGCTTTCTCAGTTAAGTAGAGTAGGATGAAGCCAGTAAGTTCTTTAAATAAGGTTCATCTCTATATGTGAATAACTTGTCTTGTATTTTCTATACTTCTTTTCATTTTACACTACACTTTTTTACATACATTTCATGAGGGTATCTGATTCTATTTTATCAGCAACATCTTGAGTATCCAAGTGATATTCCAAATATTCTGCATCCTCTTACTTGAGGATGAAACATCCTTCAGTGAATTTTTTAGAGACATTAAGAGACAATAATTAAAATATGTTTGGCATTAAATTCCACAATATAGAAATTATATAATCAATTAAAAATGAAAAAGTACGAAATCAAGAAGATGAGTCTTGAATAGTGACTCAAAGTATGTCATTGTCTTGTTCTAGCAGTGTATATGGGTGATAGTGTCTCATTCTGGAAGTATGTTAAGCTGGTGGTGTGAAATTTTGTACTTAGAAAAATTTATAAGCTAGTTGTGATTCAGTTGATGGCAATTCATCCTTCTGGTGGTAACTCATATGATGGTAGGTCAGGCTGGTGGTGTCTCATACTATATCAAAATTCTGTTCTGATGGTATGGCATCCCGATGGTGATTCATTTGAGTACTTACCAATTTTCGGTGATGAAAGTGTGTTGTGTCAATGGTGAATCATAGGCGATGGTAGTGTGATATGGTTGGTAGTGAGTCATCCTTAGAGGTGACTCATACTTAGCAATTTTTATCAACTGTCTTATATGATAAGATTATTACAGTGAACATGAAACCCATAAATAATATAATAATCATGATTTAGTGATCATTAAAATAAGGAGGTCAATATATATATATAAAGAGTGTTCTGTAGAATCTTTTCTTTAAGGATTTTCAAGAATATGTTGAATGGTTTTAATTAACAAGAAATTTTATTTAATGGTAATGTGATACTCTATAGGAAAACACATAATTTGGGAAAATATAATCAAGGATATGTGCTTGATATTGAGGTAAGTAGTTTATTTTGTGGAAAATATTGATTTATATAGAAAACCATAGTGGTTAAAAAAAGTGATTTTATGACTAAGTTTATTTTTGAGTATGGTCATTATATTCTTTAGAATTTTATACTATAATTTAAAATTATTAATATGATAACAACATTATTTTTTCCATTGTTTTAGAAAAAGGACATAACACAATCTAAGTGATAACCCATTACATATAGAAAGTCCGCATGGATTGAACCCACAAATTAAGGGTGATATAGTCATAGGGCTTACCACTATCCTACATGATGTTCCAGTTAGTAAAACAATGTTTTTTTACATAGATGGTGTGAATATTAAATATTAAGTTGATTTTTGGAAACATAAAATGGGATCAAGTGACTTTATTTTAGGGTGATTAATAATATTTTGTGAGGAATTTTATTTCGTTGATCTATATATAACCTCTTTTTTTAACAAATTTTTTTTTGGGATGAATTATATTATTTTTTTGATATGTAACTTGAAAGGGTATGATACAACCTTTGAGGTTAAAACGTTATTTCATGTTGTAGTTATTGAGGTTATTTGGTATATAGGGTCATTTATTGTAACATCTAAGGTAAATAAAGAATTAAACATTTTCATATTTATTAATATTTACGAATTAAATATTAATTTTACTTTAAAGGGGTTTCTATGTTCGATAGCGTACCTGATACGCAATAAATAGTTTCTTTGAAATCTTACGTTGCACACTAGTAGTAAAATAATATTATTTTAAATGGTACTTAACATGCAACCGTTGTATTGGCGGAAATGATTATAAATAACTAAAATATGATTATATATGTTTTTAAATGTTTTTATATTTATCCAATAAAATATAAAGGCTTAAAATAATAAAAGAATTCAATTTTAGGCATATATATACTAATTTTCACTAAAGGTCCACGTATCGCCTTTTGATGGCGAACCGTCATTAAATATAGTTTTGGTCACTCTTATACATTATATTGGAACAAATAAAACTCTTCTTTAGAATCGGGACATCAAAATTTACTTTGTGTAATTTTTTTGTATTTTTCCGAAAAAGTTCATTTTTTAATGAATAGTGAAAAATGTTGTATTTTAATTCAAAACCTCTTTTTAATATAATATATTTATATGATTAAATTATCATTTTAATTTTTCTTAAAGTGAAATTAGAATATATTTTTACCATTTAATCCAATATTGGTCATTGGACTTAATTTCACTTTGAAATCGGACTTAAACTAGTGTCAATCTTTTGATACATATTGTTTCATAAAAACACGCTATTTGCTCTAACAGTGGGAATAAATTATTAAATTAATTAATTCAACTTATATGTTTTTAATTTTGTAAAATATACTTCATTTTTGAATTCGTAATATCAAATATAGCTTAGGGTGAAGTTCTGGTATTTTTCGGAGAAACATCAATTTTTGATGAATAGTGAAACCACTAAGTGGTACTTAAAAAACTGATTTTTCGTTTAAATGAAATTTTACCACCTCTGTGTTTTGAATTTAAAAAATACGACATACATGGTTTTCATTAAGAAGTAAAATGTGGTTCAATGAGATTAAAATAATTTTTTGGTGAATAGTAACTTTTACGTTTTTAATCGCGATTAGAGGTAATTAGTGTAATTTAAGGTAAAAATAATGTTTTAATAATATGAAATGACCTAGACACATGTCCTACCCTTATTGGATGTGTCATGGCCGACCAAGACAATCCATGGGTCAACTTGGGGACCCCATGGAGCCACATTGGTAGGAAAATGACATTAATAACTTTTTATTTAATGTTAAAATAAAAATGTGACAAACATGAAATGTTATACTAAAACAATTTTCAAATTGGGTTATACAAATCATAATTTTGACTATAAGTATTCATTACAAAGGTAAAAATATTTCCTACATCATTATAGTTTTTGTTATAATTTTTAGACATTAAATAAATTAAATTATTTATGACACCATGATGATGCAGCGATTACCTCATTATTTAACGATTTAAATAAAATGAAAAGATAGTGTAAAATCTAAGACCTACACATGTCAAAAACCCATTGGATGGGTGGATTTCGAACTCTTATCACCTTATCCTCTAAATATATAATTGTGGGACCCTTTTTATTCGAAAATCATTTTATAATAAAGTATCTTTTCTTAACTTTCCAAGAGTGCCCCTCCTCTCCTCTTATAAAAGGCCCCCACCTCTACCTCCTTACCCACATGTCTCAAGCCTTTGGTTCGGTCAATCTCTGCCCATTTTGTCTCTCCGAATCCCTATATTACTCCTAGAAGCCTCACTTTGGGCAGAAGTCTTCCCAAGGAAGCCTTTGAGCTCAAATAAAAAAGAGTTACCCGTTTTAAAGGTAGTGTTTTCTCTTATGTTATTATGTTTTATTTTTCTTCTCCAACCCCCTAAACTATTTTTATTCCTTTATTTTGTAAGAACACCAGTATCTTCAATATACCAGTATGTTGTTATGTGAAGTATTCAAGCTAAACTTACACACACCTTCATCTAATGGTTAAAGAGCATACTGTTTCCGTGGATGGCGAATTTCTGCCTCACGAAACGATGATAGTTCAATATTCTTCTAACAACTTGAAAGGTAGTCATTAAGATGTCACTATATTTATATATGGTATATAATATGTTTATGTTTTCCTTAAGCTTATGTATTTTTCATTTATGGCACACCTTTATGGCTTCCATTATGGGTATACGCGATATCTTCATTTTAGGAATTGCGGACTACTGCCCCCTCAAAGTGATTTAATTCATTACTGCCATATGTGGGACGTATAAAGGATGGATTTAAAGTTGTTATATATGATGTATTTTACATCTAAATGATGAATATAATTCTGGAATTAAAATATACATACCTCTAATTTAGTTTTAATTCCATTAATATGACATAGAAATGAAAGTAGTGTTCATGCGTACGTATGACTTACCGTCTCCATGAACGGTGCATTTCATTTCTTACCTCTAAATGATTATGTAATATTATAAATACATTTATATTCTAGATATATATGATATATATGATATCCAAATCATGAATATAATTTTTGATATAATGAACCTTTGACCACACGAACAACATCTAATTGTAAGAAGTCCACTTTCAACATAAGAACCGAATATCGACAAAACAAACATTATTAACTTAAATGATTACATAATGTTTATAACATGGTAATAAGTGATATAAAAGTAATAATGAACTTTGAAAAATGGTCTTAAGAAAGTAGAAATTAACTCAAGTTTATTATTCAGGACATTAAAGAACGATCGAGTCAAGTCAGACCCGAGGTAAGGGACTTCATCTCAATCTCCTTTAATTGAGGCATATTTCGTTTTATACACAAATTTCTTTTATACGGTGTATAAAACCATTTGAATTTTACTTTTATACAAAAGGAATCTTTTCTTACGAAGCGTTTTACTAAACGACAAAAAGTAATGTTTCTTTTAACGTACGCAGTGACAACGACCTTTTCCGCCGCCGTGAGTATTATTTGGTCTTTGGCTTCCTCAATAAGCCGTAATATTTTTAAAATGAAATAAATACCATATAATCTTTTATTTATTGAAAATGGTTTTTATAATGGATTTGTTATGTCAATATATTTATGTGATATATTGTGATCAAAGTGTGGAAATGTTTTCTTTCCATTATATTTTTTTTATCTCTTACGATTTTATAATGGTACTTGGACATTTGATGGGTGGTTACGTGATAAACCATATGACGACTGGTTCCGTGAATACCAGGATGGGTGGTTAAGTTATAACCTTCAATTCATTGGGTATGGATGTCAGCTGTATGGCTATTCCATTAAGTGATATGTGTGGAATTCGACCGTATGGTTATTCCATTTAAGTATGTTTATGTCCCAAGTTACCTTTATATGTTATGTGTTCTTTATATGGGTTTTATGGTAATATTTTGGTTACAAAAGGGTAAGTAATTATATTTTATTTAGTGAAGAGTTTTTACTACTTCATAAAGGTGAAAAGTATTACTTTGATAAAGTATACATGGTTTACTTATTGATTTGAAAAACTGACATTTTTCATTCATTGTGTATCCCTTACTGAGATTTTTATGCTCACCCCATGTTTTTTTGAAATGTTTTTCACAAGACTTAATGTGGAATAGTGTCAAGGATGAGATCAAGGGAAAGTCATGCTATATAAAACATGGAACTAGACATGTTTCTTTTTAAGAGTTTTTATTTTATGGAAACTTAGTAGAAGTGTCTACTTTGTAATCTTTTGAGATGTAATAGTTATGACCTAATTCTCTAAAAATATAATCCCGAAAAGATCCTCTATGTGAATTATTCATTTAATTAATGATTAAGTAATGTTTAAGTCTGGGGCCTTATAGTTGGTATCAGAGGTCGGTTTAGACAACTTTAGGAGTTAGAATTCTATTAAATGATTATCCAAAAATATTTTTTTGGCCAAATTTAAATGATATAGAACTTGAAGATTACCATGTTTCTTATCCTAAGATATTTTTGTGTTAATAATGGTTTTTTATAGAGGAAACAAAACACATTTTCTAGGAAGGCATACAGAGGGAAATAACCTTCTGAAATAGCATCCTGAGATGGTTGAAATTGGAACTGAACAGTTTGTTGCAGTGATGGCTCAGTTGACTCTGGTGAAAAATGTTGGTTGTTTTTATTGATGATATTTTGGTGTTTTCTAAAAGTAAATGATAGCATGAACGACATTTAAGGGTTATTTTTTAAACCTTAAAAGAAAAGAAATTGTATGGGAAATTAAGCAAGTGTGAGTTTTGGTTGCAACAAATTTCTTTCCTTGGTCATATTGTTTCTAAAGATGGGATAACTGTTGATCCTGAAAAAACAAAAGTTGTTAAAGAATTGCCAAGACCCACAAATGTAACCGAGATCTGTAGTTTTCTTGGTTTTATAGGTTACTACCGAAGGTTTGTTGAAAATTTTTCACGATTATCTAGTCCAATTACTAAGCTAACTCGGAAGGGTGTTAAGTTTATCTGGACAAAAGAATATGATGATTTTTTTTTTCAGGATTTGAAAAGAAGATTGGTGAATGCTCTAGTTTTGGCACTTCCTTCTAGGAATGGTGAGTTTTTTATCTACAGTGATGCTTCATTGAAAGGAATTGGTTGTGTCCTTATGCATAATGATCAGGTAATTTCATATGCTTGATGTCAGTTGAAAACTCCTGAGGTAAATTACCCTACACATGACTTGGAATTGGCTGCTGTTGTTTTTTCTCTAAAAATTTTGAGGCATCATTTGTATGGAGTAAAGTGTGAAATATATACTGATCACAAAAGTTTAAAGTATATATTTACTCAGAAAGAATTGAACATGAGACAGAGGAGATGGCTGTAATTAATCAAGGATTATGATTGTACAATTCATTACCATCCGAGAAATGTAAATAAAGTGGCTGATGCTTTGAGTTGGAAAAGTAATGCTTCATTAACAATGCTGCATTTGGAATGTGATCCTTTGGTTAAGGATTTGATGAACTTTGGCATAGAAGTTTTTTGTGAAAGAAGTCCTTATGTTTTGTTTCAAGTATCAGTGAAATCTTCTCTATCATACAGAATTAAGCAAGCACAGAAGCAAGACAGTGAGTTGCAGAAAAAGGTAGAGCTGATTCAGAAGGGTATGTTGCCTAAATTTAACATTGATAATGATTGTGTTTTGAGGTTTGGGAATAGATTATGTGTGCCTAGTGATTCAATGTTGAAGAATGAGTTGTTATGTGAGGCTCATAGTTCCCCGTTTTTAGTTCATCTTGGCAGTACTAAGATGTACAGAGATCTGTGGGAGTATTACCAGTGGGTTGGAATGAAAAAAGATATTGCTAATTTTACTATGAAGTGTTTAACTTGTCAGCAGGTTAAAGCAGAGCGGCAGTTACTGAAAGCGATGCTTCAGCCATTACCAGTGCCAGAGTGGAAATGAGAAAATATATCCATGGACTTTGTTGTGGGATTACCGAGGACATATCGAGGTAATAATGCAATCTGGGTTATTGTTGATCGATTGAAAAAATCTGCTCATTTCCTTCCTATTCGAGATACTTTATCTCTAGATCAACTTTCTCGATTGTATCTTAAAGAGATAGTCAGGTTGCATGGAGTTCCCCTATCCATTGTATCTGATCGTGATCCCAGGTTTACTTCTAACTTTTGGAAAGGCCTTCAGAAGTCGTTGGGTACTGAATTAAATTTTAGTACAACTTTTCATCCTCAATCAGATGGGTAGTCAGAACGAACAATTTAGACCTTGGAGGATATGCTATGAGCTTGCTCTATGGATTATCAGGGAATTTGGGACCAACATCCTTCTTTGGTTGAATTTTCATATAATAATAGTTTTCATTCCATTATACAGATGGCTCCGTTTGAGGCATTATATGGGAAGCGGTGTCGAACTCCAGATTTTTGGGATGAAGTAGGTGAAAGGAAGCTGATGGGACCAGAATTGGTAGAAGAGATGGTAGAAAAAGTTTAGTTGATTCAGAAACACTTGAGAATAGCTCAGAGCAGATAGAAAATTTATGCAGAAAACTGGAGGAAGGATCTATCTTTCGAGGTAGGTGATCATGTTTTTCTCAAAGTTTCTCCATGGAAAAGTGTGATGCGATTTGGTAAGAAAGGAAAGATGAGTCCAAGGTTCATTGGACCATATGAAATTCTGGAGATATTTGGATCAGTTGCTTACTGAGTGTCTTTACCTCCGATTTTATCTCAGGTACACAATGTTTTTCATGTTTCGATGTTGAGAATGTATATGCCATATTTCTCTCTTATTTTGAGCCCAGAGGTAGTTTAGTTAGAAGATAATCTATCTTATGAAGAACAATTGGTCCAGATTCTTGACAGAAGAGAGAAAGTGTTGCGAAATAAGGTAATTCACCAGGTAAAGGTTTTGTGGAAAAACCATATGGTTGAAGAGGCAATGTGGGAATCCGAAAATGCTATGAGGGACAAATACCCCCACTTATTTCGATAAGTGAATAAAATTACGAGGACGCAATTCCCAAAAGGGGGGAAGGATGTAACATCCTACGTAAATAAATAATTAAACATTTTCATATTTATTAATATTTACAAATTAAATATTAATTTTACTTTAAAGGGGTTGCTATGTTCAATAGCGTACCTGATACGCAACAAAGAGTTTCTTTGAAATCTTACGTTGCACACTAGTAGTAAAATAATATTATTTTAAATGGTAGTTAACACGTAGTCGTTGTATTGGCAGGAATGAATAGAAATAACTAAAATATGATTATATATGTTTTTTAAATGTTTTAATATTTATCCAATAAAATATAAAGGCTTAAAATAAGAAAAGAATTCAGTTTTAGGCATATATACTCTAATTTTCACTAAAGGTCCACTTATCGCCTTTTGATGGAGAACCGTCATTAAATATAGTTTTGGTCACTCTTATACATTCTATTGGACCATATAAGAATCTTCTTTAGAATCGGGATATCAAAATTTACTTTGTGTAAAGTTTTGGTATTTTTCCGATAAAGTTCATTTTTTAATGAATAGTGAAAAATGTTGTATTTTAATTCAAAACCTCTTTTTAATCTAATTTATTTATATGATTAGATTATAGTTTAAATTTGTTTTAAATTGAAATAATAATATATATTTACCATTTAATCTAATAGTGGTCGTTGGAATTAATTTCATTTTGAAATCGAGCTTAAACTAGTGTCAATCTTTTGATACATATTGTTTCATAAAAACACGCTATTTGCTCTAACAGTGGGAATTAATTATTAAATTAATTAATACAACTTATATGTTTTGAATTTTTTTAAAATAGACTTTATTTTTTAATTCGTAATATCAGATATAGCTTAGGGTGAAGTTTTGGTATTTTTCTGAAAAACTTCAATTTTTGATGAATAGTGAAACCACTAAGTGGTACTTAAAAAACTGATTTTTTCATTTAAATGAAATTTTACCACCTTTGTGTTTTTTATTTCAAAAATCCGACATACATGGTTGTCATTAAGAATTAAAATGTCGTTCAATGGGATTAAAATAATTTTTTGGTGAATAGTAACTTTTAAGTTTTTAATCGCGATTAGTGGTAATTAGTGTAATTTAAGGTAAAAATAATGTTTTAATAATATGAAATGACCTAGAAACATGTACTACCCTTATTGTATGTGTCATGGAAGACCAAGAAAATACATGGGTCAACTTGGGGACCCCATGGAGCCACTTTGGTAGGAAAATTACATTAATAACTTTTTATTAAATGTTAAAATAAAAATGTCACACACATGAGATGTTTTACTAAAACAATTTTTAAATGGGGTTATACAAGTCATAATTTTTACTATAAATATTTATTAGAAAGATAAAAATATTTCCTATATCATTATAGTTTTTTTTATAATTTTTAGACATTAAATAAATTAAATTATTTATGACACCATGATGATGTAATGATTATCTCATTATTTAACGATTTAAATAAAATGAAAAGATAATATAAATCTAAGACCTACACATGTCAAAAACCTATTTTATGGGTGTATTTCTAACTCTTATCACCTTATACTGTAAATATATAATTGTGGGACCCTTTTTATCCAAAAATCATTTTATAATAAAGTATCTTTTCTTAACTTTCCAAGACTGCCCTTCCTCTCCTCTTATAAAAGGCCCCCACCTCTACCTCTTTACCCACACCTCTCAAGCCTTTGGTTCAGTCAATCTCTGACCATTTTGTCTCCCCAAATCCCTCTATTACTCCTAGAATCCTCACTTTGGGAATAATTCGTCCCAAGGAAGCCACTGAGCTCAAATAAAAAAGAGTTACCTGTTTTTAAAGTAGTGTTTTCTCTTATGTTCTTATGTTTTATTTTGCTTCTCTAACCCTCTAAACTATTTTTATTCCTTTATTTTGTAAGAACACCAGTATCTTCAATATACTAGTATGTTTTTATGTGAAGTATTCTAGATACACTTACACACACCTTCATCTAATGGTTAAAGAGCATACTGTTTCTGTGGATGGCGAATTTCTGCCTCACGAAACGATGATTGTTCAATATTCTTCTAACACCTTCAAAGGTGGACATTATGATGTCACTATATTTATATATGATATATAATATGTTTATTTTTTCCTTAAGCTTATGTATCTTTCATTTATGGCACACCTTTATGGCTTCCATTATGGGTATACGCGATATCTTCATTTTAGGAAGTGCGGACTACCGCCCCCTCAAAGTGATTTGATTCGTTAATGCCATATGTGGGACGTATAAAAGATGGATTTAAAGTTATTATATATGATTTATGTTACATATAAATTATTAATATAATTCTGGAATTAAAATATACATACCTCTCATTTAGTTTTAATTCCCTTAATATGACATAGAAATGAAAGTAGAGTTCATGCGTACATACGGCTTACCGTCTCCATGAACAGTGCATTTCATTTATTACCTCTAAATGATTATTTAATATTATAAATACATGTATATGATGGATATATATGATATATATTATATCCAAATCATGAATATCATTCTGGATATAATGAACCTTTGACCACACGAACAACATGTAATTGTAAGAAGTCCACTTTCGACTTAAAAACCAAATATCGACAAAACAAAAATTATTAACTTAAATGATTAAATAATGTTTATTACATGGTAATAAGTGATATAAAAGTAATAATGAACTTGAAAAAAGGTTCTTAGGAAAGTAGAAATTAACTCATGTTTATTATTCAGGACATTAAAGAACGATCGAGTCAAGTCGGACCCGAGGTAAGGGACTTCGTCTCAATCTCCTTTCATTGAGGAATATTTCGTTTTATACACAAATTTATTTTATATGGTGTATAAACCCCTTTGAATTTTATTTTTATACAAAAGGAATCTTTTTCTACGAAGCGTTTTACTAAACGAAAAATGGAATGTTTCTTTTAACGTACGCGGTGACAACGACCTTTTCTGCCGCCATGAGTATTATTTGGTCTTTGGCTTTCTCAATAAGCCGTAATATTTTTAAAATGAAATAAATACCATATACTCTTTTATTTATTGAAAATTGTTTTTATAATGGATTTTTTATGTCAATATATTTATGTGATATATTGTGATCAAAGTGTGGAAATGTTTTCTTTCCATTATATTTGTTTTATGTCTTATGATTTTATAATGGTACATGGACATTTGACGGGTGGTTATGTGATAAACCATATGATGGGTGGTGTCGTGAATACCAGGATGGGTGGTTATGTTATAACCTCCAGTGCATTGGGTATGGATGTCGGCCATATGGCTATTCCATTAAGTGATATGTGTGGTATTCGACCGTATGGTTATTCTATTTAAGCATGTTTATGTCCCAAGTTACCTTTATATGTTATGTGTTCTTTATATGGGTTTTATGGTAATATTTTGGTTACAAAAGGGTAAGTAATGATCTTTTATTCAGTGAAGAGTTTTTAATACTTCATAAAGGTGAAAAGTATTACTTTGATAAAGTATACATGGTTTACTTGTTGATTTGAAAAACTAACAGTTTTTATTCTTTGTGTATCCCTTACTAAGCTTCTTATGCTCACCCCAAGTTTTTTTGAAATGTTTTTCACAGGACTTAATGTGGAATAGTGTCAAGGATGGGATCAATGGAAAGTCATTATATATAAGACATGGAACTAGACATGTTTCTTTTTAAGAGTTTTTATTTTATGGAAACTTAGTAGAAGTGTCTAATTTGTAATCTTTTGAGATGTAATAGTTATGACCTAATTCTCTAAAACTCTGGACCTGAGAAGCTCCTCTATGTGAATTATTCATTTAATTCATGATTAAGTAATGTTTAAGGCCGGGGCCTTATATTTATTTTTGGAATGATATATTTTAAAACCTTTCTTTCATTATTAATTTTTTAGATTAATAGATTCATATTCATTTTTGGATATTACCATAATTTGTGAGAACTTTTTTAGTTTTAATAAAGAAAGGAGGGATAAATAGTTACCCCATTATGGATATTTTCATCCGTTAAAATTTAATTTGATTTATTTTGGAATAAAAATAATATTTTATTGTTATTTATTTCTTGTAGAAATAGGTGAAGTGGATGTTCATTGAATCACAACCAAAGGTTGAAATTGGGCTTATGAATAATAAAGATATTAAGAAAATATAATTACTTATATTGTTGGAGAGTAAAATAAGTCCTCAAATTTTGGAAAAGAATATTGAAACAAAATATTTTCATATTACCTTCATATCTGATGAATAAAATAGTATTTTAAATAATACTATATTTATAGTTTTTGTGTCCTTAACTTACCATTGATCATTCAATTTCTTATGATCAATGATCTCTATCACCCTCAATAATTACTTACACTTTTCTTCTATGTATATATCTAAAAATTTCACCAATTTTCTTCTATGTGGACTCCTAGTTATATGATGAAATTTATATTTCCCTATTTTTTAAGATAATTTTTTATTAACACTTTTTATGATTTGGGGGTTTCTATAGAGAAATTTTAAGACCCTTGATTTCTGAGACCTAGATTAAATTCTGATGATGCAATTTATTTAAGAGGGGTAAAACGTAACTCCCAAAAATTTTAATATAGGAACGTCATGTTATATAGAATATATGACATTAAATACCAAAATTAAATGAGAATATAAAACCCTGATACTATATTATATATTTTCTTTCAAAAAATTTAATTACATTGATAAATTATAGAAGATGAAACCCTGAATCTAAATGAACTATAATAACCTCACCATCAAATTGGAATGTATGAATATGAATAACTAAATTATGAAAATTATATTGTTTAAACATGTGTAAAATAAATTTAATGATGATATATTAATTGTAAATAAAATAAAAATCAATAAAAATAAAAATAAATGTTTCTTAAAAGATCGTATTGTTCTAAAACACGGTTTAGTGTCACTTTGGACACAGAATTTAAAATTAAATTTTACCACCTTTAGAAAATTTATTTTAAAAGATTAAATTATTTTTTAAAATAATTATACAAAAAATAACTTTTTTTGAATTTTTAGGATTTTTCAGAAAAGTTTCATTTTTCAATGAATAGTGAAAAATATAAATTTTTATTTAAAGAAGCCTTTTCATTTACATAATTTACAAGATTCATTTCATGTTAATATGGATTTAAAAGTATAATTAGTTAAAAAATATATTTATTAATCTGAATTATTTCAATGGAATCAATTTCCTATTTAATGTTTATTTAAAAACTTTTTAAACTTCTGAAAGTATTTTTTGAAAAACTGGTTTTTTCGACATGATTACATTTTTAATTTTAATTTAAATCTAGATAATTTTATGTTTTTAATTTTAAAAAATTCATTAACTATTTTACATAGTCATAATTTATATTATATAATATGTTCAACTTATGTTTTTAACCATAATGAATAGTTAAAGTTGTAGAAATTATTTACCGTGGTTTACGAAAAAACAGGTTTATTAGGGGGTTAAAATTAAACAATAAGGGTTAAAAATGACCCAAAATTGTATTATTATTATATTAAAGTGATATTTATACCTTATAACTTCTAAGGTTCTATAATATTTCATTTTATCCCATTTTCATAAGAAATACCATGGTGTAATTCTTTATTTTCAAAAATACCAAGTGTGACCTCTCCCCCACTCATAAAAGGCAATCCCTTATACTCTCCATTAACCACATAAAAAACCATATGGTTTAGAAAATACCCTACCAAATCACATAAATAGTTCGTTAAACTCATCCTAGAATCAATTTTTGTCATAAATCTATCCTAGGAATACTGTTGGTGAAAACTAGAACAAGTTTCCTCAAGAAGAGGTAACATCCTTAACCAAGAATTTTAATTTATTTATTCCTAAAAATAATCAAAATATTATAAAAAAATATGATATAATAATATAAATATCTTACATATACTTATATTTTTTAATGTTAATTTCATTACCTAAAACCATCTCTTCATCTATCGAATAGAAAATAAAATCGTCAATCATTTGTACGGTGGACTATCACCTCACAAACCTACGTAATTCATTCTCCATAACCGCTTCTCATGGATGGATATAATGACATATATAATGATTATATATTATTATTTATGATATATTTATGCTTATATAAACCATAATACCATTTTTAACTTCTTACTTTCCATTTTGTAGCGAATATGACAGTGTTGCTTGTGTGTACGATGAACTACCGCCTAATGAAGTGATGTTATTCAATTTTCAATATCACTTTATGTGGAAGGAAATAACAGATAAATTTATTTAATATATGTGTTAAATATGAAATTATATTTATCATGAGAAATTAATATAAAATAAATTTCATTACCCTTTCACCCATTAAAGAAATGATAACTTTACTCATGCATATGTATGACCTACCGTCTCCACAAAGTGATGCGATTCATTATCCATGTTAAAAATTAAATAATGATTCTAAATACATGTATAATTAAAAATATATATTTTTAACATTAATAAAATTATTTATATTATGTAATTATATACTATGTTTAGGATTCAAAACTTTCATGACTAAACATGCATGATAAAACAAGGCAATTAACACACAAAACAATAGTGATAATGAACTATTATTATAGAATTGTTATTAAGTTTTCATAAAAGGATAATATATGATATTATGAATATTAATAAGGTTTGTTATAAGTCAATAATATTTTTAAAACCACTATATAAGAGGTTATAGATTCTTAAAATAAAGGGAAGCATGAGGTAAGGGGTTTATTAACATAATTTCCATTAATTATGGCATAAAAATGCACCATTTATTATATCTTTAGAAATTATTTGTGAAATTAATTTTTATTTCAATATACAGTATTTAAAATTTTATTTGTATGAATATAAATATTTTGCACATAACCAACACATTTCTTTACTATCACCTCATTACTATGAACTTTGTAAGGGCTTTGTCTCAAACTACCTTCTTTGAGAAAAATTTTATTTTAAGAACCTGATTTATTTTGAATGGTATATATATAGTCCCTTTGAATACTATATCATGAATAATTCCTCAATAATGTGATTTTATGTTATAATTCATCTACTTTATTCATGGTACATTGTGATTCAAAAGTTACCAAAGTGGTAAGGGTTAATGTTTCAATCTCATTTTAATCGTGATGGGTTATGCTTAAATTTTAATTAGAGGGAATTATTTGATCATTTATAATAGAACCCATTAGTTTTCTTCTACTGTTAATTTTCATGATTTTTTGATATAATAGTACCATTTTTCTCTCTTTGTAACTTAAAATAATTACAAATATGTTTTAATAACAACCTGACTTCATTTCACTCTTTAGTAGAAAATCGTTTTTGTTCAAAATCCATATTTTCTATAAAAATATAAAATGTTTTACTATAATTTTTTAATATGATGTTTAACCTTAATTTTATTTAAATAAATTAAAAGGAATATTGTTGTCATTTTCAAAATATGATACTTTTTGAATTTTCTTATAATAAAGTGAAAGGAATATTTACCTTTTTTTAACATATTGAAAATGAATATAACTATTATACCTTCATGACCACACAATGTTTTAAATATTCCTTTCAAAATTTCAGGGTTCATTTAAAAAAATATTTCTTTAATGTTTAAGAAATATTTTAATTTTAAATAAGTATTTTAAAAATAGAAAGGAAATTTTCTTTAAGAATTGTTCATTGTGATATTTATAAATATTTTTACCTCTAATATGATGTCCTTTAAACTTACTAAATGTGGTAAAGTTATTTTCCTTAAGAATTTTGTTATAATTTTCTATGTATTTTAATCAATGACAAAACCTTTGATTTTTTGGATTTCTTTTAAACTATTTACATATATAACTAGTTATTCCTGTAACATCCCAAGTAAGTAATGAATAATAGATATTTTTATCTATGTCTATTTATGAATGAGATAGTGTTTTATAGGCTTAAAACGAGAATAAATCCAATCTTAAGCATGGAATACACTAATATTTTTAAAAGATTGTTTTACTGCCTTTTGATGGAAAACCATTTTTAAATAAAATTTTTGACAATTTTATAGGATCTATTTGTCAAAATAAACATATTATTTATTATTGGGACATTGAATTTTACAGTGGATAATTTTTTTGTATTTTTCTGACAATGTACATTTTTAATGAATAGTGAAAAATACTACATTTTACATCAAAACTGCTTTTTCATATAATTTAATTATATGGATAGATTATATTTTTAATTTGTTTTAAAGTATACTTAGAATATATTTTTACCGTTTAATCCAATGGTGGTCATTATAATTAATTTCACTTTGGAATTGGGCATAAACAAATGCCAAAAGTTTCATAGATATTGTTTCAAAAAAACCCGCTATTTGTTTTGACAACGGGAATTAGTTTTAAATTAATTTTTACAATTTCTATGTTTGTAATTTGGTAAAATGGATTACATATTTGGAATCATAAGGTACAAATTATGTAATCAAGACTCTTGTTTTTGGACATTATGAATAGTAACAACAGTAATTATCTTTAATTATCTTGATTAATTTGTAATCGGGTAGTTAAGGATAATAAAATAATATCATAATAATAACAAATTACCACAACATGTGTCTTAATGCTATTGGTTGTGTCATGTACGACCATGGTATGCCTTGTGCCCAACTTGGGGACCCCATGGAATCACTTTTGTGTGATAATGACTTTTTTTCGTTTTATTTTTAAAAGAAAGTTAAATATAAAAAGAATGTATCACATGAGTAAAATATTTTTAATTTTGTCTAAATAAATGATCTATTGGACTATAAATATTCATTGGAAAGATAAAAATATTTCCTACATCATATTATTTTTTTATAATTTTTAGACATTAAATAAATTAAATTATGTTTGACATCATGATGATGAAGCAATTACCTCATTTATGAACGATTTAAATAAAATGAAAAGATAATGTACAATCTAAGACATACACTTGTCAAAGACCTATTGGATGAATATATTTAGAACCCATATCACCTTATCCTCGAAATACATCAATTTGGGACCTTTAAAATCCGAAACTCATTTGAAAATAAAGTAACATTTTATACCTTTCCAAGAGTGCCCCTCCCCTCTTCTTATAAAAGGCCCCCACCTCTACCTCCTTACCCACACTTATCAAGCCATTGGCTCTCCCAAACTCTGCTCATTTTGTCTCTCCACATCTCTCTCCTCATCCTAGAAGTCTTACCTTAGGCAGGAAGCTCTTCAAGAAACCCTTTTGGTTCAAACCAATGGGAGTTACCCAATTTAAAGGTAATGTCTTCACTTGTGTTCTTTTGATTTATTTGGCTTCTACAACCCCCTAAACTATTTTTTTTAATTTATTTTGTAACAACACCAGTATCTTAAATATACTAGGATGTTTGTATAAGAATTACTCGAGCTACACTTACACACACCAACATCTAATGGTTAAAGAACATACTGTTTCTGTGGATGGTGAATTTCTGTCTCACGAAACGATGATTGTTCAATATTCTTTTTATAAGGCCCTAGCCTTAAACCTTACTTAATATTGATTTATTACAAGATTAAACATTTAGGATCATTTTAGGTTTAGAGTTTTAGAGAATTAGATCATAAAACTTGCATTACATTCCACATTTAAACAAAGTGGTTACATAAAAGATAGTATTCATTTCTTCCCATCAACGGAAACATATTTTAAAATAAAGCATGGATTATTTCGTGACACTTCCTTGACACTATCATCATATCATGTACCTTTCCCTTGAACTGTGAAAAACATTTCAAAAAAAATTGGGATGAGCATAAAAAGCTGAGTAAGGGTTATAAAAATATGGAAAGGAAACATGAGTTCATATATACATAAGAATGAAATCATACTTTAGCCACAAAACATAGGCATATAAAATCCTGAATAAATCATAGAAATCATAAGACATAAAAGGTTACTTGAGGCATTCATAAAATTCTTACGTAGGGAGTAACCCTCTTGGTTACGTTTGGAATACCCACCACAGTATATTCCCTAAATCTCTTTGGAGAAACCTTAACGTTTCACTCCTTCACGTTACCCAATGCATTGGAGAGCTATATCAGTCTCACCCACCCTTAGTTTATCACGGAACCACTCGTCTTCATAACAATTCCCAAGAACCATAACATAATCTTATTACATAAAACATGCATAAAGGAAACATAGCATTTCCACCTTTCAATAACAAGATATCAATACAACACATTTGTATAAAAACATTATGAAAACCATTTTCAATAAAAAAATAAAATAAATGTAAAACATGGTATTTATTTTTCGTTTAAAAAGAAGGTATTGCTTGTAGAGGAAGCCGAAACTCAAATAATGGCCATGGCGGCGGAGAAGTCGTTGTCGCCGCATACGTACAACAAAAACATTCCCTTTGTCGTTTAGTAAAACGCTTCATATAAAGAAGATTCCTTTTGGATAAACATAAAATTCAAAGGGGTTTATACACCGTATAAAAGAAGGTTGTGTATAAAACAAAAATATGCCTCAATGAATGGATATTGAGACGAAGTCCCATACAAAGACGGTATCCTTGGATTAAGGATAAATCAATTACATAATTATGTGTGACAAACGAATACACCAAATATAAGTGGATATTAAGTGTAAAACAATCAGAGGACATTCACACATATTCATAGAATGACATTTTCAAGGAGTACAAGTTTATCCCAAAGAATCAAAATTGGGTTAAGAAGTTCCCTTGCAAAAATTCGACAGCTTAACGACGTCACTTCAAAATTCAGAAAAAGAGTTGATGAGAGATAAAAAGGGTATATCATCACTTGGACATAAAATTTACATCAATAAGGATATATAAGAACATATCCCAACATATTAGTATGTGAATTAAAAGACATAACAAAAGAAGTCTTTTAAAAAGAGGAGGGTGAACGGTTCCCTCACCGACTTGGGTAGCTTTTGAAACATACACCCCGTGAAAGAAAGACAATACAACATATATGTAAATACTCATAAATGAAAGTATATTACACAATGAGTAAAATAATGGGTAGTACATACACCACTCAAAGGAAATTGTGGCAAATGTAGCATAAATCCAACAGGAATAAAAGTGAGATGAAAAATCCCTTACGAAAACTCGGCAGCCTAACGACGCCACTTAAAACGTCCAAAAATGGATTGATGAGATCAAATAGGGTCTCTCATCATATTACAATAAAATTTACAGCAATAGGAATATAAAAGAACTTCCCCCATCATAACAAAGAGGAGCTTAAAATAAGTAACATAAAGGAGAGTACTTAAAAAGAAAGAGAGAGGTTAGATCTCTTACGAAAATTCGGCAGCCTAACGGCGCCTCTCAAAACTTCCAAAATGGATTGATGAGAGAAAAGAGGGTCTCTAATCATATGAACATAATAATTACAGTAGTGTTAATATAAAATAACATCCCAATCATAAGAAAGATTAGCTTAAAAGGAATGACATAAAAGAGTGTACTTAAAAAGAAAGAGAGGAGTAGGATCCCTTACCTCAGGTCCGACTTGACTCGATCGTTATTTAATCTCCTGAATAATAAACTTGAGTTAATTTATACTTACCTAAGAACCTTTTTCAAGTTAATTATTCCTTTTATATCACTTATTACCATGTCATGAACACTATGTTATTATTTAAGTTAAAACTGGTCATTTTAACGATCATTGGTACTTGAGTCAAAAAATAAACTCTTTATAATTACAAGTTGTTCATGTGGTAAAATATCCATTATATCCAGAATTTTATTCATGATTTAGATATCATGTATATCATATATATCCAGTATATTCATGCATTTATAATATTACATAACATTTAGAGTTAAGAAATGAAATGCACCATTCATGGAGACAGTAAGCCGTATGTACGCATGAACGCTACTTCCATTTATATTTCATATTTAATGAAACTAAAACATAATGATACATAATAGTATTTTAATTCCAGTATGGTATCATATATAATATCATTAAATATATCCTTTATACATACCACATATGGTATTAACGAATCAAATCACTTTGAGGGGGTGGTAGTCCGCACTTCCTAAAATGAAGATATCGCGTATACCCATAATGGAAGCCATAAAGGTATTCCATAAATGAAAAATACATAAGCTTAAGGAAAACATAAACATATTATATATAATATATTAATGTAGTGACATCATAATGGATACCATGAAAGGTGTTAAGAGAAGATTGAACAATCATCGTTTCGTGATGCAGTAATTTGCCATCCACAGAAACAATATGTTCTTTAACCATTATACGATGGTGTGTGTAAGTGTAGCTCGAATCCTTAATATAAAAACATCCTTGTATATTGAAGATACTGGTGTTGTTACAAAAGAAAAGAATAAAAAGATTTTAGGTGGGTGGAGAAGTAAAATAAAACAATAGGACTCAAGTGAAGACATTACCTTAAAATCGGGTAACTCCCTTTAGTTTGAGCTCAAAGGCTTCCTTGGGAAGACTTATGACCAAAGTGAGGCTTATAAGAGTTATATAGGGATGTGTAGAGAACAAATGGGAAGGGTTTGGCCGATCCAAAGGCTTTGGAAGTGTGGTTAAGGAGGTAGAGGTGGGGGCATTTTATAAGAGGAGAGGAGGGGCACTCTTGGAAAGTAAAGAAATGTTACTTTATTTTAGAACGAGTTTCGGATTTTAATGGTCCCAAATTGATGTGTTTCTAGGATAAGGTGATAAGGGTTCTAAATAAACCCATCCAATAGGTTTTGGACATGTTTAGGTTATAGAGTTTATATTATCTTTCCATTTTATTTAAATTGTTAAATAATGAGGTCATCGCTGCATCATCATGATGTCATAAATAATTTAATTTATTTAATGTATAAAAATTATAAAAAAGTACTATGATGTAGGAAATATTTTTGTCTTTCCAATGACTATTTATATTCAAAAAATCTTACTTGTATAAACCCATGTAAAAATTGTTTTAGTTAAAAAACTCATGTTTGTGACATTTTAATTTTAACATTAAATAAAAAGTTATTTATGTCATTTTCTTACCGAAGTGGCTCCATGGGGTCCCCAAGTTGACCCATGGATTGTATTGGTAGGCCATGAATCATAAAATGAGGGTAGGACTTGTTTCTAGGTCATTTCATATTATTAAAACATTATTTTTACCTTAAACTACACTAATTACCTCTAATCGCGATTAAAAACTTAATAAGTTACTATTCTACAAAAAATTATTTTAATCACATTGAACCAAATTTTACTTCTTAATAACAACCATTTATGTTGGATTATTGAAATTAAAAATAGAAAGGTGGCAAAATTTCATTTAAACGGAAAATCAGTTTTTTATAAGTACCACTTAATGGTTTCACTATTCATCAAAAATTGAAGTTTTTCAGAAAATTACCAAAAATTCACCCTAAGCTATATTTGATATTATGAATTAAAAAATGATCTCTATTTTAAAAAATTCATAACATATAAGTTAATTTAATTAATTTAATAATTAATTCCCACTGTCAGAACAAATAGCGTGTTTTTATGAAACAATATATATCAAAAGATTGACACTAGTTTAAGTCAAATTTCAAAGTGAATTTAATTCCAATGACCACTATTTGATTAAATGGTAAAAATATATTCTAATTTCACATTAAAACCAATTTGAAAGATAATCTAATCATAAAAATAAATTACATTAAAAAGAGATTTTGAATTAAAATACAACATTTTTCACTATTTATTAAAAAATGCATTTTATCGGAAAAATACCAAAAATTTACACAAAGTAAATTTTGATGTCCCGATTCTAAAGAAGAATTTTATTTTGTCAAATATAACACATAAAATTATCAAAAAGTGGATTTAAAAGAGGTTCTCCATTATAAGGCAGTTAATCGACCTTTTAAAGAATATTAGAATGTTTATGCTTAAAATTGGATTCATTCACATTTTTAATCCTCTAACATTTACTGTAAAAAGTAAAAATATTTGACAAACATATATAATCATTTTGTAGTTAGTTATATTCATTCTCTCCATCACAACAGCTAGGCGTTAACTACCATTTAAAATAATATTATTTTATTATTAGAGTGCAATGTAAGATTCCCAAGAAACTTGTTGTTGCGTGTTGGGTACGCCATCAAGCATAACGTCCCCTTTAAAGTTATATTAATATTTTATTCACAAATATGGATAAATGTGAAAATGTCATACTCTTTATTTACATGGTGTGTTACATCCTTCCCCCCTTTTGGGAATTGCGTCCTCGCAATTTTAAAATTGGGATTGGAAACTTCACTGAAAATCCCACATCGGAACAAGAGTCAGTAAAAAAACCACTTTAAAATAAAGAAATATAAGTACAAAGGTCACCCGAGTTAACCCATACTAGGATTCCAAGTATGAAAATATAGACATGGAGGAAAAAACAAAGGGTCATGTTCTGATGGAGAGTGATAGCAAACATGTCTAGGAGAAATTTAACCATAAGAAAATCACAAACTTGTGATGGGTTAAACGATATTCGATTCCCCAGTAGGAAAAGTTAACAGACAACATTTTTGTTTTAAGTTACTTTTCATTGAGGAATTTATTTTTGAGCATAACTAAATCATAATGAAACATACTTACTTGTCATGTAGACTTTCAACTTTTACTAGATTCCTTAATCAAACTCATATTTTCTCCAAAAGACGAGTATTTAGGAAGACTTGTTCGCATTAAGAGTACTATAATCAACTTCTAGAGAATCACCTAATCCAAAAAAGAGAACTATATACCTCCCATATCTTTAGACCTTAACCAAAACCAAAACCAAAAAGGTTAGTACAAGATCAGATAATCCAGAAAAGGTTAACCCTTTATAAAAAGAAAATCTATTCTTAATCTCCAAAATTTGTCCAATAAAACCTAGAGTTCAAAGAGGACTATTCGATAAAAAATTTGTCCATAAAATTATTCAATGTAAACCAAACTAACATTGAAACCCAAATATTTGAAGGATTTAGTCACATAGTCCTCCAAGTTAAATCATAACATTTACCTCCAAACAACATCAGTTGCTCCTAAAGTCTCATATTGACAAGTAATTAACCTAATCACATATCCTCCATGATAGGTTAATCATTTTCATAAAGAACCCAAAATCAAATAACTCTTAATTCATAAAGTCACCTAACTAAAAAGAATAAGTCATACTAACCAGGGACTTCACGTAGTCTAGTGGTAGGCGATAAATAGCAGTTGCACTTTGGTTGTGGGTTTGGTTCCCACAGCTTTGTCTGGCACGACGGGTTGTCACATGGTCTGCGTGTTTTACTTTTTCCAAAACTATATAATTCTCAAATCATACCCCAAAAAGAGATAAAATCATAAAAAATAACCATAACATAATTTAACCTCAATTTTATCTCATGCCTTTCACTTCCATCATAACATATAGTAACCCATAATTACCTCAAAAGTAAGGATCATATAAACCCAAATGGTTCTTTATAACTATGTCCACAAAAGAACAGATAAATATTCCTTGAATAAAATTTTCATATATTAAACATCAGGGTTACACATATTATAAAAAGTCTTCTAATGTAACCCCATCATCAAAAGGGACTTAATACTCTTAAGAATTTCACCATAATTCTTGAAGCCCTTATATGTTGACTTCTTACTCATTCAACATTCTTCATGATCCATTAACCATTCATTTCCAACTTATTCTAAAATACTTCTTTCCTATAAACAAAATCATGAATCATATCCTAAGATTCCAAAATAGGAAAAAAAAGTTATGAAATAATCCATACCTTTGATTAGTCATTGTGAGTTTCTTCATCCTCAATCGGAATGGCATTAGGTATTGGAAAACGAATATTTGTATGAGATTGGTGATCCCATTCACGAAACTTCATCATAGGACATGTGTTTTCATAATGACCATGAACACCACATTTAGAACATTAAATTGATCCCACATAAATAAATTCTTTCCCTTTCCTCGATTCAACTGGTTGCTTCCTTTTTCCATGAAAGGTTCTTTCTTTATGACCTTAATTTCCACATCTATAGCATATTTATATCCCTTTGAAACATTTTCCTAGGTGTTTTTTCCATATCTTTGACACATATGTTTTTGAACACACTTACCTTTATGATTATTACCTGTAGTTCTATAGGGATTTGTTTCTCACATATATGATGCCTTAGAGAAATCACCAAGGTTTAAGTGGTCAATAATGACTCCAGATAGTTGGTTGAGGATAAACAAAATAGTTCTCATTGCAGCTCCCATATCATTCAGTTTCTTGCTCAAAAAAACTGTCACAGTTTCCTTCACATCCACTGTTACTTTGGTGCCTGCTAGATCCAGCCATTTACTAAAACCAAAAAGGTCAGTGTGAGTATATCAAAAAAACCATCATGTACTAATGAGGAAGATAAACACTAAGATATACTTACTAATTCACTTTATCTAAAACTAGGACTCTTTCTGAAATCCTATCCATTATGGTAATGTCACTTATGCTTAAAGAATACCCTAACCTCTAAAGTTATCTAAACCGACCTATGATACCAACTATAAGGCCCCAGCCTTAAAACTTACTTAATCTTGAGTTATTACAAGATTACACATTGAGGATCTTTTTAGGTTTAGAGTTTTAGAGAATTAGATCATAAAACTTGCATTACATTACACATTTAAACAAAGTGGTTACATAAAAGATAGTATTCATTTCTTCCCATCAACAGAAACATATTTTAAAATAAATCATGGATTCTTTCTTGACACTTCCTTGACACTATCGTCATATCATGTACCTTTTCCTTGACCTGTGAAAAACATTTCAAAAAAAACATGGGATGAGCATAAAAAGCTCATTAAGGGTTATAAAAATATGGAAAGGAAACATGAGTTCATATATACATAAGAATGAAATCATACTTTACCCATAAAACATAGGCATATCAAATCCTGAATAAATCATAGAAATCATAAGACATAAAAGGTAACTTGAGGCATTCATAACATTCTTACGTAGGGAGTAACCCTCTTGGTTACGTTTGGAATACCCACCATAGTATATTCCCTAAATCTCTTCAGAGAAAACTTAATGTTTCACTCCTTCGCGTTACCCAATGCATTGGAGGGCTATATCAGGCTCACCCGCCCTTAGTTTATCACGGAACCACCCATCTTCATAATAATGCCCAAGAACCATAACATAATCATATCACATAAAACATGCATAAAGGAAACATAACATTTACACCTTTCAATAACAAGATATCAATACAACACATTGGTATAAAAACATTATGAAAACCATTTTCAATACCAAAATAAAATAAATGTAAAACATGGTATTTATTTCTCTTTTAAAAAGAAGTTATTGCTTGTAGAGGAAGCCGAAACTCAAATAATGGCCACGACGGCGGAGAAGTCGTTGTCGCCACATACATACAACAAAAACATTCCCTTTTACGTTTAGTAAAACGCTTCATATAAAGAAGAGTCCTTTTGGATAAATGTAAAAGTCAAAGGGGTTTATACACCATATAAAAGAATGTTGTGTATAAAACAAAAATATTCCTCAATGAATGGAGATTGAGACGAAGTCCCATACAAAGACGATATACTTGGATTAAGGATAAATCAATTACATAATTATGTGTGACAAACTAATACACCAAATATAAGTGGATATTAAGTGTAAAACAATCAGTGGACATTCACACATATTCATAGAATGACATATTCATGGAGTACAAGTTTATCCCAAAGAATCAAAATTGGGTTAAGAAGTTCCCTTGCAAAAATTCGACAGCCTAACGACGTCACTTCAAAATTCAGAAAAAGAGTTGATGAGAGATAAAAAGGGTACCTAATCACTTGGACATAAAATTTACATCAATAAGGATATATAAGAACATATCCCAACATAATAGTATGTGAATTAAAAGACATAACAAAATAAGTATTTTAAAAAGAGGAGGGTGAAAGGTTCCCTCACCGACTTGGGTAACTTTCGAAACATACACCCCGTGAAAGAAAGACAATACAACATTGATGTAAATACTCATAAATGAAATTATATTACACAATTAGTAAAATAATGGGCAGTACATACACCACTAAAAGGAAATTGTGGAAAATGTAGCATAAATCCCACGGGAATAAAAGTGAGATGAAAAATCCCTTACGGAAACTCGGCAGCCTAACAACACCACTTAAAACTTCCAAAAATGGATTGATGAGATCAAATAGGGTCTCTCATCATATTACAATAAAATTTACAGAAAAAGGAATATAAAATAACATCCCTACATCATAACAATGTGGAGCTTAAATGAAGTAACATGAAGGAGAGTACTTAAAAAGAAAGAGAGAGGTTAGATCTCTTACGAAAATTCGGCAGCCTAACGGCGCCTCTAAAAACATCCAAAATGGATTGATGAGAGATAATAGGGTCTCTCATCATATGAACATAAGAAGTACAGTAGGATTAATATAAAAGAACATCCCAATCATAAGAAAGATTAGATTAAAAGGAATGATAGAAAAGAGTGTACTTAAAAAGAAAGAGAGGAGTAGGATCCCTTACCTTGTGTCCGACTTGACTCGATCGTTATTTAATATCCTGAATAATAAACTTGAGTTAATTTATACTTCCTTAAGAACCTTTTTCAAGTTCATTATTCCTTTTATATCACTTATTACCATGTCATGAACACTATGTTATTATTTAAGTTAAAAATGGTCGTTTTAACGATCATTGGTACTTGAGTCAAAAAAATAAACTCTTTATAATTACAAGTTGTTCATGTGGTAAAATATCCATTATATCCATAATTGTATTCATGATGTAGATATCATGTATATCATATATATCCAGTATATTCATGCATTTATAATATTACATAACATTTAGAGTTAAGAAATGAAATGCACCGTTCATGGAGACGGTAAGCCGTACGTACGCATGAACGCTACTTCCATTTATATTTCATATTTAATGGAAATAAAACATAATGATACATAATAGTATTTTAATTACAGTATGGTATAATATATAATATCATTAAATATATCCTTTATATGTACCACATATGGTATTAACGAATCAAATCACTTTGAGGGGGCGGTAGTCCGCACTTCCTAAAATGAAGATATCGCGTATACCCATAATGGAAGCCATAAAGGTATGACATAAATGAAAAATACAGAGGCTTAAGGAAAAAATAAACATATTATATAACATATATAAATGTAGTTAAATCATAATGGCCACCATGAAAGGTGTTAAGAGAAGATTGAACAATCATCGTTTCGTGAGGTAGTAATTCGCCATCCACAGAAACAGTATGTTCTTTAACCATTAGATGAAGGTGTGTGTAAGTGTAGCTCAAATACTTAATATAACAACATCCTAGTATATTTAAGATACTGGTGTTATTACAAAATAAAGGAATAAAAAGAGTTTAGGGGGGTGGAGAAGCAAAATAAAAAAAAGGACTCAAGTGAAGACATTACCTTAAAATCGGGTAACTCCCTTTAGTTTGAGTTCAAAGGCTTCAGTGGGAAGACTTCTGACCAAAGTGAGGCTTCTAAGAGTTAGAGAGGGATTTGGAGAGACAAAATGGGCAGGGGTTGTCCGAGCCAAAGGCTTTGGAAGTGTGGGTAAGGAGGTAGAGGTGGGGGCCTTTTATAAGAGGAGAGGAGGGGCACCCTTGGAAAGTAAAGAAATGTTACATTATTTTAGAATGAGTTTCTGATTTTAATGGTCCCACATTGATGTGTTTCGAGGATAAGGTGGTAAGGGTTCTAAATCCACCCATACAATAGGTTTTGGACATGTGTAGGTTTTAGATTTTACATTATCTTTCCATTTTATTTAAATCGTTAAATAATGAGGTCATCGCTGCATCATCATGATGTCATAAATAATTTAATTTATTTAATGTCTAAAAATTATAAAAAAATACTATGATTTATGAAATCTTTTTATATTTCCAATTACTATTTATAGTCAAAAATCTGACTTGTATAACCCCATGTAAAAATTGTTTTAGTTAAACAACTCATGTTTGTGACATTTTAATTTTAACATTAAATAAAAAGGTATTTATGTCATTTTCCTACCAAAGTGGCTCCATGGGGTCCCCAAGTTGACCCATGGATTGTCTTGGTCGGCCATGACTCATCCAATGAGGGTAGGACATGTGTCTAGGTCATTTGATATTATTAAAACATTATTTTTACATTAAACTACACTAATTACCTCTAATCGTGATTAAAAACTTAATAAGATACTATTCACCAAAAAATTATTTTAATCCCATTGAGCCACATTTTATTTCTTAATGACAACCATGTATGTCGGATTTTTAAAATTTAAAACACAAAGGAGGAAAAATTTCATTTAAACGGAAAATCAGTTTTTTATAAGTACCACTTAGTGGTTTCACTATTCATCAGAAATTGAAGTTTTTCAGAAAATTACCAAAAATTCACCCTAAGCTATATTTGATATTCAGAATTAAAAAATGATGCCTACTTTACAAATTTCATAACATATAAGTTACATTAATTAATTTAATAATTAATTCCCGCTTTCAGAACAAATAGAGTGTTTTTATGAAACAATATATATCAAAAGATTGACACTAGTTTAAGTCAAATTTTAAAGTGAAATTAATTCCAATGACCACTATTTGATTAAATGGTAAAAATATATTCTAATTTAAATTTAAAACCAATTTAAAAGATAATATAATTATATAAATAAATTAGATTAAAAAGAGGTTTTGAATTAAAATACAACATTTTCACTATTCATTAAAAAATGCACTTTATCGGAAAAATACCAAAAATTTACACAAAGTAAATTTTGATGTCCCGATTATAAAGAAGAATTTTATTTTGTCAAATATAACACATAAAATTATAAAAAAGTGGATTTAAAATAGGTTCGCCATCAAAAGGCGGTTAATCGACCTTTTAAAGAATATTACAATGTTTACGCTTAAAATTGGATTCATTCACATTTTTAATCCTCTAACATTTATTGTAAAAAGTAAAAATATTTGAAAAACATATATAATCATTTTGTAGTTAGTTATATTCATTCCCGCCATCACAACAGCTAGGCGTTAACTACCATTTAAAATAATATTATTTTATTATTAGAGTGCAATGTAAGATTCCTAAGAAACTTGTTGTTGCGTGTTGGGTATGCCATCGAGCATAGCGTCCCCTTTAAAGTTATATTAATATTTTATTCACAAATATGAATAAATGTGAAAATGTCATACTCTTTATTTACCTGGGGTGTTACACTTTTAACACCTTCAAAGGTGTCCATTACGATGTAACTATATTTATATATGATAAATAATATGTTTATGTTTTACTTAAGCTTCTGTATTTTTCATTTTTGGCATACCTTTATGGTTTCCATTATGGGTAAATGTGATATCTTCATTTTTAGAAGTGCGGACTACCGCCCCCTCAAAGTGATTTCATTCGTTAATGCCATATGTGGAACGTATAAAGGATGAAGTTAATGATATTATATATGATATTATACTGCAATTATAATATACCTTTATATAATTATGATTTCATTCCATAAAATACGAAATAGAAATGAAAGTAGCGTTCATGCGTACGTAGAGATTACCGTCTCCATGAATGGTGAATTTCATTTCTTACCTCTAAATGTTATGTAATATTGTAAATGAATGTATATACTAGATATATATGAAATTTATGATATCTAAATAATGAATATAATTCGGGATATAATGAATATTTTAACACATGAACAACTTGTAATTATAAAGATTTTATTTTTTACTCAAGTACCAATGATTGACAAAACGACCATTACTAACTTAAATAATTACATAGTGTTCATAACATGGTAATAAGTGATATAAAAGGAAGAATAAACTTTAAAAATCTTCTTAAGAAAGTTGAAATTAACTCAAGTTTATTATTCAGGACATTAAAGAACGATCTAGTCAAGTCGGACCCGAGGTAAGGGACTTCATCTCAATCTCCTTTCATTGAGGCATATATTGTTTCATACAAAACTTTTTTTTATACGGTGTATAAACCCCTTTGACTTTTATGTTTCTTCCAAAGGAATCTTTTTTATACGAAGCATTTACTAAATTACAAAAGGGAATGTTCTTTTTTGTCGTACGTATGCGGCGACAACGACTTTTCCGCCGCTGTGACCATTATTTGAGTTTCAGCTTCCTCTAAAAGCCACAACTTTTTTTAAAGGAAAAATAAATACCATGTTTTAATTTTCTCTTATTTTGGTATTGGAAATGGTTTTTCATAATTTTTTATATCAATGTTTTGTATTGATATCTTGTGATTGAAAAGTGGAAATGTTATGTTTCCTTTATGCATGTTTTATGTGATATGATTATGTTATGTTTCTTAGGAATTTTTTATGAAGACTGGTGGTTCCATGATAAACTAAGGGTGGGTGAGCCCGATATAGCTCTCCAATGCATTGGGTAACGCGAAGAAGTTAAACGTTAAGGTTTCTCCAAAGCGATTTAGGGAATATACTGTGATGGGTATTCCAAACGTAACCATGAGGGTTACTCCCTATGTAAGAATGTTATGAATGCCCCAGGTTACCTTTATGTCTTATAATTTCTATGATTTATTCATGATTTGATGAGGTATGTTAAAATGATTATGTTTTATGAGTAAAGTATGATTTCATACATGGAATAATGTTTTCATTTCGTACTTTTATATCCCTTACTGAGCTTTTTATGCTAATCCCAAGTTTTTGAATTGTTTTTCACAGGTCAAGGGAAAGGTACATGATGTGATGATAGTGTCAAGTGTCAAGAAAGAATCCATGTTTTATTTTAAATATGTTTTCGTTGATGGGAAAAATGAGTACTATCTTTTATGTAACCACTTTGTTTAAATGTGGAATGTAATGCATGTTTTATGATCTAATTCTCTAAAACTCTAAACTTGAAAAGATCCTTAATGTGTATTCTTGAAGTAACTCAAGATTAAGTAATGTTTAAGGCTGGGGCCTTATAGTTGGTATTAGAGGTCAGTTTAGATAACATTAGGAGTTAGAATTCTATTAAATGATTATCCAAAAATATTTTTTTATGGTAAAATTGAAATGATATATCATTTGAAGATTACCATGTTGCTTCATCTAAGACATGTATTTTTAGAATGGTTTTCCGCAGAGGAAATAGGGAAGCAGTGCTAGGAAGGAATACAGAAGGAAATAACCTTCGGAATCAGCATCCTGAGATGGTTAGAATTGGAACTTAATAGTTTTTTGCAGTAATGGTGCAGTTGAATCAAGCGATAAATAGCGGTGGTATCCATGAACAAGATCAGCCAGATTAACCGTAGAGGAACATGTTAGTGGTGAAACATTTCATGAGGAAACATCCCCCATCCTTTAGAGGATCATCTGAACCTGTGCTAAATGAAGGGTGGATTAAAGCACTGGAGAAGATTTTCGATGTCATGGGGTGTTCAGACAATCAAAAGGTTAGTCTTTCTATTTACCGTTTGGAGGATGAAGCAGATCAGTGGTGGTCGATGGTTAAAAATATGAGGGACGCTAATGAGATTGATGCTCTCGACTGGTATGAAATCAACTGTATATTTCTTGAGAAGTATTTTCCTAAGGCTGTTTGACTTAGGATGGAAAAACAATTCATGGAATTGAGGCAAGAGGAAGACTCAATGTCTACCTATGAAGAAAGGTTCACTTGATTGGCAAGGTATGCTCCAAATTTTATATGAGACCTTGATAGTAAAATCAATCATTTTTACTCAGGATTAAAGCCAAAATATCGAAGGGCCTTAGCTTCTCGCGAGTTCAAGAGTTATGAAAAGATTGTTTGATGTGCTGAGAAGGTGTAAATGGAGTTTGCCGATGATCAAGTGTTCTATAAAAACCAGCAGAAGAAGAGACCGAGGTGGCAGGAGAAAGGAAAGAATTCTTCAAAAAGGTTTGATGGTAAGAAAACTAAGTTTCTAGTTTGTGATAAATGTGGTAAAAGGCATGTCGGGAAATGTATTCTAAATTCTGGAAAGTGCTACCAATGCAGTAAGATGGGACATAAGGCTCGTGATTACACTGAAAAGATCAGGGTGATGGTAAAACCAAATTTTATTTATAGTTAGTGAAATGTTTTAAGTGCAATGAGATGGGTCACTATGAAGACGAGTGTCTGACAAAGAGCTCGAGTTATGGGAAGCAGTTAGACTACAAGCAGAAACGGGTGGTGAAATCCTTTGAAACTACTTCAGCAGATGTTGGGCCATCAAATGAAGTGGTATCAGGTACTTTGTTTTTTTAGATTATGCTAGTGTGTTGTTTGATTTGGGGTCTACACATTATTTCATCTCTGAAAACTTTTCTAGTAAAATGGGAATACCATCTCAAGAAATGACTCCTGAACTTGTGGTAAAAACACCTGGGGGGAAATGCTAAGGCAAAAAGAATTTATAAGAATCTTCCTATCCTTATCCGTGGAATAAACCTACTTGCAAAACTTATTGTTTTACCTCTAGTAGATTTTGATGTTATCCTGGGTATGGATTGGCTCTCTATTTACCATGATAATATTGAATATAGAGATAAAGAAGTTTCTTTTCAGAAAGGCTTTCATTTTGTGTACAAGAATGAACCGTTACTATTGATAACATATCAAGAGGCCGAGAAACTTGTAAAATATGGAATTGAATTTTACCTTTCACATATCGTTGAAAACAGGGGAACTGTTCAGATTAATAATGTGCCAGTGGTAAATGAGTATCCTGATGTTTTTCCTGATGAGTTTCCTGGAATAATACTAGATCGGGAAGTTGAATTTACCGTTGACTTAGTTCCAGATGCTAAGACAATTTCAAAACCCCCTTATCGAATGGATCAAACTGAACTTTTAGAGTTGAAGGAGCAATTTCAATATTTATTAGAGAAAGATTTCATTCGACCTAGCACATCACCATGGGGTGCTCCTATTTTATTTGTTAAAAAATAAATATGGTTCAATGAGACCTTGCCTTGATTATAGATCGTTGAATAACATCACTATTAAGAAAAAATATCCTTTGCCTCATATTGATGATTTGTTTGATCAGCTCCAGGGAGATCTATATTTTTCAAAGATTGACCTGAGATCGGGGTACCATCAGTTGAAGGTAATGGAAGCAGATGTTCCAAAGACCACATTTCGTACAAGATATGGCCATTATGATTTTTTAGTAATGCCTTTTGGGCTAACCAATGCATCTGCTGTATTCATGGATCTTATGAATAGAATTTTCCATGAGTTCTTGCATAAGTTTTCGGTTGTTTTCATTGATGATATTTTGGTGTTTTCTAAAAGTAAAGAGGAGCATGAAAGACATTTAAGTGTTATTTTGCAAACCATAAAAGAAAAGAAATGTTTTGGGAAATTCAGAAAGTGTGACTTTTGGTTGCAACAAATTTCTTTCCTTGGTCATATTGTTTCTAAAGTTGGAATAACTGTGGATCCTGCAAAAACAAAGGTTGTTTAAGAATGGCCAAGACCCACAAATGTAACTGAGATTCGTATTTTTCTTGGTTTGTTAGGATATTACCGAAGGTTTATTAAAAATTTTTCACAGTTATCTAGTCCAATGACTAAGCTAACTTGGAAGGGTGTTAAGTTTATCTGGACAAAAGAATGTGATGATTGTTTTCAGGAATTGAAAAGAAGGTTGGTGAATGCTCCAGTTTTGGTACTACCTTCCAAGAATGGGGAGTTTGTTATCTACAATGATGCTTTATTGAAAGGACTTGGTTGCGTCCTAATGCAGAATGATCAGGTAATTGATTATGCTTCACGTTAGTTGAAAACTCATGAGGTAAATTACCATACACATGATTTGGAATTAGCTACTGTTGTTTTCACTTAAAAAATTTGGAGGCATCATTTGTATGAAGTAAAGTGTGAAATATATACCAATCACAAAATTTTAAAGTATATATTCACTTAGAAATAATTGAACATGAGACAGAGGAGATGACTATAATTAATCAAGGATTATTATTGTACAATTCATTACCATCCGGGAAAAGCAAATAAAGTGGCTGATGCTTTGAGTCAAAAAAGTAATGATTCATTAACAATGTTGTGTTTCGAATGTGATCCTTTGGTTAAGGATTTGATGAACTTTGGAATAGAAGTTGTTTGTGTAGGATTTCCTTCTGTTTTGTTTCAGGTATCAGTTAAATCATCTCTATCAGACAGAATTAAGCAAGCACAGAAGCATGATAGTGAGTTGCAGAAAAAGGTAGAGCTGGTTCAGAAGGGTAAGTTGCCTGAATTCAACATTGATAATGATTGTGTTTTGAGATTTGGGAAGAGATTGTCTGTGCCGTTTGATTCACAGTTGAAGAGAGATTTGTTATGTGAAGCTCATAGTTCTCCGTTTTCAGTTCATCCAGGCAGTACTAAGATGTATAGAGATCTTCGGGAGTATTACTGGTGGGACGGAATGAAAAGGGATATTACTAATTTTACTATGAAGTGTTTGACTTGTCAACAGGTTAAAGCAGTGCAGTAGTTACCGAAAGGGATGCTTCAGCCTTTACCGGTTCCAGAGTGGAAATGAGAATATATCCATGGACTTCGTTGTGGGATTGTCGAAGACACCTCGAGGTAATAATGCAATCTGGGTTATTGTTGATCGCTTTACTAAATCTACTCATTTACTTGCTATACAAGATACTTTTTCCATAGATCAACTTTCCCATTTGTATCTTAAAGAGATAGTCAGGTTACATGGAGTTCCTCTCTCCATTATATCTGATCGTGATCCCAGGTTTACTTCTAACTTTTGGAAAGGCCTTCAGAAGTCGTTGGGTACTGAATTAAATTTTAGTACAACTTTTCATCCTCAATCATATGGGTAGGTAGAAAGAACAATTCAGACTTTGGAAGATTTTCTAAGTTCTTGTTCGATGGATTATCAGGGAATTTGGGACCAACATCTTTCTTTGGTTGAGTTTTCTTATAATAACAGTTTTCATTCCAGTATACAGATGGCACCATTTGAGGCATTATATGGGAAGCGGTGTTGAACTCCAGCTTTCTAGGATGAAGTGGGTGAAAGGAAGTTGATGGGATCAGAATTGGTAGAAGAGTTGGTAGAAATAGTTCAGCTGATACAGAAACACATGGGAACAGCTCAAAGCAGGCATAAGAGTTATGCGGACAACAGGAGGAAGGATCTCTCTTTTGAGGTAGGTGATCATGTTTTTCTCAAAGTTTCACCATGGAAAAGTGTGATGCGATTTGGTAAAAAGAAAAGATGAGTCCAAGGTTCATTGGAACATATGAAATTCTGGAGAGAGTTGGATCTGTTGCATACCGAGTGGCTTTACCTCTGAGTTTATCTCAGGTACACAATGTTTTTCATGTTTCAATGTAAAGGAAGTACATGTCAGATCCATCTCATGTTTTGAGTCCAGAGGTACTTCAGCTGGAAGAGAATATATCTTATGAGGAACAACCAGTCCAGATTCATGACCACAGGGAGCAAGTGTTTCAAAATAAGGTGGTTCATCAATTAAATGTTTTTTCGAAAAACCACATGAGTGAAGAGGCAGCATGGGAATCTGAAAATGCAATGAAGGATAAATACCCCCACTTATTTATTAAGCAAATAAATTGCGGGATGCAATTGTCTAAAGGGGGGAAGGATGTAACATCCTAATTAAGTAATGAATAATAGATATTTTTATCTATGTCTATTTATGAATTGGATAGGGTTTTAGAGGCTTAAAACAAGAATAAATTCAATCTTAAGCATGGAATATACTAATATTTTTAAAAGATTTTTTTACTGCCTTTTGATAGCAAACCATTTTTAAATCAAAATTTTTATAATTTTATAAGCTCTATTTTTCAAAATAAAATTATTATTTATGATTGGGACATTGAATTTTACATTGGATAATTTTTTGGTATTTTTCTGACAATGCTCATTTTTTAATGAATAGTGAAAAATACTGCATTTTACATCAAAACTGCTTATTCATATAATTTAATTATATGGATAGATTATATTTTTAATTGTTTTTAAAGTTTAATTAGAATATATTTTTACCATTTAATCCAATGGTGGTCATTAGAATTAATTTCACTTTGGAATTGGGCATAAACAAATGCCAAACTTTTCATAGATATTGTTTCAAAAAAACCTGCTATTTGTTTTGACAACGGGAATTATTTTTAAATTAATTATTTCAATTTATATAATTGGAATTTGGTAAAATGGATTAAAAATTTGGAATCAGAAGGTCCAAATTATATAATCAAAACTCTTTTGTTTTTTGACATTATGAATAGTAACAACGGTAATTATCTTTAATTATCTTGATTAATTAGTAATCGGGTAGTTAAGGATAATAAAATAATATCATAATAATAACAAATGACCAAAAAATGCGTCCTAATTATACTGGTTTTTTCATGGCTGACTATGGTATTCCTTGTGCCAAACTTAGGGACCCCATAGAATCACTTTTGTGTGATAATGACTTTTTATCTTTTTATTTTTTAAAGAAAGTTAAATATAACAAAGAATGTATCACCTGAGTAAAACATTTTTAATTTTGTCTACATAAATGATCGGTTGGACAATAAATATTCATTAGAAAGATAAAGATATTTCCTACATCATAGTATTTTTTTTATAATTTTTAGACATTAAATAAATTAAATTATTTATGACATCATGATGATGCAGCGATTACCTCATTAATGAACGATTTAAATAAAATGAAAAGATAATGTAAAACCTAAGACTTAAACTTGTCAAAGACCTATTGGATGAGTATATTTAGAACCATTATCATCTTATCCTCTAAATACATCAATTTGGGACCTTTACAATCTGAAACTCATTTGAAAATAAAGTAACATTTTATACCTTTCCAAGAGTGCCCCTCCTCTCCTCTTATAAAAGGCCCCCACCTCTACCTCATTACCCACACTTCTCTAGCCATTGGCATGGAGAATCTCTGCTCATTTGGTCTCTCCACATTCCTCTCTGCATCTTAGAAGCCTTACCTTAGGCAGGAATCTCTTCAATAAACCCTTTTGGTTCAAACCAAAGGGAGTTACCCGATTTAAAGGTAATGTCTTCACTTGTGTTATTTTGTTTTATTTTGTTTCTCCAACCCACTAAACTATTTTTATTAATTTCTTTTGTAACAAAACCAGTATCTTCAATATAATATGATGTTTTTATAAAAAGTATTCGAGCTACACTTACACACACATACATCTAATGGTTAAAGAACATACTGTTTCTGTGGATGGTGAATTTCTGCTTCACGAAATGATGATTGTTCAATATTATTTTAACACCTTCAAAGGTGGACATTAAGATATCACTATATTTATATATGATATATAATATGTTTATGTTTTACTTAAACTTCTGTATTTTTCATTTTTGGCATACCTTTATGGGTTCCATTATGGGTAAACGCGATATCTTAATTTTTGGAAGTGCGGACTACCGCCCCCTCAAAGTGATTTGATTCCTTAATACCATATGTGGAAAGTATAAAGGATGAAGTTAATGATATTATATTTGATATTATACTGGAATTATAATATACATTTATATCATTATGATTTCATTCCACAAAATATGAAATAGAAATGAAAGTAGCGTTCATGCATACGTACAACTTACCGTCTACATGAACGATGCATTTCATTTCATACCCCTAAATGTTATGTAATATTGTAAATGAATATATATACTGGATATATATGACATATATTATATCTAAATCATGAATATAATTCTGGATATAATGGATATTTTAACACATGAAAAACTTGTAATTATAAAGAGTTTATTTTTTACTCAAGTACCAATGAACGACAAAACGACCATTATTAACTTAAATAATTACATAGTGTTCATAACATGGTAATAAGTGATATAAAATGAATAATTAACTTGAAAAAGGTTCTTAAGAAAGTAGAAATTAAATCATGTTTATTATTCATGACATTATAGAACGATCGAGTCATGTCGGACCCGAGGTAAGGGACTTCATCTCATTCTCCTTTCATTGAGGCATAATTTTTTTTATACACAACTTTATTTTATATGGTGTATAAACCCCTTTGAATATTACATTTATTGAAAAGGAATATTTTTTATATGAAGCATTTACTAAAAGACAAAAGGGAATGTTCTTTTTTGTCGTACGTATGCGGCGACAATGAATTCTCCACCGCCATGACCATTATTTGAGTTTCGACTTCCTTTACAATCCATAACTTTTTTTAAATGAAAAATAAATACCATGTTTTACTTATCTCTTATTTTGGTATTGAAAATAGTTTTTAATAAGTTTTTTATATCGATGTGTTGTATTGATATCTTGTCATTGAAAAGTGGAAATTTTATGTTTCCTTTATGCATGTTTTATATGATACGATTATGTTATGGTTGTTGGGCATTGTTTATAAAGACGGGTGGTTTCGTGATAAAATAAGGGCGGGTGAGCCCAATATAGCTCTCCAATTAATTGGGTATCGCGAAGGAGTTAAATGTTAAGGTTTCTCCAAAGAGATTTAGGGAATATACTGTGATGGGTATTCCAAACGTAACCACGAGGGTTACTCCCTATGTAAGAATGTTATAAATGCCTCAAGTTACCTTTATGTCTTATTATTTCTATGATTTATTCATGATTTGATGAGGTATGTTAAAATGATTATGTTTTATGAGTAAAGTATGATTTTATACATGGACTAATGTTTTCATTTCGTACTTTTATATCCCTTACTGAGCTTTTTATACTCATCCCAAGTTTTGGAAATGTTTTTCACAGGTCATGGGAAAGGTACATGATGTGATTATAGTGTCAAGGAAGTGTCAAGAAATAATCCATGTTTTATTTTAAATATGTTTTCGTTGATGGGAAAAATGAGTACTATATTTTATGTAACCACTTTTTTTAAATGTGGAATGTAATGCATGTTTTATGATCTAATTTTCAAAAACTCTAAACCTGAAAAGATCCTCAAAGTGTATTCTTGATGTAACTAAAGATTAAGTAATGTTTAAGGCTTGGGGCTTAAACTACTAGAAAACAGGGCATTTGAGCCCTGTTACCTATAGCGACCGCTATTGGCGGTCGCTAAGCCTCCTTAAAAAAATAAGGGGCTTCCGCGCCCCCCCCCCTCTCCACTCGATCGTGCCCCCCCCGAACCCTTCCCCCCCGTCGCCCACGCCCCCCCTGTCGCCGTGCGCCCTCCCCGCCGCCCTGCCGCCGCGCGCCCTCCCCGGCGCCCCGCCCTCCGCCGACCCGCCCTCCGCCGGCCGGCCCTCCGCCGGCCCGCCCTCCGCCGGCCCGCCCTCCGCCGGCCTGCCCTCCGCCGGCCCGCCCTCCTCCGGCCCGCCCTCCACCATCCCGCCCTCCGTAGCCCCACCCTCCGCCGGCCCGCCCTCCGGCCGGCCACCCTCCGGCCACCCTCCGGCCACCCTCTTCCCTCCGGCCGCCCTCCACCCTGCGACCTCCCTCTTCCCTCGAGCCTCCCGCCACCCACCTCCGGCAGCCCGGCAGCCCTCCGGCAGCCCTCCGGCCGCCCTCCGCCGGCCCTGCCCTCCCCGCCCGCCCTCCGCCCTCCGGATCCGGCCACCCTCCGCCCTACGGCTGCCCTGCGGCCTCCCGCCACCCGCCTCCGGCAGCCCGGAAGCCCTCGGGAGCCCTCCGGCAGCCCTCCAGCCTTCGGCCTTCAGCCCCTCCGGCCTCCGGCCTCCACCCTCGGCCCTCCACCCCCTCGTCCCTCCCCCCAGCACCTCGAACACCCCCCCCCCCCCCCCGCACCCCGCCAACCCCCGTCCCATTCGTCTTCGTCCCCTCCCTCGCCGCACCACCGCCACCCGTCCCCTCCTTCACCGTCCCCTCCCTCACCACACCAACTCCGGCTCCGACTCCCCACCGCTCCTCTCCCTCAAAGCACCACCGTCGGCTCCCCTCCCTTCCAGGTTTGTAGCGAAATCAGGTATGACATGGGCTTTCACTTACATTATTATTTTATAAATGGTTCACAAACAATTAGTTAGTATTTATTTTAAATATATTTGATATCAAAAATGAAAATGTAATAAGTCTTATGTATATCTGTTTTGTTAACTTTCTGATTTTTTAAAATTCATTCACAACTAATTATTCAATCCATTTTTTGTTTGATTAACAGTTGTACAAGTTTGATTTTTTAAGAACATTCCAATTTATCTTTTAAACACTTTGGACTCATTACTGATGTTTTCTATGACTGCAGACATGTCAGGGGAAGAGGCAGGATATCCACATCATCTATCTGAGGCATCTACGTCTCAGGGTCGAGGTATGTTTGAATGTCATTGTCTATATTTTTTATGTAATTGACATACATATATATATATATATAACATTTGTCAATTTATATATAAAATTGTTTTCAACAGGATCAGACTCGGATGCTTCTTCCTCTCGCAGGAGAGGCCCTGGTCGTGGCATATTATCATGGAATTCCGACACGACGATAGATGTTTCATTTGATGAGGTTTTTCATCCTGTGAAACCGAATTCCCCAACATTTATTCATTAGCTGGGTCATATCATACGTAACCCACATCGATTCCCATTGACCACGCGTGACTGGACTTCTATCCCTCAGGACACATTAGATCATCTATGGAGGGAGGTTCAGGTAAGAAAATCATTTTACTTTATTTTCTATGTATAAAGAATACTAACATGTTTGATTATTTTCTTTATATCAAAATTTGAAAGTATGCCCTGAAGAGTTTCGGCCCGTGTGTATGAGAAAATGCCTTAAGATGTGGAAAGATTATAAAGGCAAAGTGAACAGGGACCACTGAGTACTAAATGTGGGTGCCCTAGACATTTTGGAAAAAGTCACGAGAGGTGTCCTCCCGGCTCAGTGGCGTGACTTGGTTGCATATTGGTCTACTGAGGGTGTTGTGGTTTGTATAATAATTATTTTGGTGTATATATTTTTTCAAGAATATGTGATTTGTTTGAAATTTGAATGAATTGAATGTAGGAGGTGTCAACACGCCATTCTGAGAATCGAGCGTTGCAGGGACCACCTCACAGGCTCGGGACTCATCACGTGTCTCAGATCCGACATGAGGTATATATTATTCATTTTTTAATTTATTAATTAATATGGTTTTGTGTTTATATTCTTTTAATATACAGTTGCGAGAGCAAGGTGCAGCAACTGATAAAATGTCGGTGTGGATGAGGACTCGTGATCGCAATGATCCAGAGGTTGCAACATTGATAGTAAGTGTCTGTACTTACCAATAATTACATAAATCTATATATTAACACATATATATTTATATATATTTAAATATTTCACAGGCTCAATTTGAAGTTGAGTTAGAACATCTGCCAGAGGACCAGCGACATCTTCCCATGCGACGGGATGAGATCTTTCATCGCATTATCGGTCGAGACAGGCATGGCAATAGTTTGACCTATGGAGTAGGGATTCCTCATTCTGTAGTGTCACACGCTGCGGTTGTCGGTCCTGCTGTTGCTCATATGACACAATATATTTCAGATTTTGAGGCACGACTGCGCGCTTCCGAGGAGGCAAATGCGCAATTGACAGCTGAGGTTAGAGCACTGTGGGAATATGTGATTCGAGCTGATGGTGCAGGGGATCATACGACGCAGGTATATACTGTATTTATATATTTAATTTAAATTATTTTTGTTATTAAAATATTTATAATGTTTATTTTTTTTAGCCCCCTGGCCCACCAGAAGGAGGTAGCATTGATGACAACGCCTGACGCATCATATATTCACGAGATATGTTTTTTGTTTTTACTGGTGGGGTTGACATTGATGTACTGTATGTATTCATTTAATTTAAATTAGAAGGTTGTGTACTTATAATTTCATTCTTTTCTTGTTTATTATATGATAGCTAATATTATCTAAGGCGTGCATTTAAAAACTCTAACCCCCGCACCCCCGTACAGCCCCCCCGCACCCCCGGACAGCCCCCCCGCACCCCCGTACAGCCCCCCCGCACCCCCTTACAGCCCCCCCGGCACCCCCGTACAGCCCCCGACACACCCGTACAGCCCCCCCCCCCCCCCCCCCCCCCGCACCCCCGTACAGCCCCCCGCACCCCCGTACAGCCCCCGCGCACCCCCGTACAGCCCCCCGTACCCCCGTACAGCCCCCTCGCACCCCCGTACAGCCCCCCCCCCCCCCCGCACCCTCGTACAGCCCCCCGCACCCCCGGACAGCCCCCCCGCACCCCCGTACAGCCCCCCGCACCCCCGTACAGCCCCCCCGCACCCCCGTACAGCCACCCGACACCCCCGTACAGCCCCCCCCGGCACCCCCGTATAGCCCCGCGCACCCCCCGGCAGCCCCCACGCACCCCCGTACAGCCCCCCGCACCCCCGTACAGCCCCCGCACCCCCATACAGCCCCCCGCACCCCTGTACAGCCCCCCGTACAGCCCCCCCGCACCCCCGTACAGCCCCCCGCACCCCCGAACAGCCCCCCCCCCCCCCCGCACATCCGTACAGCCCCCCCGCACCCCCGTACAGCCCCCCGCACCCCGAACAGTCCCCCCGCACACCCGTACAGCCCCCCGCACCCCCAGACAGCCCCCGCACCCCCGTAGAGCCCCCCCGCACCCCCGTACAGCCCCCCGCACCCCCAGACAACCCCCCCCCCTCCCGCACCCCCGTACAGCCCCCCGCACCCCCGTACAGCCCCCCACACACCCGTACAGCCCCCCGCACGACCGAATGCGTCGTTTTCAGCAGCTCGGTGCGTGCTGAAATGGCGCGTTGGGGGGTCAAAACCACCCGAACGACCTCCGAATGCCACGAAACCGTACGAAAATATCCGTTGCGTGAATTGTAAAATGGTCGGGCAGACGGCACATCAATCGGATGTGCCGTTTGACCGCGGCGGCCGGAAACACGTTTCCGGCGCCACAGAATACCAAAACGGCGTGCGGAGGTCCAATTCGGAGAAAACGTGCTCCGAACGACCTGAAAATGCACGAGAACAATAGGAATATTATTCGTGAGATGCAGGAGGAGGCAGCACGTCCATCGGACGTGCGGTGCGCTCGGCACGACCGAATGCGTTGTTTTCAGCAGCTCGACGCGCGCTGAAATGGCGCGTTGGGGGGTCAAAACAACCCGAACGACCTCCGAATGCCACAAAACCGTACTAAAACATCCATTGTGTGAATTGTGAAATGGTCGGGCAGACGGAATGTCAATCGGAGGTGCTGTTTGACCGCGGCAGCCGGAAACGCGTTTCCGGCACCATAGAATACCAAAACGGCGTTCGGCGGTCCAATTCGGAGCAAACGTGCTCCGAACGACCTGAAACCACACGATAACGATAGAAATATTATTCCTGAGATGCAGGAGGAGGCGGCACGTCCATCGGATGTGCGGTGCGCTTGGCACGACCGAATGCGTCGTTTTCAGCAGCTCGGTGCGCGCTGAAATGGCGCGTTGGGGGGTCAAAACCACCCGAACGACCTCCGAATGCCACGAAACCGCATGACAACTTCCGTTGCGTGAATTGTGAAATGGTCAGCTAGATGACACGTCAATCGGATGTTCTGTTTTACAGCGGCGGCCGGAAACGCGTTTCCGGCGCCATAGAACACCAAAACGGCGTGCAACGGTCCAATTCAGAGCAAACGTGCTCCTAACCACCTGAAACCACACGAGAAAGATAGGAATATTATTCCTGAGATGCAAGAGGAGGCGGCACGTCCATCGGACGTGCGGTGCGCTCGACACGACCGAATGTGTCGTTTTCAGCAGTGCGGCGCGCGCTGAAATGATGCGTTGGGGGGTCAAAACCACCCGAACAACCTCTGAATGCCACGCAACCGCACGACAACAGCCAGTGCGTGAATTTTGAAATGGTCGGCTAGACAGAACGTCATTAGGAGGTGCCGTTTGACCACGGCGGCCAGAAACGCGTTTCCGGAGCCATAAAATACCAAAACGGCGTGCAGCGGTCGAATTCGGAGCAAACGTGCTTCTAACGACCTGAAACCGCACGAGAACGATAAGAAAATTATTCCTGAGATGCAGGAGGAGGCGGCACATCCATCGGACGTGCGGTGCGGGCGGCACGACCGAATACGTCGTTTTCAACAGCTCGGCGCGCGCTGAAATGGCGCGTTGGGGGGTCAAAACCACCCGAACGACCTCCGAATGCCATGAAACTGCACGACAAAATCCGTTGCGTGAATTGTAAAATGTTCGGACATACGGAATGTCAATCGAAGGTGCCATTTGACCGCGGAGGCCAGAAACGCGTTTCCGGAGTCATAAAACACCAAAATGGTGTGCGACGGTCGAATTCGGAGAAAACATGCTCCGAAAGACCTGAAACCACAGGAGAATGATAGGAATAATATTACTGAGATGCAGGAGGAGGCGTCACATCCATCGGACGTGCGGTGCACGCGGCACGACCGAATGCGTCGTCTTCAGCAGCTCGACGCGCGCTGAAATGTCGCGTTGGGGGGTCAAAACCACCCGAACGACCTCCGAATGCCACGAAACCGCACGGCAACAGCCGGTGAGTGAATTTTGTAATGGTCGGCCAGACGACATGTCATTTGGAGGTGCCGTTTGACCACAGTGGCTGGAAATGCGTTTCCGGCGCCATAGAACACCAAACGGCGTGCGGCGGTCCAATTAAGAGAAAACGTGCTCCGAAAAACTTGAAACCGCCTGAGAATGATAGGAATATTATTCCTGAGATGCAGGAGGAGGCGACATGTCCATCGGACGTGCGGTGCGCGCGACACGACCGAATGCGTCATTTTCAGCAGCTCGGTGCGCGCTGAAATGGCGCGTTGGGGGGTCAAAACCACCCGAACGTCCTCCGAATGCCATGAAACTGCACGAAAACATCCGTTGCGTGAATTGTGAAATGGTAGGGTAGACAGCACGTCAATCGGAGGTGCTGTTTGACCGCGGCGGCCAGAAACGTGTTTCCGGAGCCATAAAACACCAAAACGGCGTGCGGCGGTCGAATTCGGAGCGAACGTGCTCCGAACGACCTGAAATCGAACAAGAACGATAGGAATATTATTCCTGAGATGCAGGAGGAGGCGGCACGTCCATCGGACGTGCGGTGCACGCGGCACGACCGAATACGTCGTTTTCAGCAGCTCGGCGCGCGCTGAAATGGCGCGTTGGGGGGTCAAAACCACCCGAACGACCTCCGAATGCCACGAAACCGCACAACAACATCCGTTGTGTGAATTGTGAAATTGTCGGATAGACGGCACGTCAATCGGAGGTTCCGTTTGACCGCGGAGGCCGGAAACACGTTTTCGGAGTCTTAAAACACCAAAACGGCGTGCGACGGTCGAATTCGGAGCAAACGTGCTCCGAAAGACCTGAAACCGCACGAGAACGATAGGAATATTATTCATGAGATGCAAGAGGAGGCGTCACATCCATCGGACGTGCGGTGCGCGCGGCACGACCGAATGCGTCGTTTTCAACAGCTCGGCGCGCGCTGAAATGGCGCGTTGGGGGGTCAAAACCACCCGAACGACCACCGAATGCCACGAAACCGCACGACAACATCCGTTGCGTGAATTGTGAAATGGTCGGAAAGACGGCACATCAATCGGAGGTGCCGTTTGACCGCGGAGGCCGGAAATGCGTTTCCAGAGTCATAAAACACCAAAACGGTGTGCGGCGGTCGAATTCGGAGCAAACGTGCTCCGAAAGACCTGAAACCGCACGAGAACGATAAGAACATTATTCCTGAGATGCAAGAGGAGGCGGTACGTCCATCGGACGTGCGGTGCGCGCGGCACAACCGAATGCGTCGTTTTCAGCAGCTCTGCGCGCGCTGAAATGGCGTGTTGGGGGGTCAAAATGGGCCGAACGAGGTCCGAATGGCCTGAAATCAGACGACATCAAAGGGTGAGTGAATTGCGATGTGTTAGAGAATACGACACATCAATCGAATGTGTTGTTTGACCGTGGTGACCAGAAACACGTTTCCGGTGTCATAAACGGCCAAAACGGGCGTCTGACGGTCAAAGTCATAGAGGATGACATCGGATTGACCGAAAATCACAGGGAAAAAATCTAATTATTATTTGTGACATGTACGCGCTGACGGCACGTCAATCAGACATGCGGTCTGCGCGGTAGGGCTCATTATGCGTTCTTTAAGTGTTGCGCGCGCTTGATAAACGCGCGTGGGGGGGTCCAAACGGACCGAACGAGGTCCGAATGACCTGAAATCAGATGACATCAAAGGGTGAGTAAATTGTGATGTGGTCGAGTAGACGACACGTCAATCGGCCGCACCGTGTGCCCGTGGTGACCGGGAACGCCGTTCTGGTGTCATAAACGGCCAAAACGGGCGTCTCACGCTCAAAATCATAGCAGACCACATCGGATTGACCTGAAATCACAGGGAAACAATATAACTATTATTCGTGACGTGTACGCGCAGACTACATTCCAATCGGATGTGCGGTCTGCGCGGTAGGGCTCATTATGCGTTCTTTAAGTGTTGCGCGCGCTTAATTGTTTTCCATTTTTTATGATTGTTACCTTGTTTTATGTCTGCTTTTCCACCGTGAAGAAAAAAACACAATTTGTACATTTTATTTAAAAAATGAAAAATATTTTATTTAATATTATATATATAAATATTTTCATTAATATATATATATATATAAATATTTTCATTAATATATATATATATATATTATTTAATAAATAAATATACATATTTTATTTAATATTATATATATCAATATTTTCATTATTTTATATATATATATATATTTGATTTAATAAATAAATATATATATATATATATTATGGTATGAATTTTTAATTTTTTTTTTTTCAAGTTTAGCGACCACCTCTGGCGGTCGCTATAACCTGCCTGCCAGGCAGCATTAGTGACCGCCATTGGTGGTCGCTATAGCCTACCATCCGGGAAGTATTAGCGACCGCCAATGGCGGTTGCTAATGGTGCCCGCGAGTTAGCCTACAGCTACCGCCAGGCGGTCGCTTAAGGCGGCATTTCGGCCACCTATAGCGACCGCCATTGGCGGTCGCTAAAGCCCTGCAGCGACAGAGCAGAAGCGACCGCCAATGGCGGTCGCTGGGCGGTCGCTAGAGGGCATTAGCGACCGCCAATGGTGGTCGCTAATGGCCTTTTTTTAGTAGTGTTATAATTCTTTCATCCTATGATGGGGTAATACATTCCTTTTTAAAATTTCTCAAATGAATTCCTTATGAAATTTATTTTGATTATGTTATAATATTATTAATCCCATTTCATTATGTGTAAAATTCTTATGTATATTCCTTGTGATTGATATCCTTTTGTGGAATGTATATGCATGTACATGAAATGAATGTAACAAGTGGAGATAGAATTATATAGCCCTACAATGCATTGGGTAATGTTTCAATCTCATGAGATGTTATGTATATGATTTGAGAGTGAATCTAATCTAATATGGGACTCTGACCACCATGTGATGTTGTCTTAGTAGTAAGACTTGACTTATTTTTATATCAGGTTTTATTTCACTACCAATTTACCATGTTTCCATGATCTTATGATACTATGATCTTTAAGTTATGATTCTACCTGATTACTCATGTAACTTATTTTAATGATGTCATGTTATACCTTTGACTCAAATGTTATTATTACTTATAACTCTTCTTCCCTTCTTGGGATTTTTAGCTCACCCATTCTGTCATTATATTCAATAGTTTATCCCATGTAGTTTAGTAAATAAAATGGATTAAGGAAATCACTATATAGAATAAAATAAGGATTCCATGTTTTAGTTTCTTTTTATGTATTATGAACCTAATCTTTCAAACACACTGGGAATTTATGATCTTGTAATAATATGTGTAAAAGTATTGGTTCATCATAGGATTCATAGATTAAAAATTATGTGTCATGATTTAGGTATCCTATAAATTATTTTTCCTAATTATTATTATTGTTTCTCACACAATGATTTTTGGTTTTAGTTAGTGGCTAGAACCAAGAGAAATGATGCTAAAACTTAATGTGATGGAAAATACAGTTATTACAAGAAACCAAATGGGATTTTTATTGAATTTAAATATATTTTTATTATTACTAATAAGTTATTATGATATATTATTAACAACCTATACCTTAACCAAATCCCAGACTCATTAAAAAAGAAAATGATTATAATGTCCTAAGTTTTTAGGTGAAACATCAACTTTGAAAGTGTATATGATATGAATAATAAATATTATAAAAGAATGTAACACCTTGATACTTTATGATGTATATCTTTTTAAATAAATTCAATCTCTTTGATGCATTGTCATGCTTGCAACATCATGTTTAAATGAAACAAGATAATCTATTAAAATATTTTAGTTTAAACATTACCATTATAATATAGTCTTTAAGTTGGTGATTATGAATATGAATAAATAAATTATTAAAATTAAATGGTTTCTGTAGGTATAAAATAAATTCAATGGTTATAAATTGATTGAAAATAAAATAATAGCAATTTGAATGAAAAATAATTGATTTCTGAAATACTGTATTTTTCTAAAAGACAGTTTAGTGGTACTATTCACACATAATTTAAAATTAATTTTTATCACTTATATTTGAAAAAATAACTTTATATTTTAAATATAAATTTCCAAAATATCCTTAAGTTAATTTTTTGGATTTTTCTAAAAAGATTAATTATTTGATGAATAGTGAATCTATTGATTTTTATTGAAAATTGTCTTCTTGTTTAAATTATTTACAAGGATAAATTATATTTTAATTTTTGTTTCAAGATAAATTATATAAATTATCATAAAATTTAAATAATATAGTTCATTTTAATCAATTTATATTTGAAATACTAATGGAAAAAATTTTAAACTTTTGAAATTTTTTCTTTTGAAAAACCATTTCTTCTATGCGTCTACATGTATAATTTGAAATTGGTTCCTACCAAATATTTGAATTTAAATTGTTAAAATTTGTTTAATATTTTTAAAAATAATAATATATATTATATAATATTATCAACTTAATTTTTCATCAACATGAATAGTGAAAATAGTAAAAATTAATTAGTACAACTAAGGTTAAAACTAGTTTACTAGGTGTTAAACAAACAGGATAAGGGTACAAAATGACCTAAAACATTTAAAAAACCAATTTTATGAATATATGTATATATTATAAATTCTAAGGTTCTAAAATAAACCAGTTTTGTGGATTTTGACATGAGAAAAACATGGGTATCACTTTATCTTTTACAAAATTCTATGTGTGTCCTCTTCCCAACTTATAAAAGGTCACCCCTCTACACTCCTCTTCACACATACCGAACCATTTGATTAAACATGGTCCTAGATATATATCCTAAAAACTTACCTCCACACATTCTAGAGTCCTTATTTTTATTAGGAAGTCCCGCATGAAGGATTTAGGTATAAACCTAAAGAGGCTCTCTAAAGAAGAGGTAAAATTCTTAAATGTGAATATTTGTTTTATTTCTTTTTCCACCTCCTTAAAATGATCATAAAATATGATAATATAATAAAAAATTATCACCTATATATTTATATGTTATTAATTTATTTAAAAATCCCTAATGTATCTCCAATTACATCAAATGGGAAACGAAACCGTCGATTGTGTGTACAGTGAACTACCATCTTGTGAAACTTATTCATTTTTTTTCCATAAAAACTTTTCAAGGATAGATATAATAATGGATTTAAAATATTTATATGATATTTATAATATTATTATACCTTTTTAATTGTTATATCACATATATCTTCTTAATTTCCTTTCAGTGGATGATACCATAATGTTTCTTGTGTATACGATGGACTACCGCCTCATGAAGCGATGTGATTCATTTTTCATTTATTATTTACATGAACTATAGTATGGATAAATTTAATGAACATATGTGATATTTATAACCTAATTTTTTTTTCTTGAAATATAATATCACATCTAAGTTATTACCTTCTATTCTGTTGGAAAATAATGACGTCACTTGTGCCTATTTGTAGACTATTACCTCCATGAAATGATACAAAATGTTTTTAATTTTATTATTACATGTATTGTAATAAAAATGGATTTGATTAAAATAAATTATATATATGAAGTAATAATAATTCAGATAATGGTTAATTAACATTTATTTTCCATTAATTCCACCCATCAAGAAAATGGAAACAATATTCATGTGTATGTATTACCCACCATCTCCATTCATGGTGTAATGACATTTATATCATTATTTTTTATCGAATAAAACAAATAAAAAAATATTTAACATATATGATATTTATATCATGTTTTAAAAGTATTGATATTATGTCACCATGATCAAAGAAAAAGGATCAAAATTATTACCCCAAAAAAATAATGAAAAACGATGAAATTATCGACTGAAATAATTATTTTAAAAAATAATTCTTAATAAAGAGTTCATAAAATAATATTGGTAAATAATATATTTTATAAAATATATTATTTTTTATATAATATATTTATATTAAATATATATTTTTTAAATAGGAGGTGCGAACTCGTATGAAGGAAATTGGATTAGTGATATGAGTTTCTCATCTCAATTTTACTTCTGTGAGACATATGCCATATTCACCATTAAGTTCTTTTGTGTAATGTTTACACTCCCTATTTTACATGTCAAGAATTACTTTATCATCATGGTATTTAATTTTTATCTGAATTTATTTCGTTCATGGGGTTTATAATTCAAAATTTACTAAAGTGGTAATGGTTTATTTTAGAATCTCATCATTTATCATGATTGTTTAAGATTAAATCTATAATGATTAAATTTTATGATATATCAGTCAAAAAACATAGTAATTTTATTATCCTATGGTTATTCATGAACTTATCAAGTAATATTACCATTTCCATCTCATTGGTACTTGAAATTACTCTACAAATGTTTGTAAGAAAATCTACCTTTATTTATGTCATGAGTCGAAAATATTTTTTCTTCAAAAACCAAGTTTTCTAAAAATGTTTTCAAAAATATTTTTAAAATTATCCCCATTATTTATTCAATTGAATTGTTTATTTTTTTAAATTTTAAAAAATTGTTTTCAAATAAATATTTATATTATTTTATAAACCATTCATGTTTGACTTTTTACAAAAATATGAAATGAATATTTATTTTATTGTGTATATATTGACATAATTTTACACCTACAAGACCAATAAATGTTTTATTTATTATTTTACAAGTATATATGTTTATTTTCAAATAAAATTATATTCCAAATATTTATTGACCATTTATTTTTGAAATTTTATTTTCAAAATAAAAATGAAATTTTCATCAAGAGGTTTTTAATGGATTTTTATTATATTTATATTAATAAATGATTAAAAACATAATTTTAAGATATTATATAATTGGAAGATATTGTAATTATTCCATCCTATATATTTCTCTATATTTTTAAGGATTAGTTGACATGGATGTAATTTTTGAAACAATTCAGCACATTACTCATAATTGTTTATGATTATGTTTATTTATTAGGAAATGTATTGACATTTAGTGTACTATTTTTTCCCATATGAATGATTATCTTGATTAATTTTCAACCCTTTTAGAAGTGGAATTAATTGGAATTATTAATTTATAGTAGGGGCCTTGAGTTTTATTGGCCCTTGATGCATCGGTAGGTCTCGTGAGACAAAACTATTGGAAAAATTTAATGGGGTTTACAAAAAGGTTTAAACTATCTTGGAAAATGCATTGAAAGTATGTTAAATGTCTCATATTATGAATTCCCTCCTTATGATATTATTTATTAAAGTCCATGAGTTTATTCAATTAGTTAAAATATCAATTATTAAGATTCAATCTTAGGTAAATATTCATATTTCATTATTTGATCTCTATTTATTTCTATCATATTAGGGTCAAGTAATTGACTGTACAACATTTGTTTCAAATATTCAACTTTCCATATTGATTATACCTATTTTTCAAGATATCTTCCACTGTAAACTTACCCTTTCAAAACATCTGATCAAACACCTTTGTTATGTTTTACTTTCCCCAGGATACCAAGAAGTTTTTAGTAATTGATATGTTGGAATATGCTATAGAGAAATACATATTTCTAAAATGAAACACTTTTCATATTTTATGCTTTCAATTTTAATATTAATTTCACATATTTTTCTCTTTTACCAAGGAAATTAAACTATATAGTTCATCAGGACGTGGTTCACTGTATCTTATACTAATGTAATAAAGTAACTAATGACTCTTGGATACTAGGGTCTGGTAATTTATAGTTGGTATTAGAAGAAGTGTAGTAGAAACCTTATGAACTAGATTTAGGAAAACATAAATAGGGAATATAAACCTATAATAGACATTGAGGATAAGTATATAATAACATACTAAGGTTTTTTAAGGTTTATATTATGTGGTTTTTCCAAGTAATGCATCCCTATTTAGATACTACAAGTGGACATGGTTCAGGAATAGATTTACCAAGGTTTAATAACTCTAAAAAAGGCACATTGGGCTTGTCTCTGTAACATCCCAGGTAAATAAAGAATAAGAAATATTTTATATTCATTAATATTTCTGAATTAAATATTAATTTTACTTTAAAGGGGTTGCTATGTTTGATAGCGTACCCAATACGCAACAATGGGTTTTTTTTGAAATCTTACATTGCACACTAAAAATATAATATTATAATTTTAAATAGTAGTCAACTCCTAGCCGTTGTATTGGTGAGAAATCAACAAAACTAACTAAAATATTATTATGCATGTTTGTTAAATGTATTTAAATTTATCCAATAAAATTTAGAGGCTTAAAATATGAATTAATCTAATTTTAAGCATAATTTACTTTAAAAGGTCGATTTACTACCTTTTAATGGTGAACCATATTTAAATCTAGTTTTCTTCATTTTTATATATTCTATTTGACCAAATAAAATCCTTCTTTCGATTTGGGACATCAAATTTTACTTTGGGTAATTTTTTGGTATTTTTTGGATAAAGTTCATTTTTAATGAATAATGGAAAATATTGTATTTTAATTCAAAAGTGCCTTTTAATCTAATTTATTTATATGGTTAGATTATCTTTTTAATTTGTTTTAACTGTAATTAGAAGATATTTTTACCATTTAATCCAATTTTGGTCATTGGGATTAACTTAACTTTGAAATTGGACATAAACAAGTGTCAATCTTTTGATAGTTATTGTTAATTAAAAACACGCTATTTATTTTAACAATAGGAATTAATTTTAAATTAACTAATGCCACTTTTATGTTTTGAATTTGGAAAAATATATATCATTTTTGAATTTAGAATATGAAATAAATCTTAGGCTTATTTTTTGGTATTTTTCTAAAAAACTTCAATTTTTGATGAATAGTGAAACCACTTAGTAGTAGTTAGAAAAACTGACTGTTTCGTTTAAATGAAATTTTACCGCTTTGGTGAATTTAATTTCAAAAATATGATATACATGGTTGTTATAAAGAAGTAAAATATGGTTCAATAAGATGAAAATAATTTTTGGTGAATAGTATCTTTTGACTTTTATTTACCGCGGTTAAAGGTAAATTGGGTAATTCAAGGTTAAAAGAATATTATAATAATTCAAAATTTACCTTAACACTTGTCTTACCCATATTGGATGAGTAATGGCTGACCATGTACATCTTTGGGTCCATTTTGGGACCCCATGGAGCCACTTATGAAAGATAATGAACCTTTAGATTAATTAATTTAATGTAAAGGAAAAAATGACATAAACAAAAATCTTTTAGTAAATTAAATTTTATATGGTGTTATATAAATTATATTTCAAACTATAAATATTCATTATAAATCTATAATTATTTCCTAAATCATGGTATTTCTTTATAATTTTTAGACATCACATAAATTAAATTATATATGACATAATAATGATGTAGTATTTACCTCATTAATAAAATATTTAAATAAATAAGATTATAAAAATAAAAATAACATTCAAAACCTGTCCAATTTCTATTGGATGATATTATTTCGACTATGAGTCATCTTATCTTCGACTATAGTGATTTTTGGACCTGGAGAAACCAATTATCATTATATAATAAAATAATATTATCACACTTTCCTAAAGATCCCTTCCTCCCCTTTTAAAAGGAGACCACTTCTAATCAATTCCTTACACCTCTAATGCCTTTAGGCTCGTCCAAACTCTGAACAATTAAGCTTCCAACATTTCTCTACTCCTAAAAGAATCCTTACCTTAGGCATAAGGCACTTCAATAAGTCTTTTTGGTTCAAACCAAAAGAAGTTACCCAAATAAAAGGTAACTATTTCTCTTAACTTATTTTCCTTTATTTTACTTCTCCAACCACTGAACTCTTTTTATTCCCTTATTTTGTAACAAAAACAGTATCCTAAATATATTAGAATGTTTTTATGAGAAGGATTCAAACTAAACTTACACACACCTCCATCTAATGGGTGAAGAACAAAATGTTTCTGTGGATGGCTAACTAACGCCACACGAAACGATGATTTTTGATTATCTCCTACCACCTCTCATGGTGGCCATTATGATGGATGTTTATTTATATATGATATATATAATTTTTTTGTTTTATTTATTCTTATGTAATTTCCATTTATATCATACCTTTATGGTTTCCATTATGGGTAAACGCGATAATTTCATTTGAGGAAGTGCGGACTACCGCCCCATCAAAGTGATATGACTCGTTCATACCATATGTGGTATGTATAAAGGATAGATTTAATGATATTATATATGATAATATACTGGAATTATAATACTACTATGTATCATTATGTTTTAATTCCATTAAATATGAAATAGAAATGGAAGTAGCGTTCATGCATACGTACGACTTCCCGTCTCCATGAACGGTGTATTTCATTTCTTAACTCTAAATGTTATGTACTATTATAAATACATGTATATGCTGGATATATATGATATATATGATAGACAAATCATTAATATCATTCTGGATATAATGAACCTCTGACCACATGAACATCATGTAATTATAAGAAGTGCATTTTTGACTCAAGTACCAAATATCGACAAAACAAATATTATTAACTTAAATGATTACATAATGTTTATAACATGGTAATAAGTGCTATAAAAGGAATAATAAACTTGAAAAAGGTTCTTAATCAAGTTGAAATTAACATTAGTTTTTTATTCATAAGATTAAAGAACGATCAAGTCAAGTCGGACATGAGGTAAGGGACTTCATCTCAATATCCTTTCATTGAGGAATATTTTGTTTTAATGCATGACTTTCTTTTATACGCTGTATAAACACCCTTAAATTTTCAAAGGGAATATTTTTCTTTTAATTGTTTTACTAAATGACAAAAAGGAATGTTTCTTTTAACATAAGCGGTGACAACGACCTTTTCCACCGCCACGAGTATTATATGATCTTTGGATTCCTCAACAAGCCATAATGTTTTGAAAAGAAAATAAATTCCATATTCTATTTTATGTATTTTTGTATTGAAAATGGTTCTGATAATGGATTTGTTATGTCAATATATTTAAGTGATATATTGTGATTAAAATGTGGAAATGTTTTCTTCCCTTTATATTTGTTTTATGTCTTATGATTTACTAATGGTACATTGACATTTGATGGGTGGTTACGTGATAAACCAAATGAAGGGTGGTGCTGTGAAAACCAGGATGGGTGGTTATGTTATAACCTCCAATGCATTGGGTATGGAAGTCGGCCGTATGGCTATTCCATTTAGTGATATGTGTGAAATTTGACCATATGGTTATTCCATTTAAGTATGTTTATGTCCCAAGTTAACTTTATATGTTATGTGTTCTTTTTCTGGGTTTTATGGTAATATTTTGGTTACAAAAGGGTAAGTAATGATCTTTTATTCAGTGAAGAGTATTTACTACTTCATAAGGGTGAAAAGTATTACTTATGATAAAGTATTCATGGTTTACCTGTTGTTTTAAAAAACTAACAGTTTTCCTTCTTTGTGTAACCCTTACTGAGCTTTTTATGCTAATCATAAGTTTTTGAAATGTTTTTCATAGGACATAATGTGGAATAGGGTCAGGGATGGGATCATGGAAAAGTCATGCTATCTTAAATATGGAACTATACATGACTCTTTTTTTCAAGAGTTCATATTTTTTTTAAAAATGGAAGCTTTGTATAAGTGTCTACTTTGTAATGTTTTTAGATGTAATAGTTATGTCCTAATTCTCTAAAACTCTAAACCTGAAAAGATATTCAATGTGAATTATTCATTTAATTTAATATTATGTACGATTTAAGGCAAGGTCCTTATATTTGGTATTAGAGGACGTTTTAGATATCTTTAAGAGTTAGGGTATTGTTAAATTAATATCCATAAAGTAATTTATGTTAATATTGAAATGATATAGTATTTTCAGATTACCATGTTGATTTGCCTAAGGTATTTCTGTGTTGAGAATTTTTTTTCATAGAGGAAACATGGTAGTTGTGAAGGAAAGTCATACAGATGGAAATGACCTTCCAAATCATCATCCTGAGATGGTCAGAATTAAAATTGAACAGTTTAATGCAGTGATGGCTCAGTTGGTTCATGTGATAAATGGTGGTTGTGTTTATTGATGATATTTTGGTTTATTCTAAAAGTAAAGAGGAGCATGAATGTCATTTAAGGGCCATCTTGAAAACCTTAAAAGAAAAGAAACTATTTGGTAAATTCAGCAACTGTGAGTTTTGGTTACAACAAATTTCTTCCCTTGGTCACATTGTTTTAAGAAATGGAATAACTATTGATCCTACAAATTTTTTTTTTGTTGAAGAATGGCCAAGACCCAAAAATATAATCGATATTTTTAGTTTTCTTGGTTTGGTAGGTTATTACTGGAGGTTTGTTGAGAATTTTACACAATTATCTAGTCCAATGACTAAGTTAACTCGATAAGGTATTATGTTAATCCGGGAAAAATAATTTGATGGTTGTTTTCAAGAATTGAAAAAAATATTGACAAATGCTCCAGTTTTAGAACTGACTTCTAGAAATCGTGAGTCTTTTATTTACTGTGATGATTTGTTGAAAGGACTTGGTTGTGTTCTTATGCAGAATGATCAGGTAATTTTTTTATGCTTCACATTAGTTGAAACCCCATGAGTTAAATTACCCTACACATGATTTGGAATTAGTTGCTATTGTTTTGGCTTTCAAAATTTGGAAGCATCATTTGTATGGAGTGAAATGTGAAATATATACTAACCACAAAAGTTGAAAGTATATATTCACTCATAATGAATTGAACATGAAAAAGAGGAGCTGGTTCGTATTAATCAAGGATTATGATTGTATGATCCATTACCATCTGGGAAAAGAAAATAAAGTGGATGATGTTTTGAGTCGAAAAAGTAATGCTTCATTAACCATGATATGTTTGGAACAAGATTCTTTGGTTTCTGATTTGATGAAATTTTGAATAGAATTTTGTAGTACATGAAATTATTCTATTTTGTATCAGGTGTTAGTGAGATTATCTCTATCAGAAAGAATTAAACAACCACAGAAGGAAGACAGTGTGTTGAAAAAAAAGGTGGAGTTTGTTCAGAAGGCTAATTTTCCTGAATTTAACATTGATAATGACTTTGTTTTGAGGTTTTGGAAGAGATTATATGTTCTCAGGGATTCAATGTTTAAGAATGAGTTGTTATATAAAGCTCATAGTTCTCCGTTTTCAGTTCATCCTGAAAAAACTAAGATGTACATAGATCTTTGGGAGTATTATTGGTGGGATGGAAGTAAAAGTGATACTGCCGATTTTAATATGAAGTGTTTAACTTGTTAGTAGGTTAAAGCAGAGTGACAGTTACCAAAAGGAATGCTTCAGGCTTTACCGTTGCCAGAGTGGAAATGGGAAAATATATCCATGGACCTCATTGTGGGATTACCGTAGACATCTCGAGGTAATAATGCAATCTGGGTTATTGTTGATCGATTGACTAAATATTCTCATTTCCTTCTTATTCGATATATGTTGTCTCTAGATCAACATGCTCAGTTGTATGTTAATGAGATAGTCAGGTTTCATGGAGTTCCCCTCTCCATTGTATCTGATCGTAATCTCAGGTTTACTTTTAACTTTTGGATAGGCTTTCAGAAGTTGTTGGGTTCTGAATTTAATTTTAGTACAAGTTTCCATCCTCAATAAGATGGGAAATCAGAACAAACAATTCAGACCTTGGAGGATAAGATATATTCTTATTTACTATATTACCAGGGAAGTTGGGACCAACATCTTTCTTTGGTTGAATTTTCATATAATAACAGTTTTCATTCTAGTATACAGATGGATCCATTTGAGGGATTATATGGAAAGCATTGTCAAACTCCATCTATTTGGGATGAAGTAAGTGAAAGGAAGCTGATGGGACCAGAATTGGAAGAAGAGATGGCAGAGAAAGTTTAATTGATTCAGAATCACATGAGAACATCTCAGAGCAGATAGAAAAGTTATGCGGATAAACAGAGGAAGGATATTACTTTGAGGTAGGTGATCATGTCTTTCCCAAAGTTTATCCATGGAAAAGTGTGAAACATTTTGATATGAAGGGAAAGTTGAGTCCGAGGTTTATTAGACCTTATGAAATTCTGTAGAAAGATGGATCAGTTGCATATAGGGTGGCTTTACCTCCAAGTTTGTCCTAGGTACACAATGTTTTTCATGTTTCGATGTTGAGAATGTATATTCCAAATCCATCTCATGTTTTGAGCCTAGCGGTAGTTTCGTTAGAAAAGCATCTCTCTTATGAAGAACAACCAGTCCAAATTTTTGACCGTAGAGAGAAATTTTTGCGAAATAAGGAAATTCATCAGGTAAAGGTTTTGTGGAAAACCCATATGGTTAAAGAGGCAACGTGGGAATCTGAAAATTCTATGAGGGATAAATACCCCCACTTATATTTATAATTAAAATTGCGAGGACGCAATTCCCAAAAGGGGGGAAGGATGTAACATCCCAAGTAAATAAAGAATAAGACATATTTCATATTTATTAATATTTTTGAATTAAATATTAATTTTACTTTAAAGGGGTTTCTATACTCGATAGCGTACCCAATACGCAACAATAGGTTTCTTTGAAATCTTACATTGCACACTAGTAATATAATATTATAATTTTAAATGGTAGTTAACTCCTAGCCGTTGTATTGGATGGAATGAACAAAACTAACTACAATATGATTATACATGTTTGTTAAATGTATTTACATTTATCAAATAAAAGTTAGAGGCTTAAAATATGAATGAATCTAATTTTATGTATAATTTACATTAAAAGGTCGATTTACCGCCTTTTAATGGTGAAAACTTTTTAAATCTAGTTATGGTCATTTTTATATGTTGTATTTGACAATATAAAATTCTTCTTTAGATTTGGGACATCAAATTTTACTTTGGGCAGTTGTTTTGGTATTTTTCAGATAAAGATCATTTTTTAATGAATTGTGGAAAATATTGTATTTTAATTCAAAAGTGCCTTTTAATATAATTTATTTATATGGTTACATTATCTTTTTAATTGGTTTTAAAGTGTAATTAGAAGATATTTTTACCATTTAATCCAATTTTTGCCATTGGAATTAATTTCACTTTGAAATTGGACATAAAAAAGTGTCAATCTTTTGATAGTTATTGTTTCTTAAAAACACGCTATTTATTTTAACAATGGGAATTAATTTTAAATTAATTAATAACACATTTATGTTTTGAATTTTTAAAAATAGACATAATTTTTTAATTCATAATATCAAATAAATCTTAGGCATAAGTTTTGGTATTTTTCTGAAAAACATCAATTTTTGATGAATAGTGAAACCACTTAGTAATAGTTAAAAAAACTGACTTTTTCATTTAAATGAAATTATAACGCTTCTGTGAATTGAATTTTGAAAATATTACATACATGGTTGTCATAAAGAAGTAAAATGTGGTTCAATAAGTTGAAAATAATTTTTGGCGAATAGTAACTGTTGACTTTTATTTACCACGGTTAAAGGTAAATAGGGTAATTCAAGGTTAAAAGAATATTATAATAATTCAAAATTTACCTTAACACTTGTCTTAACCTTATTGGATGAGTAAATTTCCGACCATGGGAATATTTGGGAATATTTTGGGACCCCGTAGAGCCACTTATAAAAGATAATGACACTTTAGATTAATTAATTTAATGTAAAGGCAAAAATGACATAAACAAAAATATTTTAGTAAATTAAATTTTATATGGTGTTATATAAATTATATTTTCAACTATACATATTCATTGGAAATCTAAAAATATTTCCTACATCATGGTATTTTTTATAATTTTTATACATCAGATAAATTAAATTATATATGACACAATAATGATGTAGTATTTACCTCATTAATAAAATATTTAAATAAATGAGATTATAAATATTAAAATAACATCCAAAACCTGTTAAATTCCTATTAGATGATATTATTTCGACTATGAGTCATCTTATCTTACACAATAATTATTTTTGGACATTGGGAAACAAAATATAATTATATAATAAAATAATATTATCACACTTTCCTAAAGAGCCCCTCCCCCCCTTATAAAAGGAGACCACTTCTAAAAAATTCCTCACACCTCTCAAGCCTTTAGCCTCATCCAAAATCTTCCCAATTAAGCTTCCTACATCCCTCTACTACTCCAATAATCCTTACCTTAGTCATAAGGCACTTCGTGAAGTCCTTTTGGTTCAAACCAAAGGAAGTTTCCCAAATTATAGGTAATAGTTTTTCATAACTTCTTTTCCTTTATTTAACTTCTCCAACCCATAAACTCTTTTTACTCCCTTATTTTGTAACAAAAACAGTATCCTCAATATACTAGGATGTTTTTATGAGAAGGATTCGAACTACACTTACACACACCTATATCTAATGGGTGAAGAACACAATGTTTTTGTGGATGGAAAACTAACGCCTCACGAAACGATGATTGTTCGATTATCTCCTACCACCACTCATGGTGGGCATTATGATAAAACTATATTTATATATGATATATATTATTTTGATGTTTTCTTTATGCTTATGTAATTTCCATTTATAGCATACCTTTATGGTTTCCATTATGGGTAAACACAATAATTTCATTTGAGGAAGTGCGGACTACCGCCCCCTCAAAGTGATATGACTCGTTCATACCATATGTGGTACATATAAAGGATATATTGAATGATATTATATATGATAAAATACAGGAATTATAATAATACTATTCATCATTATGTTCTAATTCCATTAAATATGAAATAGAAATGGAAGTAGCGTTCATGCGTATGTACGGCTTACCGTCTCCATGAACGGTGTATTTCATTTCTTACCTCTAAATATTATATACTATTATAAATACATGTATATTCTGGATATATATGATATATATGATATCCAAATAATTTATATCATTATGGATATAATGAACATTTTACCACATGAACAACAAGTAGTTATAAGAAGTCCATTTTTGACTTAGGCACAAAATATCGACAAAAGGAACATTATTAACATAAATGATTACATAATGTTTATAACATGGTAATAAGTGATATAAAAGGAATAATAAACTTTAAAAAGGTTCTTAAGAAATAATAAATTAATTTTAGTTTATTATTCAAGAGATTAAAGAACAATCGACTCAAGTCAGACACGAGGTAAGGGACTTCATCTCAATCTCCTTTCATTGAGGCATATTTTGTTTTAATACACAAATTTCTTTTATACACTATATAAACACCCTTGACTTTTAAAAGGGAATTATTTTATATGATGAATTTTACTAAATGACAAAAAGTAATTTTTCTTTTAACAAAAGTGGTGACAATGAACTTTTCCGCCGCCGCGAGTATTATTTGATCTTTGGCTTCCTCAACAAGCCGTAATGTTTTGAAAATAAAATAAATACCATATACTATTTTATGTATTTTGGTATTGAAAATGGTTTTCATAATTGATTTTTTATGTCAATATATTTAAGTTATATATTGTGATTTAAATGTGGAAATGTTTTCTTTCCATTATATTTGTTTTATATCTTATGATTTAATAATGGTACTTGGACATTTGACGGGTGGTTACGTGATAAACCAAATGATGGGTGGTGCCGTGAAAACCAGGATGGGTGGTTACGTTATAACCTCCAGTTCATTGGGTATGGAAGTCGGCATTATGGCTATTCTATTTAGTTATATGTGTGGAAGTCAACCGTATGGTTATTCCATTTAAGTATGTTTATGTCCCGTGTTACCTTTATATGCTATGTGTTCTTTATATGGGTTTTATGGTAATCTTTTGGTTACAAAAGGGTATGTAATGATCTTTTATTCAGTGAAGAGTATTTACTACTTCATAAAGGTGAAAATTATTACTTATGATAAAGTATTCATGGTTTACCTGTTGTTTTGAAAAACTAACAGTTTTCATTATTTGTGTATCCCTTTTTGAGCATTTTATGCTCATCCAATGTTTTTGAAATGTTTTTCACATGACATAATGTGAAATATGGTCAAGTATGGGATCATAGAAAAGTCATGCTATCTTAAACATGGAACTTGACATGACTCTTTTTTTCAAGAGTTCGTCTTTTGTAAAAAAATGGAAACTGTGTAGAAGTGTCTACTTTGTAATCTTTTGAGATGTAATAGTTATGTCCTAATTCTATAAAACTCTAAACCTGAAAAGATCCTCAATGTGAATTATTCATTTAATTCAATATTATGTAAGGTTTAAGGCCAGGTCCTTATAGTCTCAAAGGTAACCTATTACATGAAAAATTTCCTTTTTTCACACTTAGTTTGACACTCCCACAAGATATTCTTTGAGTAATTAGTATTTTATTTACAAACAATTATAAATAATTTTAAAATATTTTTATGATATGAATAATTTTCCAAAGAAAACATGTTTATTATTATGATATTATACAAACACAAATTTTTTAATTTATGATATGTATTTCACTAGTTGTGGGATTAGAAATTATGTTTCATAATATTATGATTTAATCTAGTGTAATTAATTTTCTAAAAATGGAAAATTTGTGGAAGGAATGGATTCAAAATTAACTAGTATAACCCATTTTGGGATTTATCGGTTAGGAAAGATAATGAAGTTGGTGTTATAGTTGTAATTGATCAAATTAGAACCATATTAGTGTAATTTAATCTAGTTATTAGGAATAACCATTCTTGTATGGATTAGAATACTGATATACCATGAATTTTAAAAATGTTAGAATACAATATGTATCATTAATATCCATCATTTAATGAGAATAAAAATCCATTTTCCACTGATAAATGGATTATATTATTAAAGAATACATTATTTCTTTGGAAAGTATTAAAAGGGAGAAATATTTCATGGAAGTTAATTATCTATCAAGAGATACAGATCAAAGGTGGTCTTCGATTCGAAAAACTAAGTATTAAAAAGAAATAAAAAACATAGAAAAAAATTATTTTAAGGTTATATGCATGGAAAAGTATTTTCCTCATGAGCAACGAAAGAATATAGAGATACAATAATTGAATATAAGACAAAAGGATGATGAAAATGTTGCTTTATATAAATCTAACATTATAAGGTTAACATGACACGCTATAGACTACGAACATATTCCCAAGAGAAATATTGTCTGTTTCTTTGATGGGATTAAGAAAATTCTTAGAATAGAGATATTATTTAAAATATTTTCATCACACGAGGACATAATATCATGTGGTATAAATACAAGGAAAGAACTCTCTATGTCTTACAACATCAAAGGGAATTATTATAAGAAGAGGATAGTATAGTAAAAGACAGATAAGGGGATGTAGGGTAAGAAATATCATCACACATGTGATAATTGTGTAAGGAATATCCCTAAAACATTCTTTATGGAAACGAGAGTATACTACAAGTGTAGAGAGAAATTCCACTATGCTCATGATTGAAAGGGAAATAATGAAAATTAAAAATTTTAATGATTCAAATATAAGGATATGAATAATAATACTAATGATTTTTATAAACATTAGGGGAATATACCTCCAAATAAGCTAAGAGATCAATGTTTAGATTATTCTATTACATCAGAAGAAGTGGAATAATTAAATTAATTTTGTATTTGGATTCATTAAATATATTTTAGAATAATTTTATCAATGATATTATCATTATAAAAATTATGAAATGTATAAGGGTTTTAATTATAGTAACCTTTCTATAATGATTTGAGTGTATATGTTAAATGAAACCAATGACTAAGAAAACTTTATGGTAATTTGAGAGTTTTGGATGGAATGTGATTGAGGGAACATTAACCTCAATACATTACCAATAGAAGCATTCATGTTTTCATTATGTTTTTTTTGTGATATTAGTATTCACTTATCTTAAATGCGATATTAAGACCCACTTTATATTCTATAAGGAATATTATTATGATTTAGTGACCTTCCTTCTAAAATTTTGGACTTTGAATTTGGACAGACATAATTTGGACGAGTTGTAAGGATAACTATTTAGGATATAGATTAAGATGAATTTTTAGAGGTACAATTAAGGTATTATATATTAATTTATTATATTGGATATAATTTTCTAATCATTTGGTTTTAGTAACGATAGAAATAATATAATGCCTCTATTTTAGGGATCTTATGATCCACTAAAAGTTAATTTTAGATATTTTGGAATTGAAAAATTTATCTTGGATATTCATCTCTAGTATTGAGAAATGATGTAAAACTGAAGGATGAAATTAATCATAAAAGATATCAAGTGTTTTTAGAAGACTATACCCCCTTATTGGATTGCACATTCATATGAAAATTACCAAATATCATACATAGTTGGGTAAGTATAAATAATAACTATACTGAAGATGAAACATACTGTAATAAAATGAAATGCAATAAAGGCCCTAATGATCTTGTCACACACAAAACCAACCACCCATTGGTCCAGTTACATAACATAATAGAATAAGAGAAACTATATGAGGATAAATAACATCATTTATATAAACCATTATAGTCACTTGATACCATTTCATTTATCCTAATCGGCCAAGCCATACACAACACATGCCTTATCCCACAACTTGTTCCTGTAATAAACATGTGAGAGCTTATTAGGTACCCAAGTGAAATAGAGGATTTAGCAAGGTGTGAGTACATAGACCACTACCGATGATGTCTAAAGAAAATACTGGTCAGTAAAATGGTGTATGCAGATAAATAGTGGAGTAAAATAAATAATACAAAAAAGATACATTCCAAGGAAACAACAACCCATATATTACCCACTAGCCTACGGGATTTAAGGTGAAATTCAGACCAAAACACATATAATGATCAAAAGCAGTCATCCACATGGAAAAGAAGGAGGTAAACACTGAAAAATTCAATAAAGTTTGTTCATAATTTGTAAAACTTAGGGGGTGCATAAACCTACACCCACATGACCTATCCAAAGTACCTGAACCATCAGTGCCTTGAAATTTAGTCCGACATCTAAATAAAATATCAACATCAAAACATTATATTTCTAGAACATCTATCTTGCATGTAACTATATACAAAACTATCGGTAGTATCACTAAAAAATGTTTCTATCAAACCCATCACAAAACATAATAGTAGTGCATATAACCTCAGTCCAACATCCTTGAATACATAATAACAATTGTTCCTAGAGTATCAGTATGTCCCAACCCATGTAAAATGAGCGTCAACCAAAAATAATTTTCCCACATAGCATGCCATCATTTCCCAGAGTTAGTCTATCACAATATCCATGAATTATACTATTAGTTTCTACAGCCTTATTATAACACCATCTTAGTAGTATACTTCTTCTGTTTGGAGCCTCAGTCCATAACCTAAACTCTCTTTCAAAACCCTCTTTCCTAAATCATTTTTCTTCTATCAAAACCATACATAAATTCCATCGTTCTATAATTTCCAATACTCAATTCATGACCATAAAAAACATTAAAATAAGACAAAATCACCTTTCTTAACCACTAATACTTATTAAGGCTACTACAAACTTAAAATCTAAACATACCTTGACTAGACGCAACCCCTTTCCAAATTTTAAGAAACTAATCTAAACACAATTTTTAAAACTTTCAAACTACCCTTTTAAAACACTATTCTTTATCTTAAGAAAAACTTTTTTCCATGGATATATTTTCATTAAAACCAATATAAGATCCAATAAGGAATTTCACCAATGTGGAAACTATTTGACTATTTCAAGTCCACCTCGGAAATCCACTTATAAAATTCCCTTTTTATAAACCAATTGAAGGAAAATAACTCTTTTCAAAACCAGAATGGAATCAACCAATGACCTTCACCAATTTAATCTCATTGCATAATTATTTTAATTAGTCCGAGGGAGAAAAAATTCCACTCATTGGCTTAAGTCACGTACATACACATGAAATAAATTAAGAAGACCACGTGTAAAGTTCTTATACCACTTAACTAATTAAGGAATCCTTCCACAATATTGTCCAAGTCCTAACGACCTTACCAAGGCCCACCAAAGCATCTTAAAAACCCCTCGACACCCAACCGAGCTCATCATAGTCACCCAAGATCAAGCATCACACCAAAAAACAATTAATTAATAATAGAAATTATCATTAATTAATTAACAAAAACCCAACTTAGAATAAATCCATATAACTTATTGGATCATCATGCTGCAGAAAAAAATGAAACCAAACATTTATTGGAGACTCATAGGATAAACTCAAACATATTTCGGGCTAGATACCTAAGAGGCTATACCAACACAACTCTTAAATAAATTTAACCATTTGGAATAAGCTTAGAAAATTCACCATGGTCACATACTTTAATAAAACCATATGAAAAAATGTTTAGAATCCATCTCGTGATCTTATTTAACTAAGAAGACCAAAATCTCCATCATACCTAGTTTATTCCTCTATGATCAAGTGGAATAAAAATCAAAACCCTAATCCTCACATCTAGAAATCATATGAAACCAAGGAAATTTTGGAAGTGGAATAGAAGGAGGAAAAAAATCACCTTGAATGTTTAATAAAAACCACCAAAACACCACCTTGGTGTGGTTTGATGAAAGGAGGAAGGAAGGAGGAGCCTACTATGGTTCATTCACTTTTTGGGATTGGAAAGGGGATGTTTGAATTAAAATCTTAGAGGGTAAAAATGGTAAAAATACCATTTTAATGAAAATATGGACATGCACACAATTTGGATGTGTAGTCGAAAAAACTATGAACCAATTGTGAATAAAAACCTTGTGCACCTCTACTATTCAACCCCATTCCACACAAGGTTAAGCCGCATGGGTTGAAAAACCATGTAGTAACCATGTTGCATGTATTTCCTCCCCACTACAACATGGTGCAAATATTTTTTGAAACTGTGCATATCCTTTTCAAAATATCTCATAGACTCCTCTTACCCATAGGGTATACCCTTGGAATAAGCATGGTTTTCCCTCAAACATGAATAAACCACACTACCCAATCATGATCAGTTCAAGATGAACTAAAAAAATTCTGAGCATCAGGGTGTCACATGGTTTCTACTAAACCATGCACACGAAACCATTCATCCTTTCCATGAAACTCCCAAAATTCCCAAAACAAAATCTAAATCCTATTCCAATAATCCTAGAACCCATTACACTTATATATCATCTTTACATATCTAAAAAAATATATTTGATACATCCAAACTTTTAGAACACCATTTTGAGTCTTGGTTAAAAATTTGACCATTATGGTAACAGAAATTAAAAATTCCTTCATAATTTGAATCCATCCCGATGTGGGATCTTACAAACACCTCAACATAATACTTATCATCCTAAAGAAGTCTTGGTGGTTGTCCCTATGTTCCACCAAACCTATTTTGGTCCCCAAATTCTGACCAACATCCTTATCAATATTTGGATAGCCCGAGACACTACCGATGTGCCGCCTCCAATTGGAGGAACTCAATTAACCAAAACTCTAAGCTGAGACCTATTTTAAAAACCCAAAAACCACTATAATTCTTACCCAAGACAATCCAACTAGAACATTGATTACATCAGTACCTTATCACTCATCAAGCTATAGTGATCCCTACCATAAGATTAAACTTATAACCACTAACTTCTGATACTTTATACCCTTTACCTTAGGAATTCCCACAAAACCTAAACTCACGCTCCCACCAAAATACAAAATGGATATCAAATTACCATTATCTAAAACCCACCAAAATTTACAATCATCATTGGCACTCATCCTCACCACCAAAACCCGACATATCAAACACATCCCCACTGTCCATGCATAAATTGAGAGCAACCTAGATTTTCCTCGAATTCCCAACCCAAACTTGATACACACTCATAATTACCAAAAAACACATCTGAAGTAGCTTAAAACATCCCACACCCACATTGTGTGCCAACCCCTATCAGGATATCCTTGACCAACACATACCAAAATTCCTAGCTCTAATTGTCGGTCTATCATCGACACATCTTATCTCTCTACCCTTACACTCAGAGGCCTTCCTCAACTACCCAAAACATACCCAATAGATTACATACCCAAATTAAAATCTATAACCACCTATATCCTAAATCCAATGCTCATCTTGATCATTCATCACCACCGATATCCAAATATCATTCCCTATGAATGGTAAGACCACACCTCAGAGTTCTTTAATAGCATCAAAATGCCACCACGAAAAACCCATGTGACCATTTCCGCATGGGGGTTGCACCTATACAATGGATACATTACTCCCAACTATAGGAGTCTCATCATCACCAACTCACCCAACAACCTCAACTAATTCATCCCATGATACAACCAGTACAAACCCAAGAATCAAACACAACCATATTTTCCTCAATTGAGAGTCCAATAGAAACATAAGCTATTTATCATACCCTATATCAATGAATATAAAACAAGGTATGATTCTACATTCATTCATTCTTGAGGAACCCACCCAAAAATTGTCGATGGTGCACTTCCCACCATATGACTACACATTTTCCGCTCAGTGATTGTAAACTCCAATAGTTCCATAACCAACCGAAGACATTAGAGTAGCTATGTGTATAATCATTACCTTCTCAGAATACCTAATAACATGTCAAGATATTGTGCATGATTTTCACTACCCAGATCATGACAATATTTCATCAATGAAGACCACCAACACACATCCATTTACGATGACCCCTATTTCTAAAAAACCATACCAATATATAAAAGTCATGGGCCTCCATGATCACATGAATCTCACCACATCCACATTGTTCCTTATCCCACTCATAGATTCCCACATAACCCTACCACCAAGGATTTAAAATCTACAACGTTCAGTCCACAAACAAAATGACACCACATGTCACTACCTATTGATGCCTCAAGGATCCCAATAACACTTAACCATCACCCACACTCTTATGTGACCCCACCATGGAGCCTCATTCTGAATCCAATGAGTCAATAATTAAAAAAAATCTTTCTATAAGTCGTATCCACTAACAATGCCTAATCCACATGGCAATGCCACCCCTCACAGAGCACCCTTTGTGCTTCTAAAAACCCAAATCAACTCACTAAGCCAAAAAAACATTCTTTATCCCTCAAATACCGAGTGTCATTCAAGGTCCCTCTAAGATCATTCACACTCTCACCATGTTCCCAAAGACTCTTCCAGATCTAACAAGGAAAGAAACCTAGCTTTTCATCCCCCCAAAAAACCTCACATACCATTACTATAGTGTGACTCCATGTATTTCCTATATTAATAAAACTGGACACCCCATGTGCCTCATACCAAAAACAAACTCACTCACATGATTTCCATCCAAAGTGAATGTGTGAACATAGAATCACCTTCCCTAAATCACCCCCTATGCTCTCGATCCATCTCCCAACCACTAGGAACACTCATCTGAAATCCACCACCTGGTCAAGGAAACCAAAAAGTCCTCCCTTTGAGAAACCAAGCACGAGGAAAAACCACTAGTACTAATGTTACCTTTCTCAAATCCAAAGTCATCCCATGTCACAAAACCATATACTAGGATGTACCATTCATGCACCATTTTCAAAATTATGAAACATCCATTTGTGACTTTAACACCCAATGAAAACATAACTCAGTCGACCCCCCCTTACAGGCCACCCTTGAAAGAAAAACAATACTAATTCCCAAAACTATATTTATATCAAGAAGGTCACTACTCATGTTATTGAACCTAAATCAGTATCACCATCACACAACACCAAAAGGAAAAAACCCCCTTATCTAGGGTCTCACACTATAAAGGTGTCATACACCAACCAGCTATCCAAAATTAGTTCCCTCATGATCTTCAAGAATCTATGCATTGAGCCACTCCCTAGAGGCCCAAAAATACCACCAACCTCAAAAAATAACCCATAAGGGGTTCAAAAATCTTATGCTCACATAGTAATAACCCACTAATGTCACCGTACTAACTATACTTAAGGAACATACAATTTTCCTCATCCCTGAGAACCACACCATTGATACAGATAACCTTCCATCAAAAGGAATATTCATAAAATCACACACTATCAGTCCTATAACATGTGGATACTATATACCTATCACGATGCATGATATACCTCTCAACTTTATATGGAAAGAGAGAAAACCAAATCAGATGCATCTTGATAATGTTTCTAGAGACACAAATCCACCATAAACCAGAAAATCCACATAGTACATGTGTTGATCAACACATAAATCATATAAAAATGTAACTTTAGAAACCAGAACAACAATACCAATATTGGATAACCTAGAGTTCTTACCGAGACAAGTTCTCAGGACGCACTAGCCTGGTATGCATCTCAAGATTCAAAACATTCCTATATCTCCTATCAACCAAACAATAAATATTTAAATAATAGGAATGAAATTTATCGAATACCAATTTGTAACATCCCGAACTGGGTACCACTAAACCGGTTCCTTGAGCCAGTGCACCACATGACCTCTTGCACACCTCCTCATACACAAGAGGATTACGACTAGTAATGAGGGGACTAAAATTGATCTATGAGGAGACTATACTCTTATATCAGAGTTCAGATCAAGAAGAAAATAGACAAATATCATACACATAATGGTAAGTAAAAAGAATAAATAAACTAATGTTAAAACATACTATATTAAAATGAAATTCCACAATGTCCTAAACGACAAAGTCATACATACAACCATGAACCCACTAGGTTAGTAATATGAAATACTAGAATAAAAGAAACTACCATAGGATCCAAACAATCACTGAGAAAAACTTCTATAGTCACCTTATACCACACAAGAAACTCCTCTTGTCCAATCCATACCCAACATGAGCCTCTTCCCACAACCTGTGCCTGAAATAAACTTATGGGACCTAATCCGACACCCAAGTGAATTTTAGGCCTGAATAGGGTGTGAGTACCACTTAGTAGTCCACCACCAATAGTGTATAAAGAAAATAATAGTTAGTAGAATAAAATAAATAGTACAAAAAATGATATAAGTAAAGGAAATGACAACTCATCTAGTAACCAATATCCCATGGACTCTAAAGTGACACTAGGTCCAAACAAAAAGTAATGATCTAAACCAATGATATAAATGGAAATGAAGGATATACATTCTAGAAAATTCAAGTAAGGGTGTTCACTCTTTATTCAACTCATGGGAGATTAAACCTATATGCAAAAGCTCTATCTAAACTACCTAAACCCTTAGTTAGTAGAAATTTAGTATGGTATCTAAATCAAATATCAACATCAAAAAATAATGTAGTTTGAACCTATTTCATACACCTAAGCATATATCAGACTATCAGTATTGTTATGAAAAACCCGGTTTATCAAACCCATTAGAAAATATAGTAATAGTTCTTAGAGCCTCAGTCTAGCCTCCATCTATAAATAAAAATTGTTATTCCTAGAGCATCATTTTATCCCAACCCAAGGTGAAGGATTATCATTCAATCATCCTTTTCCCACATGGAATTCCATAATTTTCAATAGCCTTAGTTTGTCACACTATCCTTGAAGTATACTATTAATGTTTAGAGCCTTAATCTAAAACCACATCAGTTGTATACTTTTTGTGATCATATCCTTAGTCCAGTATACAAATGATATATCAAAACCATATTTCCTAGAGAATTAGTCTAAGATCTAAATTATATCTAAATTCCATCATTCCATAAATTTATTATGCTCAAGTCAAGACTATAAAAAATGTTCAAGGATGACAAAAAAACCTTTTTTATCCACTAACACTGACTATGGTACCTATATCCTTTAAAAATACACAAATATCATGACTAGGTGCATCCCCTTTCGTCACATCCAGAAACTACACCAAACACCATCGTTTATCCTTTCAAAGCAACCCCCTCAATACATGGATCTTTCACTTTGAAAAAACAAGACGCAAAGCCTATATTTTTATTAAAACCAACATAAGATCCAACAGTTAATTCCATATTGGAGGAAACCACGTGCTTATTTCAAATAAACCTTTGAAAAACAATTATAAAAACACCTTTTTGTAAACCAGATGGAGTTCAAACCCTATTTTCAAAAAAATAATCATTTAAATCATAATTTTCCACCTTTGATACACAAAACCTGGTGAAATCCCAAATAATACAATGAAAAAACATTTTAAAGGCCTTATAGGAACTTCAAAAAACTCAACAAAAAAACATTTAATTTTATATTCTTACAAGTCAAGATTCATTTATTACCAAGTCATACTCATTAGTTATTTAACCATTTAATCAAATGAACCAATGAGAATAACCTAGTTAAGATCATAACCTAATTGTTTTACTTAGTCAAAGGGTGAAAAAATTTAACACAAGGGATTAAGGCACATACATACACATCAAATAAATTAAGTAAACTAAGGATAAACCTCTTAGACCACCTACCTCATTAAAGAATCATTCCACAAAATTTCAAAGGCATGAAAAACTTTTCAAGGACCTTAAAATCATCATACAAAACCCTTGGAACCCAAAAAAGTTTTTCATAGTAACCCAATCTCCATCCTCACACAAAAAATGAAGAATTAATTTATTAACATAAACCGAACTTAGTAATAATCTAGAAAACTTACTGGGTCATCGTGATACACATAAACTGAAAAAAACCACTCACTGAAGAATCACGGGGTAATATTAACCATATTTTGGGCTAGGAACAAAAGAGGTGATACCAAAACAACACTTAATTAAATTATTTTTTTTAAAACACCTAATAAAATTCACTATGGTCACATACCTTAACAAAAAGTAACACAACAAAGTGCATAATTCGTCTCAAGATATCCAATACCCAATATCCCTGTACAATTCCACAATTATCTGGAGGAATTAGAATCAAACCCCTAACCTGCACATCCATAATTTAGAAGAAACCAAGGAAAGGGAGGAAGGTAAGGAGGATGAGTAGAAAACCCACACTAAATGCCAATGAAGCACCTCTAAAACACCTCATTAGTGTGTCTAGAAAAAGGGAGAAAGGATGGAGGACCCTACCCTAGTTCATGCATGTAATGGGAGAAGAAAGGGTGGGGGTGAATTAAAATCCCAAATAGGAAACATTTAAAAATACCATTTTAATCAAAATGCAAGAAGTTGCATGGTTTGGTTGCATAGTTTCCCAAACCATATTACAAATGTGCACACCCCTACTATCAAACCCCGTGTCCTTCATGGTTATGCCACATGGTTTGATAAAACATGTGTCAACTCTGTTGTCATCACTACATCCCACCTACAAGAAGGCGCATGTCTTGTTTGAAACCATGCACAACCCGTGCACCATGCCTTAGAGCCTCCTCATCCTTGCATGATTTTACCTTGGACCACACATGATTTTCCTTTAACCATGAAAAAAATATGAAACCCAAACATGCTCAATTCAAAATGAACTAGAAACCTTTTGAGCATTAGGGTGTCCGATGGTTTCTCCAAAACATTTCACACCAAGCCATAAATTCTTTAATGGAAACCACAAAAACTCCCAAAACATAATATGAAGTTGCCGATATTAATCTAAACACCTAGGACACCTCTAGATCATAATTACCCATATCAAAACATCCTTTTGATACATCCCAATTATCAAAACTCAATTTAGACTCTTGGTATAAGATTCAACCCATCTGGTAATAAAAATTCAAATTCCTTTATAATTTCAATCCATTTAGATGTGGGATATGACACCACTTACTTTACATTTTACATCCAAATGATGAGATACCATTTTTACTCTCATTAATCCATTTTATTAATCTTGATGTTCTGATGTTATGAATCTTAAATTTCACTATGATTTTCCATGCCAAAACTATGTATTGTGAGTACCATCGATATTTCCACTCAAGTGTATTCACCTATACATAAATATTCATTTTTTATTGGGGTATTACATGTATTTATTTCACTCCTTGATTGTTGAATTCAATTTGATGAAACATGATCCTATATTGAATTATGTTTTTGGAACACTTATGAATGTACATGATATGAAAGTGAAAGGTTTTTCCAAAAGTATATGGGGCTATAATGCATTGAGAAATGTTTTAGTCTCATTGGATTTCATTCAAGGGTTTAGGTAATTAACTAATTCCATCACAAGAATTCTTACACCATGTTATGATTTCATGGAAGTTAAATTGACTTATGTTTATGATTTCATGTTTAAATTTGTTTCCACTATCCCATGTCACCTTTATATTATCATTATATATCATGCTTTATTGTTAAAAATTTATGATTCTCACCCCTCTTATGTTACCATTTATAAACCTATTGGATCTCTTATACTACCTTATTATCATTATATGATTTTATTATTCCCTTAATAAGATTTATATATAAATCCTTTATTATGTATATCCTTAGGTTATACCATGCAGGTTTAGGGGACTTATGATTTCTAAGAGCCTGTTAAGGAAGTTTTTAATAATGTTGTTGTATCCCTTGTTCATGATGTTATGATATGTACCTAATGCGAAAATATACTAGACTTAAAGAGCTTATAGTTTTATTATTTATACTATTATGTAATAAATCAGGAGTTAAAATGTAATAAATACACTTGTTTTCATTGTTGTTATCAAAGGAACGTTTAGTTATTTTTTGGAATATGATTAGAAAACACTATAAAAAGATTTAAGGGATAAAAATAAGCAGAAGAATAAATCCCAACATTTTTTTTAAAGTATAGAATAATTTTCTTCCATGAAAATATATCCCTATCTTGGTAATATAAGTGGATGTGGATTTGACATAAATGTACCTAGGGGTAAAACCCAAAAACAAAGCATTGAGATAGACTCAATTGGGAACTAGTTCCTGACAATGGGCCTTACTACACACCTAGTTTTACATTATTAATGGATATGATTTATTAAATTCACAAGAACATTAAATTCTATTACTAATGGATTAGGAATGCCTATAGGAGTCTGTGATAGGAAATAGATAATGGATAACTTAGATTGAATCCTAAAAAATTCAAAATTTAAAGAAATACATGTCATTTATAATGTATATCGTTAATGTTATGGGCTTTCTATTTATGTGTTTAATAGTTTTAGAGTACTCATCCCTAATTTTACCATTATTATTGTAAATGGATTGAAATAGTAAGAGCCAATTTAAGAACCAATATTATGGGAAATGTGATGAATTCCAAAATGAGATACTGAACATGGTGGGAGATCAAGTAATAAATCTAGTGATTATGTCAAACTAGATATCAAAAATCACAATTAACAACTACAACATATTTTAATGTCCAATGACATCAAAGAATATGTTCATTAAGACTCAAGGATGTTCAAATAATAAACAAGATAAAGGAAATATGATTAAATTTTCCTCATGTCAAAAATGTGGAAATAAGAACCAAGGGAAATGCCACAAAGGAACATGAAGATGTTTTAAGTGTGTAAAAATAGGGCATAAAGCATCAAGTTTAAAAAAAATTAAGAGTGTAATGAATGGAATATATTAAATCCTATGAAACCATGTTTTCAGTCAATGTACTATATGTTAAGAATATGGGATTTATCCAAGTCAATTCCACAATACAAGGGATAAATCCAAGACTAAGGAAGGTATTTTGATATGGAAAATTTTAAAGTGAATTAATTAAAGAGTTTATGTATTGGTATTTGAGATTTATGTTCTATAAGTTGTATATCAATGAAATTAAAGATATAAGAAATCGTAAAATATCCAAGGATTGTTCTATAGTACTTTTTCTATAAGGAATTGAAATATATGTTGAATGGTATCAATAGCCTATAAAAGTGATTTAGTGATAAAGTTATATTTTAAAAACACTTTATTGAGGGATTTATGACCATTAATAGGTGTTTGATGTTGGGATAAACCTAAAATGTCATGGTATGATATTTATAAGAATAATAATATGTTTAAAATAATTGATACAAATTTTGAAGATTTATGTGATGAAAGTTTATTATAATATTTTGGGAAACATATTAAAAGATCAAATCATTTTTATTTGGAGGTGATTAATGAAAATTTGGGAGATTCTTTATTTGGTTGATTTATATATACCCATTACAATTATTTGAGAAGAATGTTGTTCTATTTTTGGAGATTTAAAATTTAGGGTATGAGAGAGAATTTTAGGTTAAAACAGTCTTTAATGTTGATGATATTATTTTAATATATGATTATTTATTTATGGAATGATATATATTAACCCTTTGGGATTACTTATGGAATTTTAGAGATTAATATTAGAAGGTTCATTCTTTTTTAGTATTATATTACATTATGATAACCATTTTTTTATTTAGTAAATATAATAGGAATAAATTATTATTATTTGGTGTATTATGTGATATTTTAGAATCTTATTGTTGTGCTTGAAGAAAAAAAATTCATTTTGAGTAGTCATCATTTAGGGTAAAGATAATATTAAATTGGAAATTGAATAAGATGAAATTATACTTGGAAGGAATGTATATTTATTTATGTTCCTAGTCTAGATGGTAATTTAATTCTTTATCTATAAGAAAATAATATTAAAAAAAAATATTTTCACATTACAATAATTTTTGACGAATTTATGGTTATTTTATTCATTATAGATTTATGGATTCGTGGTCATTGAATTTATCCTAACCATGTTATATATCATAGTATATACATTATTTGGTGTTATTTTTATATTAAATTTCTTTGTTTTGACTTTCCAAGAATGTTCTTATATTTGGAAACATATTTATTTGATGACCTTCTTACTTCCCTTTCTCTTTTTTCAAGTGGATGTTTTTTAATTGTGTTTATGATGTGGGTTTTCAATTAATATATTTTGAATATTCAAAACATTTCTTACCACGTTAAAGTTTAAATTTTTATGATAAAATTTATTAAAGTGGGGAATAATTTAACACCTTGTGTTTTTGAAATAAAAAACTATGTTCGACAACGTATTTGATACACAACACTAAACCCAAAAAAACAATGATTATTTAAATTTAACCATTTTAACCATTCCATTAATTTTGTGGATATGAGTAGGATTAACTAATTTATGATATATATATTTCATACTCATCATAAATTTATTGATAAATTCTAAGTAAATAATAACCCAATTTGTTTGGTAATTACCTTTTGTTATTCAAAATAGGCTTTCTACATTTTTTTTTTATTTTTATGAAAATAATATTATAATTATTTTATAAAAAATTTAGAAAAATTATTTGATAAAATTAAAACCATTTTATATATAATAATAAATAAATTAACCTTGGGTAATTTTTTTTTAAATTTTTTGGAATGTATAGATTTTTCAGTGAATAGTTAAAAACTTATTTTATATAAAATTGTAATTTCTTTTGATTAATTAAGTAATTTAAAAGTAAAATTATTATTTTAATTTTATTTAACTGTAATATTAATATTATTTAGTTATATTTTATAAACAAAATTATATTAAAATCATCCTTATATGATATTTTAAGATATGTTTATTTTTAGGCTTAAAACGCATTTTTCAAAATACTTTTTGAAAGGCACAATGTTTATATATTATAATTAATTAATATAAAACATTATAAGGAATTATTTAAATAAAAATTTTGGATTATATATCTATAATTATTAATTTAAATTAATATAATGAATATTAATAGTTATAGAGTTAAGGTAAAAACATATTTTCTATGAAGAATTCATTTTTTAGAATACTACTTTCCATCACGCTTGTAATTTTTTTAAGAAATTAAAATTTATAACCTATATAAATTAATTTTTAAAAAATTTAATCCATAGCTTGAATTATAATAATTAATATTATGTAATAATTTCAACATAATTTTTGAATAATATGAATAATATCCGCAGTAAATATTTATTACCACAGTAAAAGGAAAATATATTAATTTAGCATAAAAATAATTTTATAATGACTAGAATAAATGTAACACTAATATTAATATATATATATATTTATTTAAATATAATAATTACTATATTTTTCTTTACTTTGTAAATTATTAAATAATGATTTTGATAAAAATTAGATTTTGATATGTTAAAAGAGAAATTGTATTTGGGGTAAAATATAGTTTTAATGATGAAATATATTTTCCCAATAATTCCATAATTTTTAAAATAAATAATATTTTAATAATATTGTATTATAAAATATTATAAATTGAATATACATTATATTCTTGGAAGTACAAATGTAATTTTAATAAGGGTAAGAAAAATGATTTTTTTCAATAAAACTAGTATTTTAAAATAAAAATGGATTTTAATTTAAAACTTTAATTTATAATATTTATTGAATTATTTTGATAAAATAAATAATATTTTGGAATCATAATCGTGAAATTATCCAATGGTTAATTTTTCATTTTTTTTGAGATAATCAATTTTTTGGGTAAAAATTAAATATGGTATATGTATACGATGTGTATTATGACATCACAATGACCCAAAAGTGATGTAATATATATAATATAAAGTATATATTAAAAAATATATGTTTAAAATTTAAAAGAATATGTTTTTTAGTTTATTTGAATAATTTTATAAAGCCTTTATAAATCCTCCAAAACATATATTATATTTTATGTTTTTAAAATCATTTCTTTGTAAACATGAATCACTTCCACATCACTAAGGGTAATAGTTTAATTATTTTAGTCATTGGACATATAAAATAATTAAAAAAAATTATTTTTGGAATAAAACATGGAAAAATCCATGGAAACGATTGTGGTTTGGATTATTTTATTTCATATATTCCAAAACCTATGTATGAGAACTAATAAAGAATTCATCTCCCTTTTCTTATCTAAACCCACCCAAACTCCAATTACTATTCACTAAAAAGGCATGAATCACATAATTAATATATAATCCCCTATATAGAGTCCTCTCAAGGTTCACCCAGTCCATCAAGAATCATCTACCATGCTTTTGGAACCACCCTCTCAATGTAAGGGATCTCCATCTCTTCTTTTTATTCGAAATCCTCTTTTATGTTATGCCTCATAATTTATATTTTATCTTATTTGGGTATGTTTTTATCATCTATATTACTTAAATTATGATTTATAAATAATTAAATACTCATTTAACACTCATTTATCCCTCCCATGTACATTTAAGTACCCCCGCTACGTTCACGTAATTTTCCAACGATTTTCCATACCAAAAGTAAGTGACCCGTCTCTCTTCATTTCCATTCAAGCACCTTATTTGTATCTAGCCTTTTTATTATCAAATATTTATGTTTTAATTATTATATAAATTTTCAATTACTATCATATTTATGTTATTTTAATTAAATGTAATTTATCCCCTCTTATTGGTATATTTACCCTAGATTTTCCATACTAAAATTTAATACAAGATTTCCCCTATTTTCTTTTCCATTCAAGTACTTTAATTGTATTTAAACTTTTGAAAATCAATTTGTTATGTTTTAAGGACTTTATAAATATATTTACACTATAAAATTTATTTCCTAATAATGATATACCATTTATAATTTCTCATTATAGCATTTATCAAAGTCCTTACTATGCCAAAATTTAGTAAGGGATCCTTTCATTGTTTTCTTTATTCAAGAAACATATTCATTTTTTCATTTTATTTTCAATTAATAATGTTGGGATATGATTTTAAATATCCATTTTACTATATATTTTATTTCAAAATTATGAGATGCCGCCTTTTATCTCATTAAGACATTTTAAGAATCTTTAAGTACTAAAATCATGTTGCCTAAATTTCACTGTAATTTTCTATACAAAACCTTTGTATTATGAGTACCATCACTATTTATACTCATGGGTATTCAAATAGACATAAATATATTTCTTTTTTATGTGTAATTATTTATTTTTATTCCACACTCCTTTATAATGCAATTAAATGGGAATCAATATAATCATATATTGAATGATCCTTGTGGCACACTTATGAATATACATGATATGAAAGTGATGGGTGTGACCATAATTATATAGAACTACAATTAACTGGGTAATGTTTTAGTCGCACGAGATTTCATGTAGTGGATTAGGGAGGTAACAAAATCCATCATTGTACTTTTTACAGTATTCTATGATGTCATGGTAGTTAGCCTCTACCCATGTTTATGATATCATGTTTAAATTTTTTGCCAGTTTCCCATATTTCATTTATGACATCATGCTATATCATGATTTATTGTTCAAAATTTATGATTATCACCCTCTTTAGGTTACCTTTATATGTGTATTGGATCTCATGTACTACTTTATCATCATGATATGATTTTTTTAATCCCTCAATAGGATCTATGGATCACCTCTTTCTTATGCATGTCCACATGTTATCCCCTATATTTTTAGAGGACTGATGATTTATAATAGAATGTTAAGGATGTTTTCAAAAATGTTTTTGAATCCCATGTTCATGATGTTATTATATTTACCAAATTCCCAAAGACACTAAACTTATCGATATTCAAAGTTGTATTATGTTCAATATTACAAAATAAATCATGAATTGATGTATAATAAAGAAATGAGACATCATATTTTTTATTCCCTAAATGGGATCTATAGATCACCTCTTTCTTATGCATGTCCACATGTTATCCCCTATAGTTTTAGAGGACTGATGATTTATAATATAATGTTAAGGATGTTTTCAAAAATGTTTTGGAATCCCATGTTCATGATGTAATTATATTTACCAAATTCCCAAAGACAATAGACTTATCGATATTCGAAGTTGTATTATGTGCAATATTACATAATAAATCATGAATTGATGTATAATAAAGACATGAGACATCATAATAAGTAAATAGTACATGGAATAAAATATATAAGTATGATTATTTATTATATTTATATTAAAACATTATTCATTATATAGGAGGTATGGACATATTTAAATGAAATCCATTCTAAGGTAAGGGTTTCCCGTCTCAATTTTACTTCTATGAGACGTATGCCATATTCACCACATAGTTATTTTTTGTGATATATATAATATCCCTTTGACTTAGTATATCTTTAATTAGTTTAAAATAATGATATCTATTTATTAATTTGACATAATATCTTTAATGAGGAGTATGATTCAAAAGTTACCAACATGGTAGTGGTTTATTTTACAATCTCATCATTTATCATGATTATTTAAGATTAAATTTACAATGATGAAATATTAATTTTTCGTAGTATATAAAGTAATTAATTTTCTTATCCTATGGTTATTCATGATATTTTATAGTAATATTACCATTTTCCTCTTCTAAGTATTTAAAATGATTGTGAAATTGTTTTTAATAACATTTGACTTTATTTATCTCTGCAGTCAAAAATCTTTTATCTTCCAAACCCATGTTTTATAAAAATGTTTTTAAAAACTTTTTTAAATTCTCCACATGATTTAGTAAATAAATTTTCAATGATTTTTTTATTAAAAAAATTAATGGGATTTTCCTGTCATTTTACAAACAATCCCTGTTTAGATTTTACCAGAAAATACAAGAGTAATATTTTTTAACATGTAAGACATGAAATAAATTTCCTACATTTAGGAACACCCAATGTTTTAAAGACTAGTATAAATGTTTCTGAAGTAATTTTGAAATAAAATTATTTTCAAAATGTTTTGTCAAATTTTAGTTTTAAAATGTTTTTTTTCAAAATGAAAATGCTCAAGAATATTTTAACATAATTTTTATAGTATTTATATTCATCAATGAAGAAACGATCATTTTAACTTATTTTGCATTATGGATGCGTTTTATTTTACATCTTAATTATTTATCTGGATAGTTTATCATTAGTTGATTGGTATGTACTATTTTGATACCATTAACCATATTACTACAAATGGTTTATGTTTATGTTTATTTATTGGGGATGGAATTAACATTTCATATGTCATGTTTTCCAAGATAAATGTTTATTTTGATTATGTTTCACCCCTTTCAAATGAGTATTGCATTAGAATTATAAAGTGATGGGTGGGGCCAGAAATTTCATAGCCCATTGACGCATCATTAGTTCTAATAAGACAATTCAGTTGGCCAAATTAAATGATTTTTTACCCATAGCGTTAAATTGTCTTGTGAAAGGACTTGATAGTATGTTTTAGATATATGATATTATTCATTCCATAGTTATGATATTATTTTTTGATGCCTGTGTGACTATTTTATTAGTTAGAATATCCGTGGTTAATTTTCAATATCACTTGACTATTTATATGGAATTATTGGATCTTCATTTATTCCTTCTATATTATGTTCATGCAACTGATTGAATGGAATGTGTTTGTATTATTTTCTTTTACATATTAATTATTCTTAATTATTCAGGATATCTTATGTTGTAAACTTACCCCTATTATGCATTTGACCTCATCCCTGTATTTTGTTTTATTTTCCCCAGGTAACCAAAAAGTGGATTTTAATTAATATATAGGGATATACAAAGGGGAAATAGGAATTATCAATGAAAAAATGTGTATATTTTATTTTTTCAATTGTAATGTGAATTTCAAGTATGTATCTTGATTACTAAGACTAAAAAACTATATTTCCCTTATGGATGTTATTCCTTATACATTATACCGATGTAAAAAATTAACCACTGACTCTACGATACTACAGGTAAGGTCTTTACAAGGATGGTGTCAGATAAGAGCTAATATGGTGGATATAATAAAGGAAATGGGGATTGATTTAATTCGTGTAAAAAATAAAGAAAGGAACACCCAAGGGAATGTATCAAAGGGAAGGGAATGTGTTTTTATGTTGAAATGAAAATATAAAGCAACATACTTCAGAGGAGTTAAACGTATTATGTTTTGGGAATATAGGAAATATCCAAGTTATCCCCATAATCTAAGTGTTAACTCCTAGACTAAGGAAGGTCCTATTCTATGTCAATCATTGAAGTTGAAATATTTTAGTGTTTATATATTGGGATTTGAGAATTATATTATAGAAGTGTTATATCATTGAATTTACAGTTATATGAATAATGATACATCTAAATATTGTTATGTTTTAGTTTTTAAGGATCTTAAAGAATATGTAAAGTGGTACTGATGACCCAAAAAAGTGATTTATTGGTATGGTGATATTTTATGGAAAAACACATTATTGAAAGAAGTATAACCCATAATATGTGCCCAATGATAAGATAAGTTTTTTTAGTTTAGTCAAAGATATGATTGATATTGATAATGAAAACAGGATAATATTGGTGACAATGGAATTGATGACTAGTTTTATGGTATCTTTGCTAAATTTTACTAGATTTTTGGATTTATGAAATATATTCAACAATCTGATATTTTATTTGAGGAATAAGCATAATGTTAATTTTTAGAATTAGGAATGTTTTGATTATGGTTTCATATAGATTAAATTTATATAAATTAATTTAGAGAATATAAGATCATGTAATTCATATAATTGGTATGTGACATTAATATTTACTTTATTTTACTTGGGGAACTATTGTTAAGTTGAATTTACTGCTTTAGGAATGAAAAATTATTCCCAAATACTTTTCATTTGGAGAAGGGATGAAATTGTGGTAGAAATTAACTAAAGGATGAAATTTTACTTTTCAAGTAAGTATATTTACTTATATTATTACACTATATGGTAAATTAATTTTTCAACACTTTGAAAAGACCCTAAAATAAAAAATTTATCTTATTACAATAATTTCTGATGAATTAGTGGTATTTTTTTCGATAAAATATTTATGGTTTTGTGGTCATTAACATTCTCTTAGACAAGTTCTATATCAATATATATTATTACATGGGCATTAATTTTATGCTCCATGTCTATATTTTTACCTCCTGTTAGTTTTCTCTTATTTGGAAACCTAATTATGATATGGCCTCCATATTTCTTTTTCACACTTTTCAAAAAAAAGTTTTATTAACCATTTTTTTTATTTCGGATTTCCAAAAAAGAAGTTTAAGATGTAAAACCCTTGATTTCCAAGCTCGAGTTCAAATTTTGAGGGCAAAAGTTATTGATGGGGGGAAAATATAACACCTTAAAATTTTAAAATAAAATATTTTCAGTAGCATATAGAAGATGCAACATCAAGATTTAAGTGAATTGATATATACCAGACAAATATAATTATTTAAATATGAAAATTATAACATGGATATTGAATTGTTGGGTATGAATTGGATTATCAAAATTATAATATATATATATAGGTACTAATTAATAAAAATTTATTAGTAAATTCATTTCAAATAATAAATATATTTTTAGAAAAATATTTTTTTTCAACAACACATTTTCTTCTAAAAAATATTTTATTACTTTTCATGAGAGAATATTATAATTAATTAATAAAATTTTATAAATAAAACTTTATTATTGTAGTATCATTTATGAAATCATCATATCATAATTTTCATATTGTTAGATTTTTAAATTTTATGAAAATAACTATGATTTATTTTTATTAAAAAACCCTATGATATTTTTAATTTTATATTAAATTAATATAATACTCATTTATTTATAAAAAAATAAAAGTAATTACATATGAATAAATATCATACTTTATTGTTACATAAAAAACATATAGATTTGTAAAGAATTATTTTTCATAAAGCTGTTTTTCATCAGGCTTTGTGATATTTTTGTAAAATTAATCTCTAAATATTATAAAGACTGAATTTGTTAAAATGTATTCCATATAGGGAATAATAGTTATTAATATTATTTAACAAGTTAAACATAATTTCTGTTTACAATTACTAGTAAAAATATAAAAAAAATTATCACAATGTTAAAAGGGTAAATCAGGTTAACCTTGGATAAAACTATGTGATGAGGCCAAAATTTCCCATCTTAATTCTTATTGGATTTAGGAAATTTTAACCTTATAAACCTATGATATATATATAAATATATTTAATTAAAAATTTTCTATGAAAATTAATTATATAATATTTAACTCAATGAAAAAGAAAAAATGTCACTTATTACTTTTAAATATATTTTATATATTCACATAGTGATTAAAAAAAGTTCTGAAAAAATATAAATGTTTGTTATGATCATAATTAAATTATATTCATGTAAAATGTTTATTTATAATTTTTAGTAATTATACAATTAACTTAAATACTGGTACAACACCAACACATCACTTATTAAAATAAAATAAAAATAAAGGAAATGATTTCAAAAATAATAAGAGTAATATAATTTAAAATAAATATTGATTTCAATTTATTTTTTCTAAAAAATAAAACATGTTAGTGATGTTTGAAATTTTTATATTCAAATTTCATTATTTTCATTTTTTTTCAAAGTCAAATTAAATAAATACTTCCAAAAAATGACATTGATGATATTTTATAATAAATAATACTTTATTAAATAATTTAAAATTCCTTAAAATAAAATATTTGACCATGTGAGTTAGGATATGGTTGAAAATATTAAACATAGTCCATTTATTATAAAATTAACTTTTTTGGATTTATATTTTATACACATAATAACTCCATTGATTAATTATAACTTCAAAATTCTGATCATTGTTTGAGATTTTGTCTCAATTCCCACTCTATTGAGACATATTTGATATTGTGCACCTAATTACATTTATGTGGTGAAAATATTTCCACTTATATATTTAACATGAAAAACTATTTATTCATTAATATTTTTTTGTCTCAACTCAAGTTTATTATTTCAAGGGGTTATAATTTAAAAGTTACCAAAGTGGTAAGGATTTATTTCACAATGCCATTATTTTGGGATTGTGATCTTTTTTAATGAAGGATCAATATAATAAATCACTCATAAAATCCATCTATTTTATTATCATTTATATTAATATGGATTTTTCATATTTTCTTCCACCTTTTACTCTCTTTGGAACTTAAATACATAAATTAAATGAGTTAAATAAAAACTGATGTAATTTCTTTTTTTATTAGATATATTTTTGTTCCCGGTCAACAATTTTAAAATTTGTTTTTAAAAAATAAATTTTGTCCCTAAAATTATGAAGTAAAGAAATATTATGTTATGATTGAATTTTTTAATAGTTTTAATTGATTTATTTATAATATTTTCTGAAAGGGTTGTTTTTTATTTTCATTACAAAAAGTCAAAACGAATGTTTTTAACATATACAATGCTAACAGATATCCAAACTTATGTAACCATATTGTGATATTTGTATTATTCTATAATATTTAAAATGTTTTACAAAGAAAACTTTTTAATGAAATATTATTTTAATATTTTAATTCCATTTCTCTTTATTTTTCCAAATAAAATGATTTTATTACAAAAATGATATTTCCAATGAACTGATGGGAATCTCTTATCTCATATTAATTAAGTATTTATTAAGTTTATCTTGAATAAATCACATTATTGTGATCACTAGACATTAATTTTCTATTAAATATACAAATTATTTATACAATGGATATTTTTATTTCCTTAACCAAATACCATTTTTATATATGGTGTTTTTCTGTGATGGATACTTGACTAAATATGGAAAATCTTGACAAATCCAAATTCTATGCTCTATAATTTTTTTTGATAAGACATATTGTTTATGAATTGAATTGATCATTAAATATATAAGGAATTTAATATATATGCAATGATGGGTGGGGACTAGTTATAGATACCCCTCGATACATCGATAGGTTTCTCGAGAAAAATTACTTGGACAAACTAATTGGGTTTTTGGTGTATGCCTACTCATCAATTAAAATATATTGTAATAAGGTTTAGATGATATATATATACACTTATTTCTAATATCATGAAATCCAATATTAATAATTTCTTTTTTTATAATTCATTTATAATTATACATGAGTTTATTACTTTGATATAATCCATGTATGCATTTTACACTCAATTAATTGATTAAATAGAATATGATTTCTATTATATGACTTTCCATATATATAATGAATTATTTAATCATGGGATTTTTTTTATTTGGGACCCTTACTGAGTATTTGATCCCACCATATTTTTGATTCCATTCACTGAGTTATAAAGAAGAAAATTTTGAATGAATTTCATGGATTATGAGCATATTATTCAATTTGGTTTTATATTCTATTCCCAATTTAAAATTTTTATCAGAAATTTATCTAGTTCTCCATGACTAAAAAACGGATAATACCTTCAGTATTAGATCCCTTTTATCTATATCCATATAATAAATAAAACACTAGCCTTAGGTTACTAGAGTCGGGGTTGTTACAATATGTTAGAAAAATTAATTCCAAAAAAGTATATATATAGAATTTCAAATTCGTATATAATAATTAATTTTTTCTGAAAAACCTTACAGATTATGATAAGTAATGAAATGAAAACATCTCATAAGTGTTTGAAACCAACCATTTATGGGAGGTGTCAAAAGGGAAGAAGAGAGATATTATATATATGCGTCGAAAATAAATTTCTTAACTCCGATTAATATTATTAATAACATTTTAATATACTAATAAAATAAATTGGTAAGATTTGGTATGGAGTTGAGTTAACTAATTGGTAAATTGGAAGGGAAAAAGGGGGAAAATTAAAAGGACTAACATACCTTATTTCTATTCTAAGATCATTAAACATTATAGGATTAGTGTTTTGTATACTAGAATATCCCTAATGTTCAAAGAAGATTTAAAATAAGGGATTTGAGAATATATTAGTGTTTTATAAGTATATAGGAAGTTCTTTTCATAGGAAAGGGAGGTGGGGTATTTATATATGAGGAGAGGGGTATTTTGGGTTAGAAAAATGAATAAATTATAATTTCTAAACTAAAATCATTCAATAGTGATAATGTTGATATTATAAATTATATAGATTAAAACTATATATTTTTAAGACCTTTAAACCCTTTGTGTACCAAATTTATTAGTTTATACAAAATGATAGAATAATTTTTTTTAATGAAATACTTTAAATATATAGACTTTGGAAATTACTCTTTAGATTTAGAATTTTATGGATTATTTATCTTATTAAATATATTTTTTACAGATGAAAAAAATTCTAGAATTTATTAATTCATTATTAAATCTTAAATGATTTAACTAAATCATATTATTCACATAAAACCTTTATTTTTCTATTCCCTAAAAAATTGATGTTTTTTGTAAAGTGACCAAACATATAACAATAGGTAATTTTTAAGTATTGATTCAAAAAATATTATATTTTATCACATTATTTTGAAAATTAGGCAATTTCAGTAATTAAAATAAAATTTATGGTTTTATAAAATTATTAAAAATATGCTTTATCAAAAAATACCCTTACACTTTCATTAATAATCAAATTTAAATACTTACTATTTTTGAATAATAATTTTATATCCACTTTAATTATGAAAAATATTATTTACATTTCATTATACTGTTTTGTGGGATAAGTTACTATTCTAACTGTCCAATTATTCTCTTAATGGCAATGTTAATATTCTTAAAATTCATATGAATATTTTAATTTTCATATTGGTTTTATAATTAATATAAATTCCACCAAATTATGCCATTCATTATACAATTCAATTCCCCTTAACATTTAACATTCTTCATTTTTACAACATTGATTTTATTAAAAATATTTTGTAACATTTTTAGTTTTGTTCGTGGGTGTTATAATTATTGGATATCTGAAGGATCTAAATTTTTATATTATTATTATTTTATTTTTCATATTTATTATCCCATTGTAGTATTTTAAATTTTATTATGTATTTCTATCATCTAAATGCAATATTCTTCATGATAAAAAATTATAATTAGTATTTATTATGTGTTTCAAATATTTTAGATTATATTTTAATGTAGGATACATATAATTTTCAAAAGAAAAAATTCACATATATAATTCATGGTTGTTACATTCCATCTACCATATCTATATGTTTAAAAAATATCAATATATAACTCTTTACACAAGTCATAGCATATGTTACTAGCCAAAATTAAAATACCACTATATTTAAACATATCCAAATATATATTTGGCATATTGTATATAAAATAATTTCATATAAATTAAAATATTTATGTAAAATATAAAATACCCACATGAGTAAACCTAGAGCAACATATAATCAACCATCACTTTTCTAGAGAAGGAATAATAATCCCGGAAAGTGAATACTCTATCCCAAAGTCCCTCAATTGTAGATACATTACTAAAGAGGGAATTTGATCATGTCAATATTCTAAAACCTGTTATATATAAATCATAATTATCTACATAATTCGAGATCATAATCCCATAAAATTTAATCATTTGGTAGAAGAAATAGTTATCCACTATATTATATAACATGCACCATTTTAGATGAATTTATAAACATTTATAGATTTTTTACTCTTTAGACTAAAAAATATATCTAATCATAATTTAACATTTATATCAATGAATTAAAAACGTAATAATAATTAAATAAACAATTCAAGTATTTAAAGATGAGACAAACTATTTATGTTCAATTGATAAATAAATAATTATAAACACTTCATCATTTATCTCTATTTTGTGGACATTACATAACATAAATAAATATAAACATGTTTTTTTGTTCCCAATATAAACTATTTCATATTATTCATTATATGAATTTTCTTAAAATATATGATAATAAATTAAATATAAACATTCTATATTCAAAATATATTATAATTATTTTACAAAATTTAAATATCACATATTTAAAATTATTTAAACAATGATAAATCATTAAACTAATTTTCATTTGGTTTAGTTAATTTCATAAATAATTCTATTAATAAGAATAATTAAAATTTAATAATTATAAACAACACGTTATTTAAAATATAAATTCTTTTATATTTTTCCTGACATTAAAATTAATAAATATTTTATAAATTACCCTTATAATATCTATATAAACAATTCAAATCTACATTATAATTCATTCCATATAGTTCAACAGCAGAGAACCCAAAGGGGGAAACAATAGTCCTGGTCAGGATCAACCAGAAAACTCTACCTCCACAACTAATATATTTGTATGTAGGAAAGATATAGGAGGAACTCGTCTTGGATATCCTCTATGATGGTGGATATGGGGTATAGGGTTCCCTCACCATCATAGAGATTCCTCATTTCCTTGGGTACTATATTCCTCTTGTGAAAAATCTGAGGTGCTGGTATTTATTTCAAAGGTGACTCTGTAGAAATCCACAGGAGTTTCATCTTTGAATAGAATCCTTGGTAGGAAATCAGATCTATATTTTGATAATAACTTATGAATATTGGATTTATTTAAAGGATCCTCCTATGGTAGTATTAATAGTAATGTATCCATTGGTCATATTAAGGCTAATTTTTAAGCTTTCTTGGAAGGGTGGATATTAAAGAAAACTCTATGATCAAATGATTTGTCCTTCCAAAAGGTGTAAATCCGCGGAGGATGAATTATCTGAGTTGAAGGATCTCACTTCATGGGGGGTTCTCCAATTAGAGATTCATTTCTTTATTCAGAGGATTTTTTTGATTCCTTTTTTAGTTGGAGGGTTGCAGATCTTGTGTGGGGGATACTGGTCCCTTGTTATTGAAGCCTGAGACAGTTCAACCTTATGAATGGTATAATACCTTTACATAGGTGTGGGTGAGTCTTCTTGGTCTCAATTGGATTATGTAGCACCCAAAAATTCTTTAGGACATTTCATATTTAATTGGTGTCCCAATTTTTTTAGATAAGGAAACCAAATGTTTCATGTACGGAAACTTTATAAGGATTCTAGTTGAGATTGATCTGAGTTAAACCCTTATTGATAATACTATTATCTTTTTACCAACTGATGAAATAAAAATAAATTTTTAGTATGATAAATGTCCTTATTTTTTTTAATTTATGTAATTTTGTTCGATATTTGGCTCAGAATTACAGTAGGTGGATTTGTGAATTATGTGTCTCAATGGGACACTTTATAAAGGATTATGATATTATATCCAAAAGGAAGCATGATTTGAAGTATTCACAATATGGGAAGGATTATCCTTTAGTTAGAAAACCTAGTGTAAATAAAATGATATCCATGGATAACCATTATACATCAGTTTTGGAGGGAATAATGTCAATGTTGTTGAGCCAAGCCTCTAGGGATAAGGTAGTTGCTGATCCTGATCCACAAGATAGTAGTTTTTGTAGACTCTCTAGGGACGGTGTGCGAAATAGAGTAGAACAAAATCTAGATTAAAATTTTATTGGTGAAAATACTATTGGGAATGAGAAAACATATTTCAGGAGTAGTGATGGTGTTTATATGGGTGTGATTCAGTATAGAGCTCCACCTGAACATGTTTTTTCAGACAGTCTATAGATGAGCCTATTGGTATTGTTACCAATTTTTATCTTTCACCAATTGATGAGAATTTTTTAATTGTAAAACCAATGGATGCTGAATTTTTAGATAATGTTATGAAATATGATGGACTTGGACAATCCGATGCCCAACAGACTGTTGATTTTCTTTAATATATTCAGAATGTATTCAATTCATTACGATTTTTTTGGAAAATGAGGTAATATTTCAGATAACATGTTATGAGAAAACATATGTTTTTTATGGAAACAACCCATTTTCATTATATGAGCATTGGTGTTCTTATTTATTTTAAGGATATTTTTTAATAGGTAAGGGAAAGATGATCAGCAGTGGAGTTCTTACTGTAGTTTCTCAAAAAAGAAGGTCCTAAGACATTTATTCTAGTCCTACTAGGAATGTTTCTACTAGGTCATCATCAATGGAATCATATATCTATCTCATTCTTGAGAAGTATAGGTCCATGGTGTGGATCCTTGGGATCCATAATCAGAAAAATTCTCAGTTGAAGTGTGAAACTACTGATGATGGTGATAATGATTTTGAATATGATTATGGTAATGCACCTTTTTTCTTGATCTGTAGTTTTATTTTTGGATGAGGGATTGAATATTTTTATGCCCCCATATACTCTCTTGATTTAATATTTTTATTTATCATTAATAAATTATCAGGATCTTTGGATTCTGACTAGACATTTTTTTTGTAAAATTCATTTTATATAGTATAAAAAGATGATTCACAAACACATAATAATTTTTTATAATCAATTAATTAATAAAAAACTTTATAATATAATAAATATCCTAAAACACCTTTATATATAATTTTTAAACATTTTATAAATTATTTAATTCAATTTATAATTGAAAATAAGAAAATATAATTTTATTTGACATATCATTTTAAACAATATAGCTTGAATTTCATCTTCTAATTAACCACCACTGCAAATGAATAATTTAATAGATGGGAATTCAGGTCTTATGATATCTAGTACATAATAAAAATATATGATGTAAGGGAATCTCTAGGAATATGAGAGTGCACTATTGGATGCTTCTAAATAACCCATGTTGTAGTTATCATGACATGATATATTGGGTCTACATGATATTAAGAATTGTGAAGAGTGGTCTATTTAGAAATAAACCACATAGATAATGATATACCTACCACATAAGATTAATTTTGTATTTTCTATGTTTTCATTGGATCAAATATTTGTTGTTTGGCTATCACGTCTGACGATACTGCACAACATTGTTAATTCGGAACTGGCCAATCATATTAGAAATTTATATTTTTTCCCAACTATAATTGTTAACATGGAATATATGGAAGTTGAATTATGAGGTTGAACCCACAGGTATATGATGAAAATGAATTGTGACCTTGGGATTGGATCCTAGGTAAGATTCCTCACACAGATTCCGTGAAGTTGGACTTAAGATAACAATTGGATTAACTAGTAGTTTATTAACACAATGTTCATAATAAATTTCTAATGTAATTTGTATAGTATAACCATAAATATAATATAGTAAAGTCTTATGGGATTAATATCTAATTTATTCAATAATCACCTATTTAGATTTGGTCAAGAAAATTGGACCTGCCAAGATTACATTCCACTATTTGTTTTAAAGGTGGTTATCATCCTAATTGAATTATGTGCTACTTCAAAAGTTGAAAAAACAATTTTTCATGGATGTATTTATTACTATTAGGTCATTTAACTCCTCTTTCAATCCCTTAAATCAAGACCATGAAATCTAATGAAATATGTATGTGTTATTAACCTAATTTGAAGATGAAATATTTCCCATGCTTGAAATTAAAGATTAATTAAAGTATTGTATCCCTACTCTCAATTTATATGCTTAGGCTGATTAATTTCACGTTTTGGTGAATGAATTTAACATTTGTAATATATGAATCATAATAAAAATGTTCATTTAAGAAAATTAATTATTAAATAAATAATTAAAATCAAGCTTCTTACTAGAATGATAAAGGATGAACATAAAAATAATATTTTAATGTGATAGAGGTGTAAAAAAATGAAAGAAAATTTAAATACTTATTCATATGATAGAATAGCTAAAAAATGTTCATAAAAAAAGAAAATATGATACACAAAAAATGTAAAGAAAAAAATAAAACGAAATGTGCTTTTTTTAGAGGCGCTTATAAAATAAATTGGCTACATAAACTCATGAATTGAATACCTTTCACATCACATGTTAGGATAGACTTATTTCTTCATGAAACAACAAAATCATGGGTTTTATTTTACATAATGAATGGGAATTTTAAGACATTGTCTATTTGGTATGATCCATGATTCACTTCTCAAATTTAATTTGTGGGAACTCCAAGGAGGTTTATCAGATACCACAATTGAGACTTTTACATCTTGAATTGGATTCATATTCTAGGTTTTCCTCATATGGTGAATTCATGGATTTTATTGGATTCATATATTATACATTAGATTTCCAAGTTGTTTTCTTTGAGGATTATATGCAATGAATTAGTAATCAATGACATGGATTGTCTAAAAATGAATTCTTTTATAAAATTACCCATATTTCAATATGATAATCAATTTCTTATTAATATCAATGAAATACCACCATATCAAATTGTAAAAAATGTATAAAGATTAAAGTAATGAATATAAAGTTTTTATAAGAATTAACTGTATCATATTCCACCACACTTGTACAATTTTATGTCCTCATGTAAAAAGGATCTTAATAGGAATTTCAAAAGAAATATTTTTTTGTAAGAAACAATCATTATAACCATGAAAATGGAATTAAGGGTTAGAATAACTATTCTAGTACTCCAAAATAATCCATATAAAGAAATTCATTCTTGAATCATGGTTAAGTTCTATATTCAAACCCCTCATTTATTTAAATAAAAAAATTCAAATGTTCCATAAATAGATATACCCATGGTATAATTTACATCACCATGAATTTTCCCTCATCAATCAAGTTAAAAATAAATGGAAGTTATTCTCATACCATGAATACATGTTCTGAATCATAGGCTTGTATCTGATTTGACATAAATACTCTATAAATACAAATATCATAATAATCTTGAGTACATACACATTATGTTTCAAATGAATATAAGGATGAGGGTAGGTGGGTATATAAATAAATACATCTCAAAAGGAGGGTTACATCTAAATAATTTTTCCTGATAATCATGAATAGTGTGATGTAAAACCTTCTACAAAAAATAATTTTTAAACAATACCAATATCAACATAGGTCAATTAATATGTCCTGAAAAAATAAAGATGGTACCTGTGATTTTTGACCTTCCGTAGACAGACCACATGTTTTTTTATTTTTCTACAGTTATGTTTAGGACATATCTCCCATCCGCATCCTAACAACATGCGATCTATTATGAGACTCATCGATATCGTAATGTTGATTGTTGACCCTCCTAAATGTTTTTAGATTAATACTGGATAATAATAAAAGTATATCAAATTTAATCATGATCCATGTCCCAAAGATTCAGGGAAAATACCATAGAACATATCCTATATAGCAACAATCATGTGTCTTGGAGAAATGACCGCTCCCCTGCACTTACTAAATTGAAAATCATTCAAAATAAAAATGAATAGTGTTAGATGGGATAAAATGGTATTGAATTATGAATTAATCTTGACAAGGTCATCCATGGGAAATACTAGTTAAATAGGGAAAATATACAAGTGGGATTTATGAAAAAAGGATCAATCAATAAAAATTCCCAAATCATTTTGAAAAATTATTTTTTTAATAATATCATTGATATCATTTTAATGAAATTTCTAATAGGTTCAAATGTCCCAAATATCTCTAAAAAAAATGATCAGAAAATAATTGTAAAAATTAGCCCCAAAATCTTCTTAATAATGTGAATAATATTAAAAGGGAAATCACCCAGTGCATAGTTACAAGTAATAAGTCAACCTATATATAATTTCAGTAATTTAGAATCAAAATTGAAATAATAATCTCAAAAATTATGCTAAAATTATAAATATGAAAGAGTATTTAATTTTAAAAAGTTTCATCTAAAATTTATATTTAATATCTATGGGTTTCATGAGATTGTATGTTAATGAACATGTCCAATGCGAAATTTCTCATAAGATAATGAGAATAGACAAAAATCAATGTGAAAACGTAATAAATCAATATAATCTTTCCCACAATAATTAAAAGAAATCAGTGTTTACACAATTGTGTAAGTGACTTGGGAGAGAAAGAAATGAAAATATAAGAAGATAAATAATATAAATAATGAAATAGATAAAAGTAATTGAGATCTCCCTGAAATTAATGGAATTTCATTTAGAAATTATAAGAGGATATTGTGTATTAGGAAAACCCAACATAATGTTAGATATAAAGAAAACTTACATTGTGGAAATGATTAGTTCACAAGATATATATTAATGAATTCAATAAATGTAAGTAAAACATAAGATAAAAAATGAATATCATCTCACATATATATATGGACCAAAGAATAAAGAAATGACTTGAACAAACTACCTAGAGGACATGAAAAATAAAAAGATAGTAAAATACCTTAAAAGTCCCAACTATGACTCAAAAGAGTGGAATATGGGTTTACTCCCATAAATATATGACTATAAAATCATTATACAGATAGATATACAAGAATTACTCATAACGGTCCATTGGATTAGTGGTCCTCAACCTCTTGTTGGTACTGAAGGTGATGTCTTCCATCTCTAATGGTAACTTCAAAGGATTTCCTGAATTATTATTTTTAGACTAAACCAATCATGTAAAAAACCAAGAAATAGTGTATCTCTTAAGGATACCTTGTTATGTGGTCCAAAAAGTAAATATTTCAAAGTAAAGACCTCATGAGGGAGGCCAAATTATATATAGGTCCATCAAAAGAAATAAAAAAGTAGTGGATTAGGACATAGAAAAATATGACGCATAAGGAATGAGGAAATTTTAGGAAAATAATTTGTAAATATAATAGTTTATACATTCTATTAGGTAAAATAAATGATAAAAATTAGGTATAGGGAATTAAATGAACAAAAAATGCTCATAAAGTGAAAAATGGTGGTGGTGGGGGGGTATACTAGGGGTAATATGAAAAGAATGGTCAAAATCTCTGTGATCAACATATATTTTTCTTCTCCTAGTGATGGGTGTCTAGAACAACCCCGTATTTTTAAAAATGATAATAGTGGTAGGGGAAGGTGGATTAACTACTATGATAGGGGTCATGATGCTTCCTTCTTGCTCGGTTCTCACTGGGGTAGGTTAGGTGATTATCCAAAATAAGGTTATGTGTCTGATAGATGGATTTATAAAAGGTACCTTAGAAAATGTATGTATATAATGAACTTTTACCCATTGAGTTATCTTTCCAAAAAAATCCTTATGATTACTAGGGTTAGTGAATAAAAAAGGAAGTTTGACTTGGGTGGCCGTTAGTTCTAGGGTTCTAGGGATATGCAAGGATAAAAAGTTGGGATATGCTACTATAGAATATATTGGAGCCGTATTAGAGGATGGTAGAGTAGTAGACATTGGTGTTACAAAGAAAGGAAGCTCTAGGGGTTTGATAAATGGTATCTCGTTACATTGTAATATAACACCTTTATTATCTAGAAAGTAGTATAGAGGACCCTCATAAAATAAAAACCACATCCCATGGTATTGGTGAGGAGGAATTGAATGAGATGAGGAAAGAACATCAATTTTAGTCAAGGAATACTCAGACCTGGCTGGGGGTTTCTGGTGTGAAGTTATTGTCAAGGATGATGATTTATTAAGAGAAAGTTTCTCATCAATGTACTTGATATAGAAAGATGCCCATTCATAAAAATTCCCCATATTTAAAAGTATCCCATTGTTGGGGGATAACTATGGGTTAGATGGACTAAATTAGTCTCGAATATGGGAGGGGTTATGAGGACTCAAATATGTCCAAATTTATGACTAGTTTTTTGATGAATGATCCACCCATAAGAGTGTCATCTATCCTTCAAAGTGGTTCCTCATAATATATAGAAAACTAATAGTCCATGTTCACTACTACGGATCCCTTGGTTTTTGATATAATGAGAACCTTGATCAAACTATTTTACCCATTACAGTTTTCCTATACAACCCAATTAGGGACTATGGAACAATATATGATCTGTAGAGAGCCAACCCTCAGTTGTGAAATCTTTTCCATATGTGGATCTAGATGCTGGAGCTATCAAGGGCTATCACTGCCCATATATTTGGCATATGAGACTTTTTTGGGTCCAGCTATAGTACTGCATGAGTTTGAGAGGTATTAAAATATGAGTAATATATATTTAAGACATCTTTATACTCTTCAAGAGTAATCCCCCACTCATCACCTACCAATCTTAAGGATATGTGGACAATATCGAGGATGAATGAGGCCAAGAACTCTAGTAATTAGTCATGTCACCTCTTCTCAAATATCCTGATGATATGGGTGAGGCTTGTCCAACTTTAGGCCTCCATAATTTCTTAATCCATGAGAATTTTTAGATAATGTATAGGTCCAGTTTCTTCTTCATCCATATAGTCTAGTCTTGCAGATGATCAAAGATGACATAATATTAGGGGTTTGAGAACTATAGGAAAAGATAGACCAACAAGGGACAGATATTGGACTATAAATGGTGGGAGGTGTATTGGTAAGTAGAATATGAATGATATATATGGCTAAAGGGATCTGTATGTGGTGGATTATAAGTAGCACTGGTCTGACACATTGCATTATGGGTTTCTTTCCCTAACTCATATGATTTTCCAAGTTCTTGGATGGTGTCTTGCCTTCAGCTCCCACATAAATTCCATGAGAGTAATACGGGTTATGTATAGTTTATAATGAGGGATGGAGGAAAAGGTATTTTTGGATGCAAGAGATGGAATAGGGGGGAGTGGTTGAGGGAGTAAGTGCAACCATGAGAGGGGCGAGTGATGCAGAGTGGAAACTGATCATTGGGGGCTTGGGGGAGGAGAATCTCGAGCAAGGGGGATGTAGTACGTCAACATGAACCGATTTCTCATTTGTTAAACATTCAAACTATGGAATTCATCCCAAGAATTCTCAATTTACATCTTGAATAGTCCTGAAAATATCTTTATAAATCATACAAAACTCATGACATGAATAGTGAATTCATGTCATGAATTATTTGAGACATATCACTTTTGGAAAATAGATACAAATAGAGAAAAATCCTAACATATTTAATCTTAAAACACCCAAATAAAAAAATGGGGGTTGCATCTGAGTTATCAATTCATTTAATTTTGAGAGATATGCATGCCCTGAATCAAGTGAACTTTTAATATAGAAAACACACTTCAAGAAACTAATGTTGGTAAAATTTTACCCATTTTAAATTGAAATTAAATTATGGGACCTCAACTCATTGAATTTATATTATTCCATAGGGTATATATTTTGTTACATCTAATGGTCATGACCATCTAGATTTTAATTTCTTAAGGAATAAATTTAATCATGAATTAAATAAGAGGAAATTACCTCTGAGTGTCAATAACCACTGAGAAATGAATCATTAATGACATTATTTTTTTATTTATGAATTATATCATTTTCATTGGAGGCCCCATTATTTCCTTCATATTAGGGAAATCCAATTTTGTGAAAAAACTTATTAGGAAATTCATGAACTTCTATTCTATGTTAAGAGTGATAGATTCATCTTCTACCCAATTTGATACATAATATACATGAATAAGATATATATATATATATGTGTGTATATATATATATATTTACATAGGATTTATAAACTTGTCTCATGAAATATATGCCCTATACATGGAATATTTTAACTTTAAGAATGGGTTTTGTTGTATTTTATGCTTTTTACAATGGTACCTATTCAGTGATATAGATCAATGATTTAAGCGATGCTACTTGTGTCTTGATGGAGTGATAACCAAAAGAATCCACTTTCAAGAATTTTAGTATTGGTAATGTCAGACTCACGGTGTCTTCCATTCCATGAAACAAGGAAAAACTCTAACACACTATGAATTTCCTCATCTAGAATGAATCAATGCATCAAACCATCATCACATTGCTAAAATAATAGTGGTGCATCTGAGTAGTAGTTTGATTCATTTGAAAAAAAATATTTCTTTTTAAATAATAAATTTGTGGGTAAATAGTTTCTTTGTGAAAATAGTTTTCCAATTTTGAAAACCACATCCATTCCTGCACATCTATATAAAAGAGTGTTTCATTAAGGATGTCATCCAAAGTTTTAATCTCTTTTCCATCTTCAACATTGGGTAGTGGGAGTTTGGATGGGTGACCAGTAATAATATTTTTCTGTAATTTTTTTACAATTGATGAAAATGTTTAATTCATAAAGAAATATGATCCACCGTATGGACTATGGTTTGGAATCCTTTTCTTTTAATAGATATTTTAATAATGAATTATCAGTGAAGACAACAACACTAAATAGAATGAAGTATGATGGGAATTTATTAAAAAAATAAAACAATTAGAATCTATTTTTCTATAGTGGTGTAATTAATTTGAGAATCATTGAGGGTATGATTTTTATATTATATGGGTCAAACAACATTATCAAATTTATATACTAAGATAACCTGCACTGCGATGTCACTTGAATCCCACATTTTCTAAAATTTGTTCTCATAATCAGGGGATATGATACTAGTTTCTACCACCAGGTTATTATTTAGGGTGTCAAAGGATTATCAACACAATTAATTGAATTTAAAAGGGGAATAGTTTTCAATAAATTGAGTTAGTTGTTGATATATTTAACAAAAAGTCTTTTACAAATGGATGATAAAAGTTTTTCATGGACCAGAAATATTATGATTCTTTTAATAGTGGTGGTTTCTAGAAACTCATTAATGACTTTGATTTTTTATGGATCAAAATAAATATGATGGTTTGAAACTTTATTCCCAAGTACTATAACTCTATTCTCCATAAAATTTAATTTTCTTAATTGAGAACAAAAAACATTTCTTCACAATGTTACAACATGTGTTCTAAATTACATAGACATACCTCAAAGGATCATCCATAAATGGTGTAATCATTTAGAAATATGTCAAAAAACTCCTCCACCAAATCATGAAGATATGTGTTATTCACCTTTTGAATGTTGTTAGTGTATTACAAATTCTTAATGACATTTGTTGATAAGATAAGGTTCAAAATGGATTGATGAACATTGTCATTGAATTTTCATTCTGGTCGAAATAGATTTGATTTTATCCTATATATTCATACATAAAATAATAAAATTAATGCTCTAAAAACCTCTCAAGAATATAATAAATTAATAGAAGTGTAAAAATATCTTTTAGGGTGTCTGTATTAAGATTTACATTATCAAATCACACTCACTATACAGTAATGGTCCAAGTCAGAATGAATTCATCTTTAGTATTATTTATCACTGTAGGGACTACCTTTGTTAGATCCACTTGTAGAAAGATCCCAATTCTATAACAAATATAGATAAAATATTTCTAGAATCAATTTTTTTAGAACATCCCTTTTTAATACATATTTCATAGGTGGGGATAGTTACCTTTGAGGTTGATTTTTTTGTTTGGATTTTTCCTCTAGGAATATTTTGCATGTGAAAATTGTAGATATGATCCATTTTATATCATATACACTCCAATATATAATATTATTATGAATTTTAATAACATAAAATAATTTATCCTCTTATAATTTAGTAAAATCAGAGCACACAATTATTGTAATATTTTCCTTAGTTAATAAGAATGATTATATAAGTGTTCTTGGAAAAGACATTATTTCCAATGTTGGGGGATTAATAGTCAATGGTGTGAACTCTGGGTGGGAGTCTCTCATTAGCGGATTGATGTATTGACCACACTCATAGAAAATATCATCCTATTAATCAGATTATAGGGTATCCCTCTCATCTTCAAGCTCTATGAGATCATATTTCTCATTATTCATGAAAATAACTTTACACTCAGGTGAATACTCATCTTATTGTGTTGTATTTACTAGATTAAAAACAACTTTTTCTTCATAATGTGGAAGATAATTCTATATTTATTGATATTAATATGTTATTTACTAATCATGAAAAAATTTCCCCTAGAATGATAGGGAAATAACCTTCTTCTACCACATCTAAGATCATTATGTCAGCTAGGAATATGAAAATAAAAACTATAACTATTGAAATAATCAATAATTCCTCAAGGATACAAGATATATATGTAAGAGAGATATAGTTATCCCATCATTGGATTCATGCCCTTGAGTCCTAGTCTTTGGAATACACTCATTGGCATGATATTTTTTTTCCACATAGATCACATCGATATTTTCCAAAATTACATTTCTAAATAGTGTATGGGATCAAGTATCTCATAGTGTATCTCATTTTTTGTAGAATTTTTGTTATATAATTTCATTATTCATTCAAGGTGATAACACCAAGTTCATCCATTTTTCTCTTAATAGAGAGTATCTCCTTGAATTTTTTTTCATAAGTTGAAATATAGGAGATGAATTCTGCAAAGGAAATATTAATGTGGAATTGTTTAAACATATCCATTCTATTTTTAATTATCCCTTTATCTTCTCTTGTATCATCATTTTTGGTAATGAAATAGGAGGCCTCTATGGTGGCAGTTCCATTGATGTATCTTTATTTTTGATTATTTGTATTATTTTTAAGTTGTTTCTCCATTACTCACTTCTAATTCAGTATTTTGGTCATGTTTTTAATTATATTTTTAAACTATTGCCTAATTTAAATATGATTCATCTTTCTTACAATAATTAACTCTATAGTGATGTTTAAAATTCTTCTATATTCTATATAGATGGACTGAATACTTGGCATCATGTCTTGTATGAGTGTTAGTATTACCAAGAATTTTTTCTGTTAGTTGATCAGAGAGATTCTAAGATATTTTTCTTCCATGATATTCCGGGAAATGGATAGCATCTCTTTGAATTCTAATTTTAGTTTTTTTCATAATTATTTTCTACTATGAATTTTCAGAAAAGTGACAGAGAAAATTTTCTAGGATAAATTATTGATGTGGTGATAGTTGGGGCTATATAGTTTGAGCTACATTAGGGATTTTTTGATGAGGAGGAAACAACTGAGCCCTTGACAAGATAGTTACTATGGAAATGGTTATTATAGATGTATTTCTTGGTTAGGTGGTGGGTACTTGGGTATTCCATAATTTTATTGGGGGCTTTTACTCTCCTCTATTTTAAATATCCTAGATTAGTCTTATCTGTTGTTGAATATGCATTTTTTTGATAGTAATCTTCCTGGTTTAATTGGGGACATTGATTGAAATTTTCCTAATTATTATTCTAAAATTAGGTTTCCTTTATTTTTTATTGATAGTATTGATATGGACATTGACCTCCACACATTCCGAATGTTTGGACTTCAATAATAGGATATGGTGGTAGTGTTTTTGGTTGCAGAAACTGAAAGTTTTCTATTTTTTTGTGAGGGATTCAACCAAGGATATAGGTATATATATCTCTCCTACATGGTGTATCCCATTATTAAGAGGCCCTAAATTAGTTTTAAATAGTATATCATTATATGAGATCTCACCAAGAATGTATCTACAGAATTATGGAATTCTTAACATGATTCCTCCATTCGTGGAAACATCCACCACGATTTAAGCAACAAGTTGTATTTCAAAATAGAAGGTTTTAATTGTATACAAAATTAAAACCAATGGTGTGGGAACATTCATTTAAATTCCAAAACTGATCTGATGCCTCCGACAAAGACTCCAAATCTACATTGGTGAAATTTATAATATCATTCCACAGATTCCTGGTTTGGATGGTATCCCTATATTTTTCTAGGGATTTTTTTTCCATGTTATCCCATGTCATAATAGATTAATTATATTAAATTTTAAACCAATATTTATCTATTTCATATAGAGATAATAAGAATAATTTGGGCATAATCATATCTTACGATACACTTTGAAACCTAAAGGTGATATGGCCCTCAATTAAATTTGATAGATGGTCGTGTGGGACCTTACTCTGATACCCACTAAATTGGACAATATTCTAGATAATATGAATTATGTCAGGTATTATTTTGAAGGTTTGTACCTAGATGGTAGGATAAAAAATAATGGGTGAAACAACACTAATGGATGGAAATTATTAATTCATAATGGTATGTTCTCATAGCAGTGGTCACACTACATACAAATCAAGAAACATAACTTGAGAATTCCAAGGATTTGGGGAGAGGGTGAAATTGTTCCACTTCTACATGGTTGAGTGATGACGTGAAGTCATGTATCTCTTGATTTTGGGTTAAAGAATAGGTTGGGTGTTTTCTTGGATTCTTTAATTAGTATTGAGTGCCTGACACAGGCAATAACAACTCATCATGGATGAAGAAACTAATCCATACACAAAAGTGAAAAAGATATTGGTGAAGTAAAGGGGTGTGAGGTAATCATAGGTTCATTACAGAGGTCACCATTACTAAAGGATCCTCGATAGTGATGATACAATATTATATAAGCTTGGGATACTTTATTAATGACACATGTATCAATCAGATTAGAAATTTATATTTTATCCAAACTACTACTATTGATATGGTATGGAATATATTGTAAGTGTGGGGTTAAACCCCTAGGTTGGAGATGTAAATTTGATGTGAAATTGGGATTGGAACATTAGAATGATTAATTATAAAAATATAGTATTATTAGACCTAACCAAATAATTAAATTAAATTTCAATTAATTAATAAAGGGTTTATAATAAACTTCAAGGAGATTCTGTAGAGGATAAACCTAAATATGATAAGGTAAGGTATAATGGATTAATACATTAATCTATTCAGGAATAAACAATTTTTTATCTATAAAACTAGATTTACACAGATTGAAAAACAATATTTTTTATAGAGGCAATTTTCAGCCTTAATGTGTTGGGAGAAACTTCAAAGGCAATAATGAAAATAAACTATTTGTCTTATCTTGATTCATTCCAACATAGTTAGGGTTCTTATCATGAAAAACGTGAGATCATTATCATGAAATAAAATGAAATATGATTTTATGACTAACCAAATTCTTATAAATTAGATTACCCATGCATTGAATTACTGATTCATTAAACTGATGCAACCCCTTCCATTGATTCTCACACCTATGTGGATTAACTTCACATGTTTATGATAAAATTTAACATGTGAAATAGAAACAAAAAAAATAGTATGTTCATTTATGAAAATAAATAATAAATGAATAATTTGAATTCAATCCACATACTTGAATGTAGAAGGATGCACATGGAAATTTGATTTAAACACAAAAAGGGTTCCTAACAATAGAAGATAAATTTATCACTCCTTTGTATAAGGGAATAGTTTCAAAAAAAGAATAAAATGAGAGAAAAAGAGATAGAAATAATGTAATTAATATTTTAAAAATAAATATTCTTAAGGTTAGAGACACCTAGAACATAAATCAGTCAGTTCGACACAAGCTGTGATGGAATTCACATAGTTAGTAAGAATTGAATTCTTTTGTATTAGAACATTCATGTCATTAGTATTTCTTTTACATCATGAAAGTGAATTTAAATACTCTAGTGACTTTGAATCTTCTATGATTCACAACTAAAATTGAATTCCTAGGATCTCTCGGGAGGTTTATCAATGACTAGGACCAAGACATTCACATCATGAATTCGATTCACGGGCCATGTTTTCATCATCTAGAGAATTTATGGATTTGAATAGATTCAGGGATTGGACTTCAAGTTTCATGGTTTTTCTCTTTTAGTTATAAACCTCATGAATTAGTAATTTACTACTTGGATTTTATGAATATGTATACTGTTACAACAACATCAATTTTTCAATCTAAAATTGAGTTTCCTATAAAAATCATCCAAATACTAACATTCCAATGTGTGAAATTAGTATAAATATCTTTGAATTGAATCCAATGTGTGTATATGAATTAATCATTTCAATGAACTACAATAGGTTCCTTATAGTGTTATCCAACACATCTCATACAAGTAAAACTTGTGGCTTACAGCATGTCTCAAATAATATGAATTCAATAAAAAAACTACACTTGATTAACTTTTAGTACATCTTGTGATTGACCATTGCAAAATAATAACTAAGTTCTTATCATAAAAAGGGAATATCACAGTTCCTGGTAGACTGTATAGCAATAAAATTTGTACTTGTAATTAGATTTCTATGATTAGTATGGATATATCCTTTTTGATATGAAACTCTATTTTTTAAAATACATAATTGAACTATCATCTAATACGATTACCTATATCATCTAACTTCATATTTTAAAAACCAAATATTTAATAATTTTTTATGGATTAAGATATTATATATTGTTTAAAGTTATCAAATCATGACTTACAGTATCTCATATCATATAGTCATGTGTAGTTCATATTATTCAATCTAGACCCATGATATCAAGAATAAAACACATGGTAAATCATTGATACCACTATTTTGTTTCAAAGGATTTATTGACACTCAATAAATATTGTAGAAAAAATTCAAAACCCCATTACCAAGATTAATATTAAATTGAAACTAAAACCATTCCTAAATAAATAGAAAATATCATAAAAATTTCACTAAAGATGCATTTCCACTATCTTCATTATAATTAATAAAGATCACCCAAAGGTAATCATAAAACCCCATCCTCTGATTTGTATCCATAAGTTGATGATGAATCACCCATAAAATGGGTAGAAATATCCTCTATATGATCAAATTATTTTATCTCATGAAATCTATGGTAGAAGATGCAAGAGAGCATAATAATAATTATATGAGGCTTTTCTAGGATTGATCTATCAATATCATACAGTGATCACCTTCCTGTTGGAGTTGGTTCCATAGAACCAACTTCATTGTACATTAATATTATCATGTATTCATTGGAAGTATATTAATAAACTTCTTATCGCATCATGACTGTTCTTTAGCATGATATTGTATGTGGTAATGTTATAAGTGCAACTGTCACAGTAAAAGGTCATAGAAAATATCTTTTATGATGAGAACCCGGAGGTTCCATGAAACGATTATTGAATATATGTTCTATATCTGGATTATGTCCTTTTTAGGGACAAAAATGATACATGCTATTAGGGTTGGAGACTCATAGTACTTTGAGGTGCATTCTCATGGTGTATTCCCTTGGTAATGTTTAGGAGGATATTATTATAACAAGACCCTCCAGTAGGAAATACACATTTATAAGTGTAATTGGATGTTCTTATCTACAGATATTTGTATTGGTCCTTGGACTTTAAGAATATTATTAATGGGTATTATGACTCATGTACTTAGATGTATTGGTAAGAACAATCATGATATATGTTCATGGTGAGGTATGATATGTTGGGTGTGTCAGGAGTAATATTGCATTAATGAATAATGCGAGAAAAGATTTTCCCCTTCTATTCCATAATGAATGTTGATGTCTCTGACCCTTTGATAGAAATGATATACCTTAAATAAATCCATGTTTATAGTATTCTATAGGAATGTTCAATTAGGGGAAGTCAAATAATAAAAAATCGAGCACATGGGTTGATGGAACTTTTATACAACCCTCTTGATTATAGACATCAAGACAAAGAGATTATATTACATGTTATGTGTTTTTATGAGGTTACATGTCATTTCACATTATCTTTTTTATCTGTGGGTGTATTGGCATGTTGCTAGACTCTATCCTTTGACTTTATGCAACTCCACCTAATACCACTGTGAAAGTGTCCTAGAGGGTCACAAACTATGTGTATCTAGTATCTCAATAATTTAATATATTATTTATTATTTAAAAGTTTGAATAATATTATTTTCAGTTATTGTTTAATAATTATTCAAAGATTCCTGATCGCATTTATTTTAACACTAGTTATTCAAGAGAATATATTATGGGTGGAATAATTAATAAACATTTATTTTCTAATTAGTGAATATTATATTTATATATTTATTGTAGAATAATGCAGTGACATCTATTTAATAAATAAATTGTATTTATTCAAGGTTTAATAAATATGGTAGAGGATTGGAAGACCTCCTTATGGGTCTCGGGAGAAATAATAAAACTAAATATTATTTGATAGAATAATATTTAATTAAAACTCAATATTTAAGAACATGTCCTAAAATAATAATGTTTTTGTTATTATTTGACATGGGTGTTTCACAAGGATTAATAAAATAATTAAGGAACTCGTGAAAATTATTTATTATTTCCCCAGTAAATTAAATGCCTGGTTATATTATTTTCTTATTAGCGAGGAGATATCCAAGTGACACTAATTGTGGTTGTGTACAATAAATTGGATAAAATCACTCATTCTGAGAGAGTTCATCCCTCTCCAAGAACACTCTCAAGAATGAGAGAGATCCTCCTCTACCGGATCAAGGAGAATTCTTTGGAAGCGGTTCTCGAGGAGATCAAAGGAAGACATAGCAAGTGCAAGGATCATCCATGCTAGCACCCAGAGACTCCTTCAGAGACATCTAGAGATATGTGGGATATGTGTGGATCACTGATAGAGGAGATATACTCTTGATATCTATAATGCAATGAAAGTACACATGCACATCTGTGGTCAAACACATCAACGAAGAAAGAATCACCATAAAGTTAATTCATATTTAATTAAGTTATTTATAAACAAAATATGTTTATCCTCCCTATATTGGTTCTGGGTTTCTATTTCGTTTTCATATTTCCTTGATTCAATACATAAATACTGGTGGTCATCAACATATTGATATTCTATTGATCATCGATTATGGAAAAATCAATGTTGGTCAATGACCATCCATGATTTGGTTACGCCCAAAATATACAAGTGGTATTAGAGGGGTCATATTATTGTTTATAATTTTTTAAATATTTCATTGATGATTTAATCTTTAATAATTTAGTTTTTCAATCTAGTTTAATTGTTCCTTTTAATCTAAATTACAAGATATATTTATTTCTATATCGTTTCTCGTAGATCTTACATAAATGATTGATTTTTTTTGATTAAAATTAAATCAAGGAACTCATCTGGAGGGGCCAAGGGTTATGTCCAGGTAACAGAGTAGTACATGATGTGTATTCAGATCTACATTCCATGTATTTACATTCAATGCATCAGGAGTAGTTCGAAAATTACCCAACTCGTGTGCATTAATGAAACACGGTGTAGTCAATTCTTACACAATGTGTTGATTAGGATAGACTGTCACCCAGTTAGCTGGACTACACACCATGGGACCCACTGGGCATAGCGTATAGTCTTTTTTGAGTCAGGTTCGAGCCATATATTCAATACATGACTTAGCCAACTAGTGACCATGTAACACAGATTCAACATTGCTTGTGGCCCACTGGACACATCGTGTACTCCGAAATTCTGAAGTACACCGCACATGCTGAGTCCCTAGGAATGTATTTCAGATATATGATAAAGGTAGTACACACTGTGCAGATAAAATCTACACCCCATGTAATTTAACAAAATATTCAGATTTAAAACATTAATATTTTCCTAATTTTAAAATCTTTATATCATGTATAAGTCGTATTACATGTTGTTACTCTAAGTGAATTGAATAATTACACATATCCAAAAAGGCATGTAATTTGTGTAATCATATATTAAATACACGTTATTAAAGTACACTATTATTCATGTATGCCATATGTCACAATAGTAAAACAATATACGAGCATAATACTTGTTGGGTAGGTTTGGAAGGGTATTCACTAGGTTACCTCCAAGGTACAGGTTATGTATAAGGTAAATTTTAAATGAATTATAATTTGTTTAAAATAATAATGGTTTAGAATCTCAAGTAAATTCATAAAAACGATTAAGATAAAAGTATTGATTAATTAAATATAATAATTAATCAATTCAAGTGATATTTATCTTAAATAAGAATAATTAATGAATTGAATTCTAGTTTTATTAAATGATTAATTCAATAAATTCATGTCGATGATCATGAGCTTGACCAGACCTTTTTATGTGATTGGTTTCCTTTTAATTTATTATTAAATTAAATTGTTGGTTTATGTGCCTTCTCTCCTCATTATTATGTAGGGTCTGTGTTCTCATGATTTTTTTATGTAAACCCCCTTTTACCCCTCACCTATGTGTAAGTAAAAGAATATATAATGGATAGAGATCCCAAGCTAGTGGAGAAAATTCAAGTTAGGAGCTGAGGTGAAACTAATCCAACTAGATACAAAGGCAGATAAGTGGAAATATATAAACATGAACCTAATTGGTTCAAGGTGTTTCTCCCCAAGGTTAGAGTTTAGTTTATCAACCACTAGACAAAATAACCATTAGAATAATATCATGATCACACCTTTTATTTTATTTTTTTTTCATTTTTATGGTTATTCAATATGGATGTTTTGTCATGATCACATAATTAATGAATTAACAGGAATGCAAGATGAATCTAAAATAAACTATATTATGTTTAAATATTATCTAATACATGGTTAATCACTTAATATTATCCCACTTAATATTAACATTCATGTGAAATATAATAAATTTCAATTTACACATAAAGAATAAAATCCATTAATAAAATATTATGTCGGTATAGCCTTCCATTACTTTAGTTAGAATCAAACCATAGTTCAAAGTTCTTGAACATACAATGTTGGGGTGATTTAAATTATTAAGGAATTAAAATTTGAAGTTTTGGGTTGACTCGACTTAGTTCACATCAAGGGTTGACTTCCAAAAAATGGCATGGTGTAACTGAGAGGAAAAGGATGAAGAAATCTAAAATTAATGATTTCGCATTTGGGGAGTCCACTCAATAGATCAAGGACCTGTGAGATAGTGCAGTTTGAATTTGGAATGCCTACCTAAAACCATTAAAATTTCTTAACCATCCAATGTTGGGGTAATGCAATGGAAAATATGGATCATTGCTACTAGAATGTCCAAGAAAGAATATATTTTTAATCCAATGGTGATAGATATTGGGTTTCAATAAAATAGTTTGGGACTAATAAATAAATATTTATTTGTTTTAATTTTATTTGATAAATTACTAAAACTTTGTTTATATTATTTGTAAAAATGAAATTATAAATGAAATAAAACAGATCGTTGCAATCCATAATCGAGAAGGAAAACCTTCTCACCGAAACTAATTTCTTGGAGTGGAAAAGGTGTCTTTGGGTCATCCTTCACCATTAAAAGAAATATATGTTTTGGAAGAACCTTTACCAGTTGTTCCTTGAAATGAGGTGAGTAATAAGAAGATCTCTATATACAAGAAACATCTAAATGATGTTATAGATGTTCTGTGCCTCATGCTATCATCCATGACCAATGAGATCTTGAAGAAACATGAGAAATATGATTCTTATATCATGATGCCTCACCTTTGGGAGCTCTATAAATAGAAGGATATAAAATAGAGGTATTATATCTCTGATGCTTTTTTCACTACTAATCTTGGAGAGTCCATGCCAGTTGGGCCTCATGTACTCAAGATTCTCAGATACATTAAGCATCTAGACATCTTTGTAATTAAATTACCAAATGAGTTGCATATAGATCTCATAATATCATAAGTTAAAAATGAATTATATAGTTTTATTATGAATTATAATATGATCAATAATGAGAAGAGACTATCAGAACTTATGACCCCAATTCACCAAGTGGATAAGGACACGGGGTGTGAAAAACCCATAATCCTTCCAGTGAATAGGAAGATGAAGAAAAAGGACAAGGTGTCTAAGATTTACAATCAATATAAATCCCCCAAGCACCATCCAACTAAGAATAAGAAGATCCAGAGGCAGGGTAAGGAAAAGGAGGAAGTGTGTTTTGCATGTGAAAAATTTGGACATCGGAAGAGGAACTACACCCAAAGGCAAGGGGAAGCCAATGGTGCATTTTTTATCAAGTGAAATACTTCTGTTTCTACACATTGGGTATTCAATATAGATTGTGGGGCTAAAAAATGTATTCATATATTGGAACTAACTATATTTTTTAAATTTACAGAGGATAGGAGGATCTATGAGCTTCTAATGGTTCAAGAATGGGTGCTCTTGCCATTAATGACTACCACCTTTTATTTTCGACTGATATGATTTTTGTTTTAAATTACTATTATTATGTACCAAGTGTTCACAAGAGCATAATTTCTGTATCAATTTAATATACATATGGGTTTTTTTTCAAATTTTGAAATAAATGTTTTTTCTTTTATAAGGAAAACATATGTTATGGTTTGAAACATTTAAATAATGGAATGTATGTATTAAATTACAAAAACAAAGTGTTTTAAATAGATAATGAATCATGTTCACATGACTCATATAACACCCAGTTGTGGAATCATTTTCTAGGTAATGTAAATGAAAAGTTCATGAAAAATTTCTACCAAGATGTTTATTTAGAATCTTCTAAACTAAAACCACTTGATAGATATCACACTTATTTATAATGGAAAATGAACAAACTACCATTTGGTGGACATGGTGAAAGGTCCATAGATCTTCTAGGACTAGTACACACTTATGTGTGTGGACCATTTCAAGTAGGATCTATAGGTGGATTTTCATAATTTATAACTTTTACTAATGACTTGAGTAGATATGGATATATTTAATAGATTAGGTATAAGTATGAGTCCTTTGAGAAATTAAAGGAATTCGAGAATGAGTTAAATAATTAACATGGTAAGAATATAAATAATATTAAATCACATCAAGGTAGAGAATATCTTAACCAAGAGTTCATTGAATTTTTATAGGATTTTGGGTATCTATCTCAATGCAATCCATATTATACACCATAGTGGGATGGTTTTAATGTGTGGAAGAACCATACACTGGTGGAAATTTTAAGGTTGATTCCGAGTCATACGAATATTCCATTATCCTTTTGGGATATGCATTACAAACTATGACATTCACATTAAACTGAGTACCTAATAAGTTGGAAAATGGAATTCCCCTTGAGTTATAGAGAAGAAAGAAACCCATTTTATCACATACACATGTATGGGGATGTGAGGTGTTTGTAAGGATTTCTCAGAAAAAAAATAGCACCCCAGGGCTTGAGGTTTATATTTATAGGGTATCCCAATGAAACAATGGGATACAACATATAAAAACCCTTAGACAATAAAGTAACTTCTCATGAAAATCTGTATTTCTTGAGAGGGAGCACATCCTCAAAAAGGATAGTGTGGGAAAGATTTACTTCAACGAAGTTGATGCTTAAGATACACATTAGTTAGTATATGAACAAGTTCCTTAAGTCCTCATGGAAGAATAAATTCGAGAAATACCAGTACTATGTAGGAGCTCAAGATAGGTAAGGGAACCTAAGAGACATGGTTTTCTTGTCACTGGGGATGTTGACTCTTTGTAATTGGACAATAATGAACCTATCTTTTTTGAAGGAGGAAGTAGAGATATCAGAAGCTACAAGATGGATAGAATCTATGAATTTTGATATGGATTCCTTGTATCAGAACCAAGCATGGGGTTTGGATGATGCACCAGTTTATGTAAATCTTGTTGGGTGTAAATGGGTATTAAAGAAGAAACTAAACATGGTCACTAAATTAAGTACCTATAAAGCAAGGATAGTGGAAAAAGGGTATAAAAGACATCACAGAATTCACTATAATGAAACATTTTCAACATTTTCCATGTTTAAATCCATCATAATCACATTTTCCATAGCTGCTTACCAGGAATAAGTGTTTTGGAAGATAGATTCCAAAAGCTCATTCCTTAATGGGAACCTTCAGGAAGATGTCTATATGACACAACCTGAGGGGTTTGTGTCACCAGGTGATTCAGAAAGGGGTTTCAAGTTGCAGATGTCCATTTTTATATTGAAGCAAGAATCCAAGTCCTGAAATATTCGATTTAAGGAATCCATAAATGAATTTGGTTACATTAAGATCAAATGTGAGACATGTGTTTACAAAATGTTTAATGGGAATGCGTTTATTAGCCTATTAGTATATGTTGATGACATATTAATTGTTGGAAATGACATACCAGTCTTATAGTCAGTTAAATATTGGTTGAATAATTGATTATCCATGAATGAATTAGGAGATGTATCCTACATTCTAGGGATCAAGAGTCATTCATTATAGATATAAGAGGTTTCTTGGACTAAGTCAAATCACATATATTGACCATATACTAAAGATAATTATCATAGAACAATACAAGAGGGGATTGGTTCTAGTGTAACATGGTTACCATATTTCTAAGAAAATGTTTCCCCAAACAAAACATGAAAAAGATAGAATGAGTAAGATCTCATACACTTCAGGCATAGGATCTATCAGGTATTCCATGTTATGTACTAAAAATGATGTTGTATATGCATTTAACATGGTAGGAAGATATCAAGAAGACCCATGAGAAAAATATTGGACTTCTGTTTAGACTATCATTAAGTATCTAAGAGGAACTAAGGATATGTTCCTAGTGTATGGAGTAAATGAGGACCTTGTTATCAGAAGGTATGCTAATGTTTGTTTTTAGGCAGATCATAATGATCTGAAGTCATAATCAGGATATATTTTCTATCTCAATGGTGGATCTGTGAGCTAGAAGAGTTCGAAGCAGCTAGATGTATATGATTCTATAGTGGAGTTCGAGTACATATCAGCTTTTTATGCAACCATGGAATCCTTCTATATTCGTATCTTTTTCCATGATCTTGATGTGGTACTAAGTATTAAAGACCCCATCACATTGTATTGTGATAATACTGCAGTGGTGTCTCTTTAAAAAGAGCCAAGGTCACATGAATGTACAACAAACATACTCAGAAGTATCACCTCATGAGGTATTTATATCAAGGGAGTGAAGTTGTAGTGAGAAGGGTATCCAAGGAAGATTACATGGAGGACCCCTTGACTAAAGAAATATCTCACCAGAAGTAAGAATATCATGTGAGAGATAACAGACTGAATATTGTTAGTAGTTGGATCTAAAATAATTGAGAGTCTGTTGGAGTTTGTTCCATAGATCCAACCTCATTTTACTTTATGATAAACATGTATTCATTGGATAGATATTAATTAACTTCTTATCATATCATGATTGTTCTTATTTATGACATTGTATGTGATATTGTATTAAGAGTATTTGTCACACAAAAAGGTCATAGCAGATCCTTGCTATGATGAGAACCCAAAAGTGCCAGGAAATTATTCTTGAATATATGTTATATAGATGAATGATTTCATTTGAAGGGACACAAATGATACAGGATATCAGGGGTGAAGACTCATAGCACTTTGAGGAACATTTTCATGGTGTACGCCCTTGGTAATGTCTAGGAGGATATTATGAGAACGAGACATGCCAGTAATAAATCCCCATTTATAAGGTTCATTGGACATTCCTATATGTGGAAATGTGTATTAGCAATTATACTTTAAGATTATTATTAATGGGTATTATGACTAACACACATAGATGTATTGGTGAAAACCATGATGACATATGTTTTTAGTGAGGTAAGATATGTTAGGTGCGTCACGAGTAATACTACATTAATGAATAATGTGAGAAAGGATTTGTCCCTTCTATTTCATAACAAAATATGATATATCATGCAATTTTTTAGAAATAATATAACCTAAATAAATCCATTTCCATGGTGTTATATAGGGAAGATTAGTTATGAGAAGTCCTAGAATGATAAATCGAGCACATGGGTTGATGACACTTTCATGCAACCCATTTTATTAGAGATATCAAGACAAAGGGATTATATTAAAAAACAAATGTTTTTATAATGTGACATATCATTACGAAATTAAATTATTTCCCTATGGGTGCCTTGGTATGTTTCTAGATTCTAAACATAGACTTTAGGCTGCTCCACCTAATGCCACTGAGAAAGTGTCCTAGAGGGTCACTCAATAAGTGTATCCAGTATCTCAATTAAATAATATGTTATTTATTATTTAACAAGTTGAATAAAAATTATTCCCGGTTGTGGTTTAATAATTATTCATGGATTCTTTATTTAATTTATTTCAACACTTGTGATTCGAGAGAATATATTGTGGGAAGAATAATTAATAAACATTTAGTTTATATTTAGTTATATAATATTTATATATTTATTTGTGGATAATGAAGTGATATTTATTTAATAAATAAATAGTCATTATTCAAGGTTCAATAAATATGGTGGGGGATTGGTGGACCAAGTTAATGGTCTAGTAAGAAATAATAATAATGAATATTATTTGATAAAATAATATATAATAATAACACACAAGTTAAGAGCATGTTAGGAAATAGTAATGTTTTTGTTATTATTTTTCATGGGGGTTTTAGTAAGATTAATAAAATAATTATGTAAATTTTGGAAATTATTTATAATTACCCAATTGAGTTAAATAAATGGTTATATTATTCCCTTATTATCCTAGAGCTAGCCAAGTGATGCTAATTGTGGTTGTGTACAACAAATTGGAGAAAATAATTCAAACCTAGAGTGTTTATCACTCTCGAAGAATACTCTCAATAATGAGAGAGATCCTCCTCCTCCAGATCTAGGATAATGCATTAGAAGTAGTTCTCAATACAATCTAAGGCATCCATCACAAGCACAAGGATATTCTATGCTAGCACCTGGATACTCCTTCAGCAATTTCTAGAGATACATGGAACACATGTTGATAACCTCTAGTGGTGATTTAACCTTGATCTCTATAATGCAAGGATGATACACCTATAGATCTATGGACAAATGCATCAATAAAGAAAGAATCACCTTGGAAGTAATTTATATTTAATTAAATTAATTATAAACTTACTATGTCGATCCTCTTTCTTTTGGTTTTGTGTTTTTATTCCTTTTTCCTATTTCCTTAATTCAATCTGTCGATACTGGTGTTTATTGTCATATTGAACCCAAAATGATCATCTAATATTGAATATGAAAAGATGGACAATGCCCCTCCCATGCTTCTACTGCTCTCGAAACCTATACACCTTATATACACATTGGGGACACACCTATATTTACCTTGAATTAATTCATAAGATATGAAATGTATGAGTTATGCATCATCCTTGACTTCATTTTTTTGAGAAAATTCTTGGTTGATCCTCAGATACATTCCATATTATTAAATGCTATGATATATAAAATCCCATGTGGAAGAATGTGAATGTTATCCATTAACATTTCACTGTTATACCAAGGAAATGGTGACAATTTTAATATAACTTGCTATATAATATTCCCAAACAATGTAATACAACATGACTTGATTTACTATATGTCAAAACACATGACATGTTTATTTTATACACAATTATATAGGCCCAAATACATCATATACATAAAGGGTTTAAGTCATATCTTCTTCACTCTACAAAACAGAACTAGGGGACTCATAGGTTCTATAATATAAAATTTATTTAATATTATTTAGTTAGATTCATTATATTTTCCCATTGTAACCCTAATTCAAAAAAATGTGATAAAAAAAATTATGCATGTATCACACTTATTGTTCTACCCAATAATCATTACCATATATCATTGTATGTTTAATAATATTAATTATCTTGTGTAAGATCAAATGGAACTTAATCACTTAAATCTAAGCCATAAATCCTTATATATGTCACATGATAATCATAATCAATATAGTTTCCCTATAGAACCTATGAAATCCTTATAATATCCTAACAAAAAAGTCTCTCTAAACACTCACCAATATCTCAGATACATATATTTTAAGACCAACCCCCATTATAACCCTTTTTGGGCCCATAGATAAGACAAGTGTGTCCCTCAAAGCCTGGCTTCAATAATAAATGTGATGGTGACAAGCCCTAAGGATAAAAAAACTTTATGGGAGGTGTTACCCTCATAAATCCCAAAAATAATAGGATAAAATACACTCATAAACTCAATAATATAAAATAAACTGATATCCTAGAATTTATGTAACATCCCAAACACGGTTCTCCCTCAAGTGATCCAGTCGGTTGGATATGCGACCTCAAGCATGCCTCCCTATATGCTAGTGGTTTTGAAATAGCAGTGAGGGTCTAGATTATTTTGCGGGGACATTATAACCCCTATTAAATAGTTTTAATGAAAGGGGAAAACAATTACATAGTTTTATAAATAGTAGAAATAATATTAATAAATAACTTGAAAACCAAAGTTGATAAAAGAAGAATTGAACAAATCCAAATAATAAAAGATTAATGTACAAAAATGTTAAATGTATCTAAATGAAACTATGATATTCAGTCACATAAAATACTATGTAGAATCAAATAAAAATTCACAAAACCATAGTCATTAACACCGTGTCGGTCCCATCTTCATGATCCAACACATCCAACAAGCCAAAAATCAGGAACATGATCACTTTCCCTTGCCCAAACCTATATCCCAAAAATATATATGGGTACCAAATGAAAAAACATATTAAGTGTGATTATAACTCATTTTTCCAACACCATCATGTCTAAATAAATCATGAATGAGAATTATAGTTCATTCAATATAGATAATAAGAGGATTTTATTAAATAAATTAATATTGTACATCAAATAAACATTCTTACCCTCATGTTTTGGGGTGACACTCAGTGTAGCCCAAAAAATAGTTCGAAGCCCTATAATATATATCTATCTAGGATTAGATCCTAAAATATTAGGGTAGATCAATTTATCAAAGTCTCTAATGTCAAATTAACCTATTCTCTACAAGGTCCAAAGATAGAACACCTATTGGGTGACTAGAGGTCATAGTCTATATGACTATAGACTAAATGAAATTCAATGTATGGTCCAAAAAGAAAGATCATAATTTAACATGGATTGTCCAATTTATTTTTACATTCATGTGGCATGCTAGCACGATTGAACATATCACATATACTTTTGATAATTAAGTGAGACAAAAGGGAAAATATTTAGACCACCCACCATTATATAGAAATCAAAGAAATTCTTTCAATAGGAATTCCAACAAGAATGAGGGTGGAAAATATCTCAACAATAACCTAGATCAAAAAAATCTCAAGATCAAAAGTAGATTAAAAAATGGTCAAAATATTACACCATGATAATAGAGAACAAGAAGAATATAGGGAAAACCCGAAGAAAAAAACTCAATGGTAATTATATTTTTGAAAGAGATGTTTAAAAGGAAGGAAAGCACTCAAAAATCACCTTGGTATTTCCTAGGTTTTGATAGAAAAGGGTTGAACATGGATGAGGATTGAATAACATTCACCTCATGGATTTAAAACCATTGAACCTAAAAAATACATAGTGTGTAAACCATTCATTTCCTATATTTTTCCATTTTCGAGTTATGCTGAAAAATGCATTACCTTGAGTTAAAATAACCCCAGAGGAACATTACATAGCATGTACAAATTTCATGGAATTTATTCATTTCATAAGATAAAACTATTTCATGATATCTACTTGATTATAGATACATGAAATGTAACATATACATGTTGTGTAAATTTCCATTAGTTAGTTAAATCCCAAATTCTATGGACGAGCCCAAACCACCTCTGAATCCTTCCAAACTCATGGAGAATACTTATATTTTCATGAAACGCTTTATACCCAAAATCAATTAATTCCAAAAAAATACACCCCTTAACTATAGGTAATTTACATAGAAAAATATATCCATCCTCAAAAGGAACTCAAACACCAAGGATAAAAGGAAAAGGAAATTCCAAACAAAATCAGTTCAATGAAAAACTCAAAGAGATACATATGATACCAATGTGGAATTGGTTCCTTATGATCTATCTTCTGTTATCCCTGATGGAGTATGTCATGGTTGCGCTGCCACCACCCCTCCTTGTTTCTCCTCGGCCGAGGAGGGGGGTTGATCCTCGTTCGAATTCACATCCTTCCTGTAACCCCAGCTTATCCCCCTTCACTGACCCATCTTCCCTACATATCTTTCCATTAATTGAAGTTATCCTAAAGGTATAATCTTGTATGAATGGAGTTATCTCAGTCCTGATTTCTTCATTGGAGATCATCGATGCTTCAGCTCTCTTGAAGCTCACTCTAGTGGCCCAATTTGGTAATAAATATCCATTAGTTGATGCTTTTGACAGGTTTGTACACTCTTCATTGAATTTTTAGGACCGAGTGATTATTGGTCTTCTAGATGAAAAACATATTCAAATCCTTTTTTTAATCAAAGATGACATGGTTTGTGCTTTGGTTTCAGCTGTGTGATGTATATAGGGTTTCCATTTTTCCCTCTTTTGGTGGTCCTTCAACTTCCACCTGATGTGAGATTCTATGGTAATTTCACTCTGGATTTATCTTCCCATACCACCATTACCATTATAGAATCAGGCGATTCTATGATTTAATGGAAACATGGTAGGGTGCTACCTCTGTTATGATTCTCATACCAATGCAGTTTTCCATCCACTATCTCTGAGGATCTGTGTGGAAGTTGACCTGTTGAATGGCTCTATGGACTGTATTATCATTGAAATTGAAGGTGAACTCCTTTGGAACCAGAAGGTATGATATGAAACCTAGAATAATTATTCCATCCTCAGTGGTCATCTTGAACACTTGGATTTAGTATATCAGGGTGGGTGTAGTTTCATCCAAGAACAACCCTAAAAGGAGGGTGCAATATTGAGGTGGGAAAGGCACAGTAGATCAAATTTGGGGAATAAAACCTTAAATCCTTAATGTAGGAGACCATTACTCCCTCTAATTCACACTTAATGAATGATGCTATGAAGAAAACCCTTTGCGAGGCAGGGAAGAGGGGAGTTAACCCAACAGTTGCAGACATCTTTGGGCGCCTGAAGCAGGACCTGGTTGTCCCTAATGGGATGCAGAATGCTTCAGGGTCAGAGACATATTGTATTCTAGAAAGCCAAAATGCTTTAAAGGGGTCTGTGTGGGATGTGGAAGCTCAGATAGGACAAGGTTAAGGTGCCGAGACCCATGTTTTGGGGGCTCTATTGGAGCTTTTGGTTAAATTTATACGGGTGAGGTGGGTCTAAATCTATGCACCTATGCTGTGTAAGTGCGTTCTAGTGGTAGCATCAACTCGAGAAAGGGGGATTTAGTCTACTGGTGAGAGTAAGGCTATGATGGGACAAGAGTGGGAGCAAACTTTATATTGTAAAGGCTGGTCGTTGAATTCCAAATAAGAAACCAACTTGAGGGGGACCTTATTCTATCTAAACTTAAACAAGCCATTAGAAATTTTGAGTAATGAGGGAGAGTTTGAAGAAAATACCAATTGTCCCTCTAAGACCAATTCTGATGATGTTGTACAATCCTCATATGGTAATGGATTGGGAAGGGCCAACAAAGTCTTGCACAATCCAAGAAGGATGATAGGGAATAAAGAAAACAAAGACCCGAGGAGATGCATTTTCTCCCAGAAGCTAAAACTAAATGGTAGTAAAGATTACTCCTACCTATATAGACAGATGGAGACCTGGTCATCAGAAAAAGTGGGGAAACTCAAAGAGAACACAATCCCTCTAGTGGTAGGAGAGGAGGGTCAGCAAGGAAATGCAATCTAGCCCAAAGAGCGAGAGGAATAAGCATCTAAGGGTGAGGACAAAAATGAGGATATGAACTTGTAATCTAAGGAGGTAATTCCAATGATGGATGAAACCATTCCCCCTGGAAAGTGGTGTGCGGCAGGGCCCCCTGGTGGCTTGTAGGGCCTAAAGGATGTGGAGGTGGATAAGCAGATGGAATTACTCATGCCTTCTGGTGAATAAATGACGGAGGCATCTCTTGTGATCAATCCTATGATGGATGATATTGATCAAATGATGGGAAGATTAATCCAAGTCTATATTACCACAGAGAAATCCGATTGGATTGACAATAAATACCACATATTGTTATAGGATTTAACATGAAGAAGATTATAATATATGAGTATATGAAAATTAGGAATATCTTTCACGACATTATAAAGAAATACTTGGGGCCGATCCGGACTACCGGGATAGTTCCTTTCCCAAGAATTTGTTTAGGGAAAGAGATTCCATTCACTTTAGACTAGTATTTAATAAGTCAGTTGCATCCTTTAATTCTTGATCTGGTTTATCTATTTGGGTCCTCACTTTCCCCTAAAAAGTGTTGGAAAATAAAAATGGTAATTTTCAGGTTCAAAGAGGTACATACCTGGAAAAAGGACAAGATCTTAAAATATCACCACTATATAATATCTTATCCCTATGCTACTACAAAAATCACTATGGGTTCATAAAAAAAAGTCTATCCACCATTCTCACACATCATATTTCCTCTCCTAGGTATCCTTATAAAGACACCCATCCCACCACTAAGCTCGAATAAGAGGAATAATATTTCCACAGAGATACTTATCACCATAGTTTATAATCTATATTGGATAATCTTTAAAGGATTCATATAAACTATGTTCAACATCATAAATATCTACCAAATGAAAAGGTTCAAAATTATATCTCCAAAGATGGGATATGTAGAACACACTGAACCTGGAATTATAGTGTTGTGGAAGGGATAATCTGTATTCCATTGGACCAGTCCTTTCCACTATCTCAAATGGAATAATAGACCTAGGAATTAGCCATCCTTATTTAAAGATATGGAATTTCCTCAACCTAGGTGACTCATAGGGGAAGTCATGATGACCAAAATAAAACTATATTGTCCATCTCCAATAGTCAGTATATAATTTCTATCATCTCTTCATGGTCACCAAACTCTTTTGGATTAACTGTACCTACTCAATTATCTTCCACATGATTCTATTCCCAATAAGCACTGAACCACCAATATCTTACCAAAAAATAGGGTAATGACATGGTCTTCAATACTATCCCTTAAAATAGTCCCTTTTTATCGATAACTAGATTATTTATTTATAAACAAACTCGACGATTTCTAAATGATGCTCTAATGAACCACTAAAATCCCAAACACAAGCACATAGTATATCATATAAAATATGAATAGACCTATTAGACTGGATGTTAGTATGAGGTTAATAGGATGTACTCTAAATAACCTATGATCCTAAGGCCTTATTTAGACCTTTACAAAACCTATAATTGAAATGGGGATCTCGATAAAAAAATAATGCTCCTTGGAACACTGTGCAACTGAAATATCTAACACATATAAATACTACTCATATTATCAATGGTGAAGGTATCCCTGATCAGATTGATGTTGGATACTTTTGTTAGTGGATACGAAATCACCCATATAGTATCATTATTCTATGTTTTCCTAGGTATTACTATCATAAATCCCTATTTTTATCATCCCACTTCCACTTTAGAATAGGTTGAGGTCAAAACATCCTAACATTCCTGTAATGCTCATCCTTCACCTGATAATAGGTGAAACATATTTCCATGAAGCTTGATACCCCCATCTTCAATAATGGACACCATTAATTTCTAAAGAGATCACAATACATATTTTTTATCCCGAGAAGTACTTCCCATCTAGAAGCATGAGTCTCTCTCATCATTTACTCTCATAAACCCATAGGAACCCATCAAAGTCTATAGAAAAGATTAAAATTGCTGCTGCCAATAGACTATCCTAAGGATTGATCCCCACAATATAAGTTATTCCATAAAGATAAGCCCCCTGGATCATATTTTTTCACTATCTTGATCCTATCCAAAAGAATGGGTATAATAGATATCAAAGTGAAAGCTACTCAACCTCAGAACTCATGAACATAAGAATAAATGTTTGAAAATATTTATATCATTAGCCACTCATTGAAATAATTTAATAGTTCCTCTATCTGTGTCTTCCAGATCAAGGTTCCATTAATGATGTGTCCCTTTCCTAGGGTATAATCCATCCTAATGTTAAAATACTATAGATACTCAACCCAATTCCTCTTCTAAAGGTTCAGGTCTTACTGGGGAAATTTGTACCTATGTCTCTTATTGTCTATGTACACCAAAATCCTCTCTCAAAAAAGATAATGACTCCAAAATCTTAGGCCTTATACTAACACAACTAACTCTAGGTCTTGAGTAGGATAATTACTCTCTTGTGGTCTCAACTATCTAGAGCCAAAAGAAACCACACAGTCCTCCTACATTAGAACATCTCTAATTATAATTTAGGATTCCACATAATACAAATTATAATATTTAATGGGATTACTCAAGGTGAGGATCAATGATAAGGTTAGCATGTTCATTAGATGTTAGAAAGATATATCACAATAATCTCACCAAAAAATTTCACCCCTTTCTTCGGTAGTCCAGAAATCTATTCCACCAGAAATAAAAAGTCTAAGATGAATCACCAGTTATTAACATAAAAGACCAAGAAAACTATGAATCTAAAAAAAAATATAGGGTCACTCCCAAGATACCACTATTGAAACCATCTATGGGTCCACTAACACTAGAATATGAGATAACTTGACCCATGAAGTCCACTCTATCCATAAAGAAAATACACTTGGAAAGATTAGCATAAAGATGATGCTTTATCATTGTACATAGAATGATGTAAAGATGTTGAGGATGATCATTTTTAGACTATAAGTATAAAAATATATCATATTAAAAAACTACCAAAAAATGATATAGGAAATCTTGAAATATTTGATTCATCAAGGTGATGAATACCACTAGTGGGTTCATCAGACCAAACAACATCACCAAGAACACATATAAGCCACACCAAATCTTAAAAGCTATCCAATGTATTTCTGATGATCTCACCTTGAGTTACTGATACCCCAACCTCAATTAAATCATGAATAAAATCATGAAACCTCTCTATTGATTGAGTAAATCTTCAATACATGGATGGGGATAACAGTTATTTACCATCATCCAGTTTAGTCTTAGATAATTATCACATAAGCATAAAGTCACATTAGCCTTATTTGTGAAAAGATTAGGAGAACCCCATTGGGACTTACTAGGACATTTGAAAACCTTGGATTCTAGATCATCCAACTATAATTTCAACTCACAATCTCTACCGGTTCCATTTTATATGGTAGGATAAAAAATGGTTCATCTCATGAAACAAAATTTATTGTGAAGTCAATCTCCCTCTTGGATGGTAATCCATAGAAATCATTAAAAAAAATCCTAAAAATGAACTACCATAGGACTAAAATTATCATATTTATTTCCTCCATTTTCTAGAACAAGGATTTCTATCTGATATATGAGACAATATAATATGGATGAAATTGTTTCATGACCAATATAAAGATCCCACTCACCCTAGTGAGTGTAGCTACCCCCCTTCTAGAGATAAAAAGGTAGATATACTCTAATAACTATCGATATGAGCCTAGTATATAATTATCCAATTCATTACAAGAATAAAGTTTAATCTTATAAATCTAAGTATAACAATTTCTTAAAGGAAATGATAGTCGAAACATTCAAGAGAAAACTCATTATAGCACCTGATACCCTTTGACCTTACTCCAAATAATGTTTCAATGGTCATGACCCCATATATAATCTCTATAGACAAACCAAAAACATTTTAAAAAATATAATATATAAAAAAATGTGACTCTCCCTATAAAAAACAAAAGCTCATGTAGATGATATAAGAATCGTATCTCTGATGGCGTAAGGTCATGTATCCGAACTGGTCAGATCAGTCTATATAGCATGTAGCTGGCTCAACCCTCTAACTTGGTCTCTAGTATGACTATACTATTATATTACCTTTAATTGGTAAGACCACTCCTTTGATGGTGGAGAATATACCCTACCTCATCCTGAACATCAAATGGACCTTTATATACCTGTCTTCTATGGGTTAGCTATGTCCTTCCCAGACTTTGGTACATGTCCTGATCCAATACCACTAATATTCTATGAATAGTTCCTACATAATGTCTGAAGAAGACCCAAACTACAATAGATACAACACTCCACTATAGGTTGAGGACACTATGGGTGCCTTTATTCCATCCTTCTATACTAAAATTAATGCAATAAACCACATTCTAGTGGTAGAAGTACACTCCCTTAACTGCTTGTCCCACTACTAACTTGGAGAAAAATGTCATAGCAGTGTTTCTTATGACTAGATGAAGAGTTACTGAATCATCATAATGAAATTATATATCCACCACTTGGGGCCTCTCTCTGTTTCTCTTCCATGATGAGATCCTGATTCATCACATCTGCAAGGCTACTAAGGAAAAATACATTCACATGTGCATTGATATCATAGAGAAGCCCCTCCTAAAAATTTATACCCTTGAAGATCTCATCACCGTCAAATAATATAGAAACTAATTATAGGTTGGGGATGAATCTAACATATTCCATCACTCACATTCCCTCCTACTTCATATTTATGAACTCTTGATCCTTATCATCACTCAATATATCAATATTAAAGTGGATTATAAAAGTATCCTTGAAGTCCGTCTAGTATAACTCTACATGCTTCCTAGCTTGATCCATAATGTCCCACCAAAACATGGATGGTATACAAATCGTGAATGAATCATGCTTCAACCTCACATATTTGGGTGTTTTGAGGTTGATTGATGATCATTCATATTGAATCAATCTAAAACTCAAATGCATATGAGACACCTCCCTAGTGAACGTAGGTGGATGATGCAACTAAAATTATCTCACCAGCTTAGAAATCATTGAAATGGTGTGAAAATTATCCCTTTACATGTATCACTTGACCCTTAGGATGATAACATAAAGCTGGAAATCCATAATATTCCCAAGAGCTATAGGAAGCTTTGGTTCAGTTGTGTTCGGAGAGTACTGATTTCTTGTCACGTGTCTCTAAACTTAAAGATGAAGTGGATTCATTTTCTCTACAAGAAAAACACACTCTATAGAACATAAGGTACAAAAATATAAATCTCAAAATTGAAAAAAAATAAAAAACACTAGATCATGGTGTCATTTAACATGTATTAATAAGTTAATTGAAATGATATAACAATTAATTTATTCGTTCTTTCAAAAGACATATCAGGTATCTCATTTTATAATTTATATAGGAAAATATATAACATGAAATAAATATTTCCGTAAAATGAAAAATGAAATTCAATATATATCCTTATGTTTCAATCATGTTTCCTGCATTCAAATCACATTATATATGGTGCCGTGAGTATAAATCTTAAAAAACAATAACACCAAAAAACATGTGAATCACCCAAGGTGAAGTAACATTAAACCATAATAAGGGAGCATCACGAACAACAATACCATCCTTGGGAACTTGAATTTCCCCCCGTACATGGGTTAGATAGTCTGATACAAAAGATAATTACCAAGTCTCAAAACAAGTTATTCTACATTGTAAGTTTCCATAATAGTAATTCAATAGAAAAGAAACTTGATCATCTAATTCCACTTTGTAACATCCCTGACTTGGTGGTCCCTGAAGTGAATGACATAGATGGATACATGATCTCAGGTGCAACTCCTCGTACATCAGAGGCTAATAACTAGAAGTGATGGTATAAATAATATAGGGGGATAATATAACATCTCATAAATTGTTTCAATTAAAGTATAAGACAATAACAAAGAAGAAAAGATAGTAGAAAAATATGAATGAATAATGATAGAACCAAAAATGAGAAAGGACCAACTGAATAAATCTAAATAAAAAAGGGTAATTAAATGACAAGTTAAATGTTAATAAATGAAAAGTTGAATTTCAAAAAAATAAAATACTAAAAAGACTCAAATAAAATCTCCAAAAACATGGTCCCAAACCCCATTTTGGTCCTATCTCTATGATCCAACCCATAAATCAAGACACAAATAAAGAATACAACCTCCTTCCCTTATCCAAATATGCATCTGTGAAATCATTCCGAGTACCAAATGATAGTCTTTCCAGGGTGTGAGTATAACATAGTAGGTCAATAACACTATGTATAAACAAATAATATAATATAAATATAATGAATGAAATATAGAAAACAACAGGGTATAATTCAGTAAATTAATACTGCTTATGAAATAAACATGCCAACAAAAATGTTCTAGGGTGACAACTAAGGCCATCGCAAAACCTAATTTGGAACCCTACTAGATATCTCTGTCCATGGTTAGATCCTCTCGTATTAGGATAGATCACCCAATAGGTAGATGATTCTCCCAATGAGGATGAATTTCACAAAAATCATATTTATAAATGGCCTTTACATATGATATCCAGAATCTCACCATTAGGCATCCAGAGACCGTGCATTTAGTCCTCAGATATTTATTATAATCAAATACTATGCCCTCATAAATATAGTACTTATGTACCTATACCAAAAGTGGTATAAAAACATGCACCTAGACCAAAATACTTAACATAAATCATTATTCATATATGAAAAAACCTAACAAGCAATTAAGAATCCCACCCCCAGGTATCAATCAAATCTATTTGACATTAGATAAATAGATAATCAAGAAAAATTTAAAGGCCAATATCACACATTAAAGATATATCTTCATAAGAAAAAATGACCAATTTATCATATATCTAACTTAATATATTTAATTAATTCAGGTTCTTAATTATCATCATTATTATATCAAACCTGATTAACATATCATTTAACCATAAGGCCCTTAACATATCAGTTAACCCAATTTAGTTGTTGTGATTCTTCTATATGAAATCACATAATATACATGTTATTCGAAATAAAAATACTAATACTACAATAAATCCATTATCTTAATATATCATAGTCTATAATGTCAAATTGACCAATTCTCAATAAGGTCCAAGGAAGGAAAACCTATTGGGTGGCCACAGGTCTCTCTCTCTCCACTCATATGGACCTAGGAGGATCAAATGGGCAGTCTAAAAATAATGATTAGAATTTAATAGTGATTTTACAATTTATTTGGTCATGTTAATGGAATGATGACATGATCCAACATGTCAAACTTACTATGTATAATTAATTAAGATAAATGGGAAAATATTTAGACCACCCACCTTTATCTGGTGATCAAATCAATGCTTTTAGCAGAAACTCAAACACAAATGAAGTCAATTAGGATCTTAAGAATAACCTAGATCAAACAAGATCAATATCAAAACAAGATTCCATAGTACTAAAAATATAATAGTGAGATAATGGAGAAAAAATAGAAGAGAGGGAAAAAAAATAAAAACAACTCATTGAGAATCAGAAGTATTATCAAGATATCCAAAAGGGAGGAAATAAATCAAAAATCTCAGGGAGATTCCCTAAGCTTAAATAGAGGATGGATGAATGCAGATAAAGAAATAATAAAATGAAAAATGTGGCTTTAAAAATATTGATCTAGAGAAATACATGACTTGTAAACCTTTCACATCATGTATTTATCCATTTTTTAGTTACAAAAAAAAAAAACACATCGTCTATGGTCAAAATAACCATGATTAAACATTACACACCATGTAAAAATTTTACAGTCTGTATTTCCTTCTCGCTCTAAACCAATTTTTTGACATCTACCTGGTGATAGGGTAATATATACATATGGTGTAATTATTATACAGATATCCTTAATCCCAACCTTTTTTGAAGAGTTTGGAATACATCCGAATCCTGTAAAACTAATGGAGAACCCTTGTAATCCCTTGACCTGATTAATAATCAAACTCCATTAATGAAAAGGAACACATATCCATGAAATGTATGAAATCTTTACTTGAAAAATTTCACCATCCTCAAAAGGAACTCCACGCCCAATGTTTAAACAAAAAGGAAAACCCAAACAAAAGATGTTCCATAAAAAAATAGATATGTACCTGAAAAAAAGATAAGATCTTACATTTTATGTCATGACAAACATAATAAATTTTTCTATTATAAAATAATAAAAATTAAATTCTTTGATAGGGTCTCCAATTATTGATCCAAACCACTGGTTAATAATGTATTTACCAATCAAACAATCTCTCCAATAAATCTAAAAAAATAATATATATATGTAATAGTCGGAGATCTTAATGTATGATTACCTTAAAATTTGTCAATTTTTTCGATATCTTTCTCTACACATAACACCAAACCTATATATGACCAGAATATATTAAGATAATATATATATATATATACATTAATGGAAATTAAAAACAAAGTAGATTAATTACTTATAATATACAAGAACTAACACTTTATGAATTATATATATATTAAAAATAAATTAAACATTTAATAGGAATGCAATTCAATTAGTTTACCTAAAATGACTGATAAGATGATTTATTAGTGAGAAAATTATCTATCTAAAATCTTGTATTTTATACAATATAAATTTATATTTAAAGAAAAATATTATTAATGATAAATTATGTCTCATATAAATAATTGTTTAACAAAAATTTACTTAGTAAATGATATGAAATTAGAATAGGAATAATTAATATTTGAAAATATTTTTTTCCAATAAAAATGATTTTTCAATAAATTTTATGTTTTTATTCAAAAATAGAATTTATAATTTTTTTAATTTGAAAATAAATAAAATAAAAATAATTTTTGAATTATTCATATAAAAATTCACAATATATAAATTTTTTAGAATTTTATCAAAATGGTGGGTTTTAGTTGAAAAATATCGTTTTCGCCAAATTTGAATTTTTTATAACTTTATCATTTTATAAGAATGATATATATGACTAAGAAATATTTTCTATTATCATATATAAATATATGAAATAATATTTTTGTTATAAAATATTCCTTGTACTTATAAATCCAATTTCCAATGTTTTTATATCTAATTAAAATGTTACTTCAATAAAAAAATACTCTTAGTATTTTCTTGGAATCATTTATTTTCATGGTAGATTTGGTATTGGTTTTCCTTAGAAGCCTTATATCTTTTATTTTTATAAGAAATCAATTTATTTCATTAAAATCATTATCCGAAATGATTTTATCTTTATATGTAAATGTTAATATTAAAAATGTTATTTCTCTAAAAGTTATTTTCAAGTGATTAAGTGTATATATTTTAGAATTAACAACTGGAACCATTATAAATTTTATTTGATAAAATTATTTTTAAATTTGGAATTTGAATTTTTAATTTAGGTAAAAATATAAATCTTATTATATTTTAATAAAATTAATTACTGATATAGGAAATTAATTTCCAATGTAAAAATAAATTAGTATTAAGGATAAACAGTTAATATAAAATTCAATAAAATACAAAACAAATTCGAAAAAATGAGTGTTTGAGGAGGGTATTTACCCAAAATATTTTTCATATCCTAATTTGTTTATTTTTTTGGCCTTTTACATTTTAATAGTAACCTTAAATTATTAAAATTGTAAGTGTTAATTTGAAAATAATCATTCCTTTCACTTATAAATGGATAACTTATTCACCACATCAGGGCCCACCTATCAATAAAATTTAGTATTAAAAATATAGCACCTCAATACTCATATAACCCTTATCCATTTTCAAAATATTCTGGCCAACATTACTTATTGTAAGGCCTTTATTTCCAAGGAGAATTCCAAGGAAAATTTATGTCCCTAACGTAAGTATTACTAACCAAATCATTTTTCATATCAATTATTTTCATTAATTTTTTTTATTAAAACACTAATTTAATTATATTAGTATCATTTATATAATATAATGTTAATATATTAATTATATAATTACTTTTTATTCAAATAACCCATTCATTATGAAAATAAAAACTTGTAACATCCTGTTACTGATCAGACATGTATATCTTTAACCTTGTCATGGTTTTTATTTTTCATTGATCGGGTAGGTTTGATAATGAATTTTGAGGATTCTTATAATGGATAAGTAATATATTTTTTGGACTCTCATCTTTAAACGACTGTTTATGTAGGTTGTAAGAGGGTTACATGGCGTGTAACTAAGTTAAACACCGTGTAATGGTTTTCGGGTTCATATTGTGAGATAGGTCCTCACCATGAAAGGATATATTATGTGGTGAGTTTTTACACACCATGAGTTATTTAATGATTGGTTTTTAATTCTAAGTGGCATTTTTATATGTGGTTATAGATTTTAATCATTTCACGATGTGTAATGGGATTACACATCGTGTAATTCCCCACATGCGAGTTATATGTAGGCAGCATGACTACAATCTTCTTTTATCCCCCTCTCTAGTTTTTTTATCTTGAACTAATTCTTTACCAAAGAAATCTTGGACCTCTATATACCTTTTGGGACATTTTTTTAAGAGTAAGATCATCATTTCATTTTCAGTGTGAATTCCTGTGTAAGCATTCTCCCTTTTATTCTAAGTATCTTTCTCTTTCTCCTCCTTTGGGTTTAATAGATCATCCAGAAATATATGGATCAATACTATGTGTTTCTAGATCTCAATTCTAGGTTGAGTTTCATGGTCTTATGCACCCTCATTATTGTTGGTGGGTTTCATTTCAAGCATTGAGTTTTCTAAAAAAAGGTACGTGATTCCATCCCGCTTGGCCAAATTGATTAACCTTAAATTTATTTATTTATTTAAGTTGTTGAATTAAATTCAATTTTTTGAAATGGATTCTAATTGGTTTTTATTACAACCTAATTATAGTGAATTGGGATGGTAGAAATTATTTTGTAAGAAATTGAGAAAACCCCCCAATTCGATTGAATTGGGGTGTGTTTGCAAATGGACGGAAATGGTTTAAATTGAATTGTTAACAATAATTTTTGAAATTAAATTGATTGAAATTGTTAAATTTCGAAAATGGATTAAATTATTTTGATATAAATCTTGTGTTTTTATATAGTTAAAATCAAATGTTTTTTTAAAACATATTTTGGTTTTAAATGAAAATTTTAATTTCAAATAGGGGAATGTGATTTAATTGTATTTTAAGAAGTATTAAAATAAATATCCAATCATTGATTGTGTAAGATCATATTCAATAATTAGGTAGATTGTGAGTTATTTTTACACACTCTATGACTATAAAAAATTATAAAAAATAAATTCCGCAGGTCACATCCTCGATGGGATGGTGATGATTTTCCTTTTTCTAGTGTCAAAGTGATGTGTGTGTATACATATTTCCATGATCACTTAGAGAGTGCATAGTACAATAGCCTGAAATATTCATACCTATTTGGCAGATGATCTTGTTTCTCCCTTGTTTATATTTGAGATATAAATGTTTTCTATTGTTATTAAACTAATTAATATTCCATTTGAAATTACATAAACTCTTTTTTATATATTTTTTATTTAATCCATTGTTTTTGAAATATTCCATCACTTATAATTCCATTGTTAAATTTAATTTTCATTATTTTATCTTTATTTAATGACTTGTTTAAAAATGATTTAAAATTCCTAACCTATTTATTTTAAAATTAAAATAACTCCTTTGGTATATCTTCTATAGGAATCTATTATGGAATCCTTGGTTGTACCCTACAGGGATTTTTAGCTCACACCCAACTTTTTCCTTCAGGTGTTTGTAGATCATCTCCTTCTAGGTTTTAGAAATGAGAAAGGTCCTCTTGGAGGTGGATCTAGTTGTTGAACTTCATACATGGTGAGTTGTGCCCTTGTGGACTTGGGATATTTCACTCTATTTTTTTACATTGGTTATTGTACATTGTGATTATTTATGCAGTGTTGAATTCTAGTACATTACCCCCAGTGGAGTTTCTTTTTGATATGTGTACTGTCTTGTTTCTTTTTTGTTTATAATTTCTAGTGGAAAAAATCATCCTCACTATCAGTTTGTATGATTCTAGGTGCTAGTTGCTGAACCATTTGGATCAAGAATGTATATAAGTTATGTCAGGGTTGGATTAGTTACCAGGTTACCCGGGTACCCATGTTGGTTCATGACAATGTGGTATTAGAGACATAGGTTGTTGAGATTTCTTCGTGATGTTAGAATGAATTTGTAAAATATTATAGGGTCAAAGGAGGTAGTTGTGATTGAGTGTCTAGCCATCTCTCACCTCAATGAACCTTAATTCTCTAGGGGTGTTTAGGGAAATATGTCTTGAGGATTAGTTCAAGTATTTTCTCTATTATTATTTTGATAGAGTGAGATGAATATATTTTTTGTTCTTTTTATTAGGATTACATTCCATTGTCACTCTATTTGTGTGTTAAATATGATGTATTTTTTTTAATGTTGTATAGAATAATTCCTCTCTAAAGATGTGTAAATCAGATCTAGGAGGAAGCTGCTGCTGAACTACAATGACTGAATCCTTCAGTGGACCTAAATACAGTTGAGGTGATTGTACACACTATCCAAGAACTAGGACATGAACCACCACTAGTTCTCATTCGAGCTACAAATTTGGAACCTCATAGGGATATTCTCAAAGTCAGTTCTCAAGAGGTCTACCACTATAAAGCACTAGTTTTAAAAGGATCCACTGATCCTCAACAAGACGAGGAATGGTTGGTCATGATAGAATGTCAGTTAAAGTTCTTGGATACACCCGACAAGATCATGGTGAAGTGTTCCAACTTCATGTTTTAAGTACTGTGTAGGGCATGGTTGGACATGATGGTGATGACAATGAAACATGTGGGATTATAGTGAAAATACTTTAAGATTATTTAGGATGAACAATTATATTTAGAGTCAATGGTGTTGGAAAAGGTTATGGTGTTTTTTAATCTTGAGGAGGATGGAAAAACCGTTTCTGAGTATTCAAATCTCTTTGCTGAAATCATTTAGTTTGTGTCTGATATCTCATATAATGAGAGTATTAAGACTCAATAGTTATTATTGTAAATTTGATCATATATCTGTTCCTTTTTTTTCTTTCTTAAGCAACCCACTTATACTGATGTGCTGGATATGATGATGATGGTTGAGATAGACCTATCTAGAATATTAGGGTTGATGGGAGTTCCTTTTTCTCCTAGTGGTAGTGTGATCTCCATCAAGGGAAATAGGATGTGTGATGATTCTCATGAAAATTCTCGACAAAATGGTCATTCTGGACCTCCTATAGTGTAAGGATGAATTCCTCTGATTTTATATAAGTGTAGAAATATAGGACATTCTAAGTGTGTTTACACTGAAGCACCTATGAACTATTGTTCCTGTGGTTGTTCAGAGAACTTACAAAGATTTTTCCAAATATTTTTACTATAGATAGTGGAACAAGATTATAAGATCCTCCTAAAACATAGAGATAATCAGATTCTTCATGTATAAAAGGGTTCTAGACACAAGTAACCAAAATGAAGATACTTCATAGAGTGGAAGTCTCTCCATATAAAGTAGACACGAGTATAGTTTATGTGATATGTATCATTACTATAGCTTCGTCATTAGTGATTTATCTATTTTATACTAGTGAATATCATTTTATCATTCCAACACATATTGTTAATATTTTGAATCATTCAATCAAGATTTTATCTTATGAAATGGATACTACTATACCTCTTGGAGAGAAGAGAGAGAGGGGTCTCTATAGTCCCACTAGTGTCTTCTCACTATTATATGTCAAAATGGATTGAATTTTTCTAGACCTCAAAATGAAACCTCTTGATGTTATTTTCAGAATGGATTTTCTCATTTCCAATAAATCCTGGATAGATTGTTATCTTTAACGGGTCTACCTCACTACACCTAGTAGTGTGTATCTTATCTTTCAAGGATAATGAGACCTAAGGTTGATCAGGGCTGGACCTTATTATCTAGAGTTGGGGGAGGTAATATCATTGCTTTCTTTTTATCTGTAGAAGGAATCATTGAGCGGTGATCTATATATATTTTTCACCGAGTATCCCAATGTGTTATCTTCGGATTTCACTAATTTTTAGGCAATAAGGGAGGTAGTGTTTTCTATTGAAAAAATGGATGGTAATCAACTAGTTTCTATCCCCTCTCACTACATAGATCTAGTTGAAATGAATGAGCTGAAGTCTTATTTAGATAATCTTATTGAGAAAATTTTATATGCCTGAGTGTATTACCTTGGGTGGTGTCAGTTCTCTTCATTAAGAAAAATGATTGTTCTCTTATCTTATGTGTTGATTACTAAAAGCTCAATTGAGTTAAAGTGAAGAAAAAGTATTTGTTTCCAAGTATTAATGATCTATTAGATTAGTTAAATGTTGTGAAGTGGCTTTCAAAGATCAACCTTTGATCTGGTTACCATTTGCCGATGATAAAAGAATATGGCATTCAGAAAACCTCTGTTCGGATCTGGTACAATCATTATGATAACCTTTTTATGCCCTTTAGTCTAATAAATGATCCTGTAGTTTTCATGTCTTTGATGAACATGATTTTACATGAGTATCTCAAGACTTTTTCGTAGTCTTTATGGAAAAAATCCATATTTAATCTATGTCCTTGTAGTATCAAGTATATCATACAGTTATGGGTTTTTAATAAATCACTGACTTTATTTAATGCTTTCAATATGTGATTTCTGGATTCAAGAAGTCAATTTATTGGGACACATGGTGTTAGAACAAGGAATATTATTTGATCCTTAGAAGGTGAAGGCTGTTATGACTTGAGATCAACCATATAATGTCTGTGATATTTATAAATTTATGTGATTATTTGTATATTATCACTGGTTCATGAAGTAAATATCAAAGTTGGCATCTCTGATGACTGCTCTAACCTAGAATGGAGTGATATTTTCTTAGAATAAAAAATATAAAAATTATTTTGTTGAGATAAAATATCTTTTGACTACTGTTCCAGTGTTAACTCTTCCAGAGGTCTGGTAGGGCTATGTGGTCTTTTGTGAGGCATCAGGTTTAAGATTGAGTTGTGCTCTTATGCAAGTTAATCATGTCATTTCTTATGGATCTCATCATCTTAGTCCTAACAAGAATAACTATCCTACCCATGAAATTGAACATGCATATAAAATGAGCATTATTAAGAGTATGAATCATTAAATTTAGGGAGAAAGGTTTTCTATTTATTTAGACCATAAGAGATTGAGTTATATCTTCTCACACAAATATTTGATCCTCCACTAGAGGTGTTGGATGGAGTACCTACACTCTTTCAACACTGACATATCCTACACCTCATGGAATGGAAATGTTATTGCAGATCTTTTGAGATGGAAACTTCAATCCCAGGTATTGATGAATCCTTATAAGAGTGGAATTTGATGGATATCTTTTCACAATTACATATTAGAGTCCAGGAGTCAGGGGATGAGGTTTATTTATATAGAATTTTGTTAACATCCTCTCTTATAGTGATGATTATTTAGTATGAATAGTTTTAAGATGAATTTTGTTGAATTAGATACTATATTTGTGATGGGGATACAGTTTCCCAGTGGTCATTCACCAAATATGGCATTTTATGTTATTAGAATCTTTCATTGTGTCGTTAGTGGCAAAGAAGGTAGTGATGGGAGATTGTAATAATTCCCAATGGGTTGTGCACCCCAAAACCACTAAGATTTTATATAAAATGTAGTAGTAGTTTTGGTGGATAAGTATGAGACATGGAATTTTTGAGTTTGTCTCTCGTTGCTATATCTGGTAGTAGGTCAAGGATAATGAATAGAAACCTATGATTTTTCTTCAGACACTTCCATTCTATACTAGGATGTGGGACATGATCTCTATGGAAATTTTGGTCGGTTTTCCATGTACCAATAGAAGGAAGAATATGATATGGGTTGTGATCGATAGGATAACCAACCCATTCATGACATAGCCAAAGTTGAGGAGTTGGGAAATATCTACATGAAGGAGACCGTATGTTTCCAAGGATTTACTTATACAATTATTTCATATTTGGATCCTTTGATCACTTAACACTTTTGTAGAGGCCTTCAAGATGCACTTGGATCTAAGGTCCATTTGAGAACACCCTAAAATCCTCATTCAGATGACCAGATAGAGTGAGCTATAACTATTCTTGAGGATATGATTCATTCTTGTGTTCTCGAGTTCATAGATCATGGGATGATCACTTGGGGTTGGTTGAGTTTTCATATAACAATAGTTACCGGTCTACAATTAGAATGTCCCTTTTTGAGGCATTATATGAATATCCTTGTAAATATCTATTGTGTTGGTTAGGTATTGGTGAAAGTTCCTTGGATGGACTAGTTTGTTATAGGATATAACATAAAAGATTCAATTAATTCATTAGACAATGTTAATGTACCATAAATGATATAAGTATTACGCTAAACATCGCCATAGACCCGTGGAGTTTTCAATTAGCAATCAGTTTTTCTTGAATGTTTCACCCTGGTTGGGTCATCGATGACTTGGGAGGAAAGGGAAGATTCCTCCTCATTTTATAGAACCTTTCATGGTTGTTGAGAAGGTGGGGAAGTTTTATATCATATATAACTTCCATCGTGGTTGATGTAAATACATAACATATTTCATGTATCCAAACAGAGAAAGCATCTCTCTGATCCATAACATGTTTTGAATTGGAGTGATAATGATATTGAACTTGATTTATCTTTGATTGAGTGGCCAGTCTAGATAGTTGATTTTGTGACCAAGTTACTTTATGGAAGGATGAAAGCTTTGGTTCATGTTCTCTGGAAACATGGTTCCTATAATCACAAGACATGGGAATTTGAGAAACTAATGGGAGATTAGTGGCCTCATATTTTTAGTATGGAAGCTTATTTATAGGCTTTCTAGGGATCAAAAGTTTTTATAGTGGGGAGGTTGTAACATCTAGTTTCCGATCTGACAGGTTCGTATTTAACCTTGTCATGGTTTTTTATTTTTGTTAACTAGGTAGGGTTGAGAATAAATTAGGAGGATACCTATAATGGTGAATTCATATATTTTTTGGACTCTTACCTTTGACTGGAAGTTTCTACAGGCTACAGGAGGGTTACATGTCGTGTAACTTGGTTACAATCCATGTAATGGTTTCCGAGTTCAAATAGCAAGATGAGATCACTCCATGAATTTTTGCTTGATGTGGTGAGTTTTCACATGTCATGACTTATTAAATGATCAGTTTTAAATTTAAATTGATGTGTCTTTCGATGGTTACATATTTTAACCATTTCATGATTTGTAATGGGATTACATGTCATGTAATTCCCCATAAGCCGGTTATATGAAGGTATCACAAATGAGATCCATTTTTATCCTAATGTCTAGTTTCTTTTCTCTCAACCAATTCCTTCCCCATGTGATATTGGTGCTCTCCAACCATTTTGGGACCTTTAGTTTGTAGTTCAATCATCATTGCATTATTGGTGTGAATTCTCGGGTAAGCATTCTACCTTTTTCACCATATCCTTCTCTTTCTCCACCTCAAGGTTTAATATATGTTTATAAAATTTATGGATCTATACTACATGTTTCTATATCTCATTTCAAGGTAGATTTTCAAGGCCTCACACACCTTCATTCTCATTGACAGGTTTCATTATAGGCATTGGGTTTTGGGAAAAGGGAGGCAATAATGTCGTAATTGACCCAATTAATTAACAATAAATTGATAGATTTATTTCAGTTTTTGATTTAAATTCAAAATTTTGAAATAGATTTCAATTGGTTCAGATTAAAACCCAATTATAGTTAATTTTTATGTTTGAAATGGGTTTAGAAATAAATTGGGGAAACCCCCCAATTATGTTGAATTGGGATGTGTTTACAAATGGATGGAAATCGATTCAATTGAATTGTTGAATTTAATTTTTGAAATGGAATTGATGGATTTTTTTTTAAATTGTGAAATGAATTATAAAGTTTTGATTGAAACCTAGTAGTTTTATCTTGTTATAAATTCATGTTTTCTTATTAAAACCAATATTGGATTTAAATAAAATTATTTATTTGAAATGAGATAATGGGATTTAATTATTTTTTAAGTAGTCATAAAATTAATTTCCCATCATTTATTGGGTAAGAGAACATGAAATACTTAGGTAGATTTTGAGTTATTTAAAGACACTCTAAAACTATACAACAATATAAAACATAAATGCAAAAAATTCACATCCCTGATAGGATGGTGATGAGTATCCATTTTCTAATTTTAAAGAGATGTTCATGTACACATGTTTCTATGATCACTTAGAGAGTGAAGAGTCATATATCCTAAAACATTCGTACCTATTTGGAAGATGAAAAAGTTACTCACATATTTATCTTTTAGATATAAATGTATTTCATTGTTTTTAAACTTCATTACATGAACTCTGAATTTAAATAAACTTTTTTATATAAAAAATTTTATTTAAGACATTGTTTTAAGTATTCCATAACTTGTAAAGAATTTTTTCAATATAATTTCCATCATTTGAACTATATAGTTTAATCATTTAAATATGATTTAAAATTCAAAGCTTATTTGTTTTCAAATTGAAACAATTCATTTTCTTAATCTTTTATTGGAATATGTTATGGAATCCTTAGTGATACCCTATAGAGATTTATATCTCATAATCTACTTGGGATTTTGGGTGTTTTTAGATTATCTCCTTCCAGGTTCAAGTAGGGGGAAAAGATCTCTTGGAGGTGGATCCAGTTGTTAAACCTCATACTTGGTGAGATATGTCCTCTGAGACTAGAAATGTTTTCCTCTATTTCGGTATATGGGTTTTAGTAAAGTAGTTTTTCTTATTCCTTGTTTACTTATTGTACAATACTTATAGTTGAGATTTTTTTTAATATGAATACCATCTTGTTTCTTTTTCTCAGGTTTGTTCGTGAAAAAACTATTGTTCATGCATTTTGCATACTACGACCTCCACGACACAAAATGTTTTGTTTTTTATCACCACTATACAAAGCTATATCTAAGGATAATATTAAATTATAAATATTAGTACTATGATTTCATTAAGGGCATTGGATAAAAATTAGATATCCTATTAATTATATGATTGATAAGTGATCACCATTAATATAATCTTTAAAATTAGCATGCTAAGAGGATATTTTTTTTTCCAATTATGTATTATATTCATACCCATTATATGATATTCTAATTAATTAAAAATACTATATATATCTCTAATAAACACTATATATGATTATTTTGTTTTTGGTATAATTATATTATAAATAAACCATCTCATAACCATCCATTAATCATGGTGGATTCATGTTTGGGTCGGCTTAACCACTTACATGAAAAAAATAAATATTTGTGCCATGGTTGACTAGGAAAAATTATTTAATATTATAATATGGTATAAATATGTTAATAATGTTCCATATTTATTTATTTAATTTTTTATCAATATCTAACTTATTAATTAATTATACACCTTTCGTCCATTAAGAATAATTGAAACATGATCACTATCAATTTCATATTCATTGTTCATAATAAAAAATAACATAAAGTGAAATTTAGGAGTTATAAAAAATTATTGAACATATATTATAGTACCTTATATGATCTAATAGTAATGGATGCTGGAAAAATAAAGAATACTAACATGACATTTATGTAACTAGTTCAAAGTGATAAAAGATTATTTACACCTGGTGTAAAAAAATTGTAAAAACTAGATTCTATATATATGATGACTAAAAATGGTTTTAATAATGATTATAGTTATTAATATTTTTCCTTTTTATATATTAAATTAACACAATTTATTTATTCAAGAAATTTGGTGGAAGGATATAATGAATCATGACAAGGTACAAGTTATCTTTACAAATTCCTCTCTTTGAAAATTTTTTAGTACTTTGAAACTAATATCATTTTTGTGGTGTATATAGTGAAAAAATGAGATATCATTTCATGAAATATATTTTAATTAGGTTATTTTATGTTAAACTACAATATATCCAATTTTTTATTTTGATTATAGTGTTATCCAAACCGTAAGTGTTTTCAGGGTCTAAATTCTTATTTTTTTAAGACATAATACATTGTGTTCACCATATTTTCATTGAATGATGTATTAAATAACCATTAAAATATGTTTTTCACACTATTTTTATTTTATATTTTTTTATATAAATTTTTTTTCTTTATTAATGTGGATATTAATTCAGTTTTTTCCCAATAATAAGAGTGTTTGGTTACAAAATTTTAATTCATTAAGTTATGATTGTTCAATAATACTAATTTCATATAATATGGACAAATTATACCTTTTGATTTTATTATATATTATTACATCATTTTTTATAGGGATATAAATTCCTACCACATAGTCCCTTTTTAAAATATTTATCACTTCTTTGGGATAGGTTCTTTTAAAATCAGCCACCTTCCTTCTATGGATCTTTTATGATCATGTTATTCCAGAATTGAAATTTATTGATACCCAATGATATATATTGCATGATCAATAAATTATAAATAATTTATATTTCATGATTTTCACATAGAAAATTTTTATTCTATTTACATGGGAATTTTTTGTCAATTTATGTGTTATTATTCCAATATAGATGATTATTAATAAGTTGGCTTAGTATTATTGAACCATCCACTTTCTTTATATAAATGTGTTATGATCGTGATATCCCTTTTACCAATAAGGGGAAAAGTATAAGAGTTTCTTATATTATTATTTGAATATGGATGATTATTAAAATGTTGACCATATAATGGTTTAACATACAACTTCTTTACATTGATGGGGATTCATCATGCAATCCATTTTATTAACATGGATAAATGTATTAGATTTTTTTATTGATTACTAAATTTTTTTTGTTATGTATTTGTTTTTTACATTTATAAATTTATATATTTCCATGTTTTATTGAGAAATAGGTTCCTTAGGGAATTTTATGAAAGGTCTTGATTACTCTTAATGTGAATGCATTAGACATAATCAAGGGATGGCTGGGTCCCTAAATTATATGCCTCCTTGATGAATCACCAAATATCAAGAGACAAAATAAGGATGGATATTTATTTTATGCCTAATAAATTCATAAATATGTATTGACTTTGGTCTCAATGTAAAGTAATGTGTTTTGGCACAAGGACTTGGAGTCATGTTTTTTATATTCAGTATTAAGAATTCTATCACTATGAGATTTATATTAATGATATACATGTTTTTATTTATTATAATTGACATAGAATACTCCTAGTTTATATTTGATTGTTGATTTATGTTGTCTATATATTATTATCATAACATTTATTACATGTTTGTTCCATTATTTCTTTAGTTATATGTTTCCATTACAAATCATTTGAGATCATAGTTTTCTTATGATTCAATTCCCTCAGTTATAAAGAAAAGGATTACACATGACACATCTATAAGGATAACACATGTGGATGAATTTACGAGAGTTTTTGATGAATTATAATTTATTAATTATTTTATTATATATATAATATAAATATATGTATTCTTGTTACAATGAAAATATGATTTATTAGTTTATAATGAGTCCAAATTCTCTAACTCCCTAAACCTAAAATTATTATTCAGATATAATAAATTCAATAATCATTAAATATTTTTTAATTATAGATAGTTATATCTAATATTTTATATCTTTTATAAAAAAATGTATGTAAATTATGTGTTTTTGGAAGTATATATGGGAGTGTTAGTCTAAGGTGTCACAATTGGCATCAAAAGAATTTTTTTTATAAATTTTGAGATTTGGATGTTTTTTGGGGTAATTTAATTATTTATAAGTTATAGTTGATCATAATTAAAAAACCTTTGGGATAAGTATACGATTCAATTTTAAGGAAATAACTGAAATTTTATTTGGGGATTTGGATGAGTAAATTTCAGAGAAAATCCTAATAATAATTATATGCATTGGATAACATCATAATGTTTTGGTAAACTTCAGATTATGTGGTTTTTCTTAGCAATACATCTCTACATGGATACCGGAAAGTGGATGTAGTTGTAGAATATATGAACCTAGGGGTAATGAGCCTAATAATGGTTGGTTTAGTATTTACTAAATCATCAATATAATTCATGAAAATTGAGATGAAGACTATGCACCTAGAAAGACAGTCATGAGGGTTAATATTTGGTTAATAAAATTCTATTTATGAACCATTATAAAGGATTTAATGTTTATTTTAACTAATTTGGATAGGTAACTGAATATAAACATAAAAATGGGTTAAAAATTATTTAATAAAAAGATTCATATTCTTCTATAAAAGGATCGTATGTTAAACATGGATGTTTTATAAGGTAATAACTATTTGGATTAATTTTTCATATATATATTGAATATTAATATAACCTAGGTTAAACAAAAAATGATATTTGTTAAACTAAGAGTTATATAAGTTGAACTAATTCTGATACAAGTTGGATTGCGAGAACTATAGTTGGACATGATAGTTTTATAATGTGATACTTATTGAGGTTAAATTTTCTTATTTTTATTTATGATAATTACCTTATAATTATCATCACTCATGATAAATCATTTGGTTTTATTATTGATTTAATCACAAAGGAAACACATTAAAAATGGATTCTATGAAAAATGTAGAAATTTTCCCTATGAAAAATCAATTGGTATAAGGGTTCCAATGAGAAATATTGTAATTATAGAAAACTATATATCAATAATTATGATTAAAAATGTGAACATGGTTTAATCACAAAACACATGAATAAATAGAAGGATGGAATATCAAATAAATCTAAGTGATTAAGATAATAAATGAAGGATGATTCAATTTACATTGTGTCAAAAATATTGGATGAAATATGGGTGTAAATTCTACAAGTCTGGAGATGAAGGTCATAAGAGTCACAATTAGAAGGGGAAAGAGAAAAGATAAAAAAACTAATTAATTATAAATTGTACATAATTATGTAGATCTGTGTCATAATACAAAGTCCAGTAAGGGATATTTTCACCAAAAACAACACAAATAACGAAAAACCAATGTAACTACTACTGATGTATCAGATAATGAGTTTTCAATCTTGATGTTATAATGGCCTATTTTTTTGTAAGGATTAACTCTATACAATATATTTACTAGTGTGATTATCATATAAATAATATTTTGTTATTGATGAAAGTTATTTCTTATATATATTGATCATCCCTTTGTAGAATTCTATGTGAAATTAACAATGATTTTTCTCCCTTTATAAATCCATTATAATTTTTTATATAGATAAATATCATTCCAAATATTAAATAAACCCATTATCATAGAGAGGTTAATAGTAAATTATGTGTTCCCCATAGAGAGTACATTGATCTTATGAGTCAAATTGCGAGGAAATGATTTATTTAATCAGGGAGAATGTAACTCCCTCATATCATTAAATATGATTAACTTTAAATAAGCCAATATTTTAGATAGATTTTTCCAGATTAAATAGTGAACATAAATAAAATTAAAACACATAGATTTTTTTGAATTTATTTTTTTCAAATAAATTAATTTTCTTTGATAACTTCTGTTACACACAATATAGAGTTTTAATTAACCATGAAAAAATATTAATATTATTTTTTCAACAAGAACATTATTACATAGAAATTAAACTTGTATGAATAAATATTAATAACCACATATAAAATATTAAGTATAATGGTTTTATATAAGGAAAACATACTGATAATAAATTACTTAATTTTTAGTAAAGTCCTTATACGTTTTAGAAATACCATTTTCTTAAAAAATGATTTTTATTTTTCTTTGTGAGCAATTAAAATTTTTTTTTTGGAACATGTGGAAAAATAATTTGACAAAACGAAATTAATTTTTTAATTCATCATACCAAAATTATTGAAGGGTGATTTTTTTATTTTTATGATAAGATTAATTCTTCAATGAATAGTAAAAAATACATGTTTTTTATTAAAAAGTACATTATAGTGAAATTAATTTATATTATTTTTTTTTAAAATTAGTTTAAAATAAAAATGTGTAAAATTATATATTTATTAATCTAATTTGTCTCATTTTAATTGTTTTAATATTGAATTCTAATATAAACAACTTTTAATATTTTTAACATTTTCACCATGGAAAAACACTTTCTCATCGCAATTGCGGGTTTAATTTTAAATTAAATTTTCCTCTTTTTAAAATGTTATTTAGAAAAATAGATTCCATATTTTGAATAAAAATAATTAATATTATATAATAAGTTCAACTTAATTTTTGACCATAATGAATAGTAAAAATAGTAAAAATTATCTACCATGGTTAAGGTAAAAATGAGTTTACCTAGGGTTAACCTTAAAAGATAAGGGTTGAAAATGACTCAAAATTTTTAAACAACCATTTAATGGATATATTTAGATATTTAATATTCTAAGATCTATAATTATCCATTTTTAATCCATTTTTTTGAGAAAAATATGGGTATAACTTTTTCTTTTCAAAAATAACAACTATGACACTCGCCTCACTTGTAAAAGGCCACCTCCTCTCATCACTTATTAACACTTACAAAACCATTTGTATCATCAAATAAATTCCCAAATAAATTTATTAATTCTCTCTTATCATCCTAAAATCTATAATTTGACCAGAAATTGATCCTAGGATGGTTTTTGGTGAAAACCCAAGGAGGTTACTCGAATAAGAGCTAACATTCTTCAATAATTGTTTTTATTTAATTTATTCCTCCATAAGATTTGATAAATTTTAAAAAAGTAAGATTTTATATCCTAATAATAATATTTATACTGTGATTTTTTTATGGTAAGGGTATGAAATCCATCCATCTCTTCTTCCCCCAATTGGGAATCAGTAACGTTGCTTGTGTGTACAACTGACTACCTCCTTTTGAACTGATGTGTCACGTTTTCCATCCAAACATATCATTATTGAGTATGATGGTGGAAAAAATGTTTACATATGATATTTTTAACATAACAATACTTATGTATATTTATTATCACATATACCTTTTTTAATTTCCATTCTATAGATAATACATTAACGTCATTCATGTATACAATGGACTATAACCATTTATATTGAAGGTAATAATGGATAAATTTTATGAATATATGTGATATATATGATATATATGTGATTTAATTATAACCTTTTATTACGCATTTATTTACCGAAATGTTACCTTAATATGGAATTGGTAATAAGAAGGTAATAAAAGGTCATAAATAAATCATATATGGTATGATTTATATATTTATAGTTCTTTAATGGATGTATGAAAAAAATATATTTATAATATAATAGTTTTTAACATGTATTATGGAATTCAAGACTTAAGGTAAGGGATTTTTTTCTCATTTTCCAATTATTGAGACATATATTATGTTACATACCTTTCATCTTTTAAGAGGTGAATATACATACCCACTTCTATATCATATCATGACTTTATTTATTATCATGATATTTTAATATTTATTTAACTTTCTTATTTCATGGGCCTTATGATTCAATGCTACCAAATTAGTAACTGTTTTACAATACAATCCAATCATTTATCTGGATTTCTCATGACTATACTTCCAATAATGAAATATTAAGATCTATATCTAATAAAAGTCATGTATTTTATTCAAATATGGTTATAACGAGATGAAAACCGTTTTTTTCTTTCATTTTTCTCTTTTATGTACTCTATAGTTAAAAATAATAATTTTTTTTTAAAAAATCATCTTTATTTTCATCTTCGTTTGAAAACACTTTTTCCCCCAAAAATCATATTTTCTAAAAATGTGTTCAAATATATTTTTAACATTTTCCAAATTATTTATTAAATAAATTATTACCTATTTTTAATTTTCTTAATATTTAATATAGTGTTCATTGAATTTCCCAATGAGGGCCCTTTTTATTTTAACAAAAATGATAAAGGAATCTTTGTTTTAACATGTATTACATGAATGGAATTTTTTGATGTCGGGAAAATTATTTGATCTAAATCCTCCATTATAATTTATAAATTTTATTTTTAAAGGAAAATTATTGACATAATATTTTATGAATATATAATTTCAAAAAATTGTCTTCCAAAGGAATAAAAATTTCCTCATGAAACATTCCAAGTGATTTTTATTTCAAAATCATTCTCTGTATAAGATGACACCCTTTGATACAATTATCCTAGGAAACCATTCTTATTTTTTCTCTAAATGGGTTATGTTTAAGATTATAATATTTTTATGAAACCTATTACACTTACTTATGTTATACCATGATAAAGTGATTATTAAGAAAACTACTCTTTCTACAGGGTATGATATAATGAAAAAATGAAATGATTAAGAAACCTATTTATTTTCAAAAGGTTATTCTATGATGAAATTTTTATTAACCCCATTTCTTTTTTTATGTTCAAATTTAATGAAGGTTTTATAATATTGGGGCACAAATATGTATGAATTTTTTATGTGATGGTTGGGACATATATCTCCCTTCAATACATTGGTTACTGGTTGATATCTAATGACATAAATAGAACTGGAATGGGGAGTTAACCGAGCATACTTAGATACTCTGTCCAGTATGATATTTTTGGTAGTGAACCTTGATTACTGTGATGGTTTGGCAACTAAAACCATTCCACAATTATAGTCTCATAAATTATCTTTGAACCATCATAGAATTGATTTTATATACTAATATGTATGTAGGAATTTCATATCTTATGCTATTGTTATTCTATCATGAATCATGTTATTTGATTCTCTTATAATTCGTATCTTATAAACATAAAATCATTATTCCATGACCCAATATTATGATTTTTGATATATAGGTAATGGTTTTCAAAAGTTATTCTCATTTTCTAAAACCCTTTTGTGGATGTTTTGTTTAAATATCACCCTTATTTATTCTTACTAAGTAGTTGATCTCACTCTTTCTTATTTTTATTTTCTCCAAGTTGTAAAGAAAACTATTATGTATGATTTGTCTAAATGTGTTTTATATATGAATAACTTACAAGGAGATGATGTGGTTGAGCTATAAACTAGTTTTTATGATTTTGATATTCCAAAGGCACTATACCTTTATTATCCTCATGTTTCTATTTGTGTAATATTGTTAATATTCGTTAAAAAATATTTAAAATCAATGTATGAAAAGATGAGGTCATCATGGTTCATATTTTAGGATAGGTTTAGTTATCCTTTGGAGACAATGATCAAAATTTCTCTGAAAAATTATAAATAAGCATAAGTATAGGTAAGCACCCTAAATTATTGATAAAAAATAAATTATGTAGTTTTCCTAGAAATAAATTCCTATATAGATATTATTGTGCACCTGGTTTGATACTCTTAGGGGATATGATTTAGTTAAATAAAATTTTCTTTATTAAATACTTTTTATGATTTTAAAATATTATGATTAGGGAAAACTAAGTTTAAACCTAAGGTGTCATAGATTTAATAAAAAATTTCTTAATTTAGATATTTGAGATAAGTTTTCAGGGCTATGTTTTTTTCTAATATGATTAGTGTTTCTCAATAATGTTTTTTGGTTTTAGTTTATGGATAGTACCTGAAGAAATTTTTTATGTGTTTAATTTGATGGATAATTCAATGATTGTATTCTTGATCAACCTAATTTTAGGGGAGTTAGAGTGAAAAATCACATTTCTATACTCACACAAGTTTCTCAAGTTATAAATCATGCGAGAATTTTCAATGAGAAAAAGAGGGAATAACATTTTGTTCAGTACATGAGCTATAGTAAAATAATTATTAATATGTTGTTACCTATGTGGAAATTTTTTCTATAATTATGAGGTACTCTTCTGGTATTTTAATTTAAGCTGAATAAAAGCTTGATCAATTCTTCAGTGGATTAACAACAATTCTCTAAATTGTGTTAGCCATACAAGACATCACTAGTTATGAAGTTATTTTTCAATGTTCTATTATAGTGAAAATAGTGGTTATAGTTACATATCAATCTCATGGTTTTTATAAGAATAAAAAGATGAAATTAAAAGTCAAATATGAAAACTATAGAGAGAAGAAGATGAGATTTCCTTTATGATCAATATGTGGAAGAAACATGGAGGAAATTATCTTAAGTGGACTAATAAATATTTTATGTGTGGTAAGGAAGGTAATATAGTAATTAATAGCTAAAGTTATGGGAAAAATTTAGATAATAATGTGAATAGAGAGAATGATCCATAGAATGGTCCACCCACACTCGAGTGTTTCAAGTGAAAATAGTATGGATAATATGCTAAATAGTGTCCAAATCTGAATGTTAATTATGATGATCGATGTGAACATCGAACTATGTAATTGGAGAAGTGGAAATCTCATGTGATAATGGTTTATACCAAGGGTTGTGATAATGACATGGTGAAAGGTACACTTAAAATTCACTCTAGAACTAATAACGTCTTATTTGACTATGGATCTATTAATTCTTTCATATCTTATGAATTTTATAAGGGTATAAATATTCAAACCTAATGATTAAATGCATAGTTATCAGTGAAAACCTATAATATTATGATGATCACATCTAAAATATATGATTCCTCCCTCATTGACATTTTTGGGAATGTGATTCATGAAAATTTTGTCATTTTTCCACTCATTGAATTCCAGGTTATAATATGAATAAATTTTCATTCTCTACAAAAATCCCAGATTAATTTACTAAGAAGATAAGTAATGTTTAATATTCCAAACCAACCTATGATCATTTATCAATGAAATTATAAATAAGAAATTATGATAGAAATCAAATCCATTTATGGGTCTTGTTTCATATTCAGAAGGGGCATTTATCCTCGATGGTTGGTGAGAAACTCAAAATCAATGATATGCCTATTGTGAAGGAATTTTTTATATATTCCTGAAATATTTTCCTATAATTCATTTAAAATGTGATGATGAGTTCTCAATAGAACTCATATGGAGTGGCACAAATATTTCTATTAGGCCCTATAAAATAGCCCCAATTGAGTTGAAATAATTAAAGAAGCAACTATAGGAGAACCATGAACATGGATTCATTTATCCAAGAATGTCTCCTTAGGGGGAAACTATTCTTTTTAAAAAATAAAGTTGTATCAGTGTGACTTTTCATTAATTATCGAGATAGGATCAAGATCATGATCAAGAAAAAGTATCCTCAACTCCATATTGATGACATATTTGATCAACTGTATGATGCTGAATACTTTTACAATAATGACCTCCATTATTGAAATAATAAATTTTGTATTAATAAAGAGGATATACCAAAGAAAACATTTTGTAAAAGGTATGGAAACTATGAAAATATTTTCATGTCATTAGGTATTACTACTGGCACCACTATCTTAATAGGTTTAAGGAATAAATTCTTTTGTGATTACCTTGAACAATTTAGGTAAATCTTTATATTTGAAATTATTATATATTAAAAGTGAAAGGAAGAGAAATAATATCAACTAAGAATTATACTAAAGGCCATAGGTAAGGACATACTATATGAAAATTTTAAATAGTATAAATTTTGGTTACAAAAGTTTTAATTTTTTTGACATATAATCTCAAGAGAGGGTATATCATTAGATCCAACAAAGAATGAGGCTATTGAATGTTGTCCCAAACAAACCATAGTAACTGAGATCCATAATATTCTTTGTTTATATTTATATTATTTATGGTTATTGGATAATTTCCCAAAACTATCTAATCTACTCACAAAGTTAACTCAGAAGGGATCAATGTTCCTCTTGACAGAAGAGTGGGAGGAAAATTTCAATGAACTGAAGGGAATATTAGTCAGTGAACAGGTTCTTACATTACCATATAGTGGATAAGGGTATGTAATCTACAATGACTCATCAAATAGGGATTTTGGATGTGTTATTATTCATATTGACATGGTTATATGTTATACCTCATAACAATTAATGGTTCATGAGAAAAATTTCACAACTCTTGCTTTAGAGTTAGCAGTGGTAATTTTTGTAGTAAAGACATAAATGCATTATATTTATAGAGAAAAATGTGACATATATATCAATAAAAAAAGTTTAAAGTATATATTCAAATATACAGAGTTTAATATGTATTAGCTAATATGGTTAGATATGATTAATGATTATGAATTGTTAATTCATTACCACCAAGGAAAGAGAACAATTTTTTTGATGGTTTGAGTCGAAATGATCATGCAAGCTTATACATTATAAGGATAAAAAGATTAAATATATTTGTATTTTAAAAGGTTGGATAATGAAATCCTAAAGGAATGGGATAAATATTACATTGATATATTGAATTTACAACCATAAATCCACATGAAGATTAAATACTAAAAAAGGAATACATCAAGATTTAAAACATGGTTAGAAATGTTTATGAGTTTACCTTTGATCATGATGAAATAATAATGTTTTGGAACCATTTATGGGTTCTGTCCATATATAATATAAAGAAGGATTTTTATGGGAAGCTCAAACTTATTCATTCTATCTTCATCTTTGAAGAAGGAATATGTATAGGGATTTGAAAGATTATTTATAGTGGGATGGCATAGAGAGAGATATCAAAGAGTTTTTAAATTGATTACTAGTACGTACGAAAGTTAAGGCTTAGAGAAAAAATTATAAGGGGATGTAACATCCATTACCCATACTAGAATGGAAATGGGATAAAATAACCATGTGTTTTATCACCAAACTCTCCAAAATGTCTAAAGATCATAATGCTATATGGGTTTTAGTTGATATCATTAAAAATTCCGCACACAAAATCATGATCATATAATATTTCTCATTGGATATAATTTCTATTATATACGATAATGAAGTGGTAATTTTTCATACAATACCACATTCAATTGAATTTAATCATGATATAAGCTTTACCTTGATGTTCTGGGAAGTTTTAAAAAGCTCTTGAGACCAAGTTTAGTGTTAGTACAATGCACTGACCTCATACATATGTTCATTTAGAGTGAAAAAATTAAAAACCTAGATGATATGTTGAGATCCTTTCTTATGGATTTCATATGTGGTTGGGTTCAACACCTTCCTTTAGTTGAGTTTTCATACAACAATAAATTTCAAATGACTACTCTGATGGATCATTATGAGTCCCTTTATTAAAAAAATCTTAGAGATCCAAATTTCTATAATTAATTAATAGATAGAAATATATTAGGAAATTATATATATAAAGAAATCAAAAATAATTTTAGATCCATTAAAAACACATTATAGTGGTAAAAATTTGACAGAAATGTTATGCTGATAATCACTAGTGTGATATGGAATTTGATTTTGGTGAAAAAGTGTTTCTTAGAATTTAATCATAGAAGAAGGTTATGATATTTGTGAAGATAGGGGAAAAATACCTTTTTAAATTATCCCCTTTTAAATATTTGATCATATCATGATGGTATCCTATTTGTTGGTTCTTCCACCAAACCTCTCTTAAGTCCACGATGGGTTTCATAGATCACCCTAGAAAAAGTAAATACCTGACCCTTCACATGTATTGAAATAAAAGGTGATACCTATGGAGCATGATATTTATTATGATGAACAACTAGTGTGTACTTTGAATTGTATAGACAATGTTCTCTGAAACATGACCACTCTCCTAGTTGATGTTTTGTGGGGAAACCCTGGCATTAAAAAAGCTATGTGGGAATGGAGGATGTAATGAGAAAGAAGTATACTCAGTTTTTTGTACTATTGTGCTTTAATTTTGAGCATCAAATTTATTTTAAGGGGGTTATAATATAACTTCTTCATGTTTTTATGAATTAATTTTTTTCAATAAATTAAATTTCTTTGATAGCTTGGTTTACATAAAACATAGAGTTTAAATAAACTATGAAAAACTATTAATATTATTAGTTGAACATGACTGTTATTACCTATACATTATACAAGGAGGCCGGAATAATAATAATGGTATTTCAAATATTAACTATAGTAGTTTTATAAAAATAAAACATATTGATAAAAATTACTTGATTTTTGGTGAAGACTTTATATGTCATGAAAATACCAATTTCTTAAAAAATAGTTTTAATAATTTTTGTAAAAAATAATAAAAATAATTATTAAGACTTTTAGAAAATTAAATTTAAAAAATATTCTTAATTTTTGAATTCATCATATAAAATTATCATGGATTTATTTTTTTATATTTTTCTTGAAAGACTAATTTTTCAATGAATAGTGAAAAATAATAGTTTTTATTGAAAAATAAATTTTTGTTTAAAAAATATAGAAGTTTAGTTATTTTAATAAATGGGTTTATAAGTAAAATTTGTTGGATAATATTTCAATTAATCAAAATTAATCTATTGGAATAATTTTTTTAGTTAAAAATTTTATATAAAAACCTTTTAAAATTTTGAACATTTTCACAATGAAAACCACTTTATCATCGTGAAACTATGATTTATTTTAAGATGAAAATTTCTAATTACTCAAATAGGTATTTGAAAAATAGTTTTAATATTTATAATCATAATAATTTATACTATATAATAAGTTTAAGATAATTTTGGACTTTAATGAATAGTAAAGACATGAAAATGTATTTACCGATGATTTGGTACAAATGGGTTTATCAGGGGTAAAACAAAAGTGATAAGGGTTAGAAAGAAACTAAAACTTATCCAAAATACATTGGATGGAAATTTTTTGAAATTATCACTTATATTCTAATGAATGGTCCATTTTTGTGCCCTTCGTCATGATAAAAAAGTGGGCTTACCTTTTAATTTTAAGAAATTACAAGTGTGCCACTCACATCACATATAAAAGGTCACCCATATTCTCTCTTATTCACACATAAAATACATATTGGATCAGATAATACCAATAATATTCCTTTCCTCACTTCCCTCCTCTCATTTTATAATTCTTATTTTGATCATAAATCTACTCTAGAAAGGTTTTAGTGCATACCCAAGGTGGTTACCAAAACAAGAGGTAACATTATTCAATGAGAGTTTTTATTTTATTTATTCATACACATCCTTATATTCTTATTAAAACATGATGATATAATAAAATTATTATATTAAATACAATTATATTTTTTTCTCTATGGTAACAACCTTCATCCATACCCCTGTCCCCAAATGGGAAATGATAATGTTGCACATGTGTACGATAGACGACCTCCTCACAAACCAATGCGAAATGCTTTCAATCAATAAATATCATGGTTGGTTATGATAGTGGATATAATGTATATATATATAATATATATTTAACATAAATATAATTTTTTAATATATTAATATATAAAAAAATTACATTCCATTCCATATATAATATGATAACGCCACTCATGTGTACGATAGACTACCGACTTGTGAAGTAATGTGATCTGTTATTCACATAAATTTTACATAGAAGTTAATAATGGATAAATTTAATGATTATATTTGATATATATTATATATATATGATTTTATATATTTAATATATTATTTAAATTTCATTCACTTCATCCGCTAAGGAAATGGAAAAAGTGTTCATGTGTACGTACAACATACCATCTCCATGAACATTGTATTTAATTTTCTAAATATAATATTAATGTATTACCCTAAATAATTACATAATTAGTATATATGATCTTTATATCATAGTTAAATTTTTTCCCACAATGGATCCTTGATAAAATTCAGAGGATAAAAACCAAAAAAATCAAAACATACAATCAATTATTGCCTAAAACGTGTATTTAACATGGGAATGTTAATCAAAATGTAATAAATGGTTATAAGTAAATCATATAAGGTATTATATATATAATTATGGTTATTTAATATATTTATAATAAACTTATATTTATTTAATAGGTGCTTTGAACATGTATGAATGAATTCAAGACTTAAGGTATGAAATTTTTGTTGCAATTTTCCTTCTTTGAGACTTATGTTATGTTATGCACATAATTTTTTTTATGATGTGTATATACAAACCCTTTTACAAGTAATATCATGAATGTATTTATTATTCTGATATTATTAGTTTCATTTAACATTATTCAATCCTGGTTCTGATGACTAAAAGTTACCAAAGTGGAATGGGGTTTATGTTACAATCTCAAAGTTTATTAGGATTACTCAAGATTACGATTACAAAGATGAAATTTCAGGATATATATATTTCAAGAAACTCATATAATTTCTTATCCTCTGCTCATTTATAGAGAAGACATGTTTCCCTTCATTTTCTTCCCTTTACGTTATTAGGAAATCAAAATAATGTTTCTAATAAAAATCATCTTTATTTCTCTCATCGATATAAAACAATTTTATTCCAAATTTCTTTTCTAAAAACTTTAAAATAATGTTTTTAACATTATTAAAATAATTTTTTAAAGAAATTTTAACCCATTTTGAAATTGAAAACAAAAATTAAAAGAAATATTCATGTTGTTTTCCAAATAACAACTTTTTGGATTTTACCAAAAATGTGAAAGGAATATATTGTTTTAATGTTTACGACATGGTTATAATTTCCCTATATCATGATCATTATTTTCTTTAAGTATTTAATTATATTTTTGCAAGTTTATTTTTTAAGAAAAGTACTTCCAAAATATTTTATGATTTTTTTAAATTTTAGTAAAATTTGTTTTCAAAGGAAGGATATTTTACTTAAGAAACATTACAAGTGTTTTTTCTTTCATAATCATTTTCCATATATGATGACATTATTTTATATTCTTATTCCAGGATACCATTTTTAATATATTTCTGAATGGTTTATGTTTGTGATGAAATGATGTTAATGAAACCTGTTTCACTTCCATGAGATATACAATAATATAATGATTTTTAAACCCACAACTTTTTAGATGGGTTAAGCTATGACGAAATGATTAAATGATTATGAATCCTTTTTCTTTTCAACAAGTTAATATATGTTGAAATGTTAATGGGACGCATTAATTTTTATGAGTTATAATATGATTAATTTTTTATGATCTCATGGAACACATATGTATGATTTTCATTATGCTATGTGACCTATATCTCCATTCAATTCATTGGGTAAAGATAGGTATCTCATGAGAAAAATAGTATTGTAAACGGGAGTGAAACTTGTTCAGTTAGAGTCTTTGTCCACTATCATAGTCTTGGGAGTGAACCATGACTACTACGGTGGATTGGGTAGTGAATTTATTCCATTATGATATTCACGATAATTATCATTTATCAATTAAGGAATATATTTTATTTGGTTACATATATAACAAAATTACATGTTTTTACCATATTTATTCTCATAAGGCTCATTTAATTTGACTCTCTTATGATTCATGTCTTATGAACTACAACCCTGTATTCCATGACCGAAGATTATAATTTGTGATATGCAGGGAATGGGTTTCAAATGTTATGATCATGAACTCATACTATTCTTCTCATGTCATTTTTACATATCTCCCTTGCATACCCTTACTGAGAATTTTAGATCAACCATTTTTATGTTTATTTTTCCTGATGTTATGAAGAAATTTATTAATTATGATTTTTATAAGAAGTGTGACAGAGATGGAAACACAGTGGTAGTTCATGTACTTCACCTATTAACAAATTGTTTAGTTTATAAATAAAATATACCTTTACAATTCTGAAGCATGTGTTTGTGTACTATAATGAATGTTCATCAAAAAATGATGTGATATCTATGTATGAAAATCCAGGGTCATTATATAAATCGTGATATATTTAGATAAAATATAAATATTTTATTATGACCATGAAAACTAGGATTTTGAAATAATTGGAATTAATATAAGTTAATTTATTATGAATTATATGTATATAAAAAATAAAGTCTACTTTTAATGTAAATTATATTAAATTAGTTTACCTAAAATAACTAATAATATCATTTATTGTTTAGAGTGGTATTTTTCTAAAAGTTTTCCTTTTATGTGATAAAAATTTGTATTTAAGGAATCATTTGGTTATTTCTAAATAGTTTTTGATATTTATAATTGGTTACTGTTTTTGGTAAATTATATGGAATAAGAATAATAACAACTAATATTTGAAAATGTCATTTTACAATAAAAACAATTTTTCATTGGACTTTATAAATTAATTAAGAAATAAAATTATAGATTTTTAGAATTTAAAATTAATTAAATTATTTTGATATTTTTAATTTCTTATATTAAATTTGTCTTAGTAGGAATTTTTGATATTTTTTTCGAAAAATATCGTGTTTGTCAAAAAATATAGTTTCCATGAAACTATTAATTTTTACAACTTTATCATTTTGTAAGAATGATATTTAAGATTAAAAAACCATTTAGGTGATAAAATATAAATATTTGAAATTAAATTATGAATTTTATAATATTACACGATCTTTTAAATCCTATTCATAACATTTCTATAAGTAATTAAAATGTTACTTTAATATAAAACCATTTTCAGTCTTGAATTAATTATTTTCAAGTGATTTTATATTTTTTCTAGACATTGAAGCCTCATATAATTTATATATTCAATAATAAATCAATTAATTTTATTAAAATCTATTTTATAAACAATTTTTATTTTATATATAATTTTAAAGCGTAAAAGTGTTGTTTCTTTAAAAACTGTTTTTATGTGATTAAGTGTATTTTTTCTAAAATTATTTTTTAAAAAAAATTTAAATTTTATTTGATTAAATTATTTTCAAATTTTGAATTACAAGTAAATAATTAGTTAATATTATCAATCTTAATCTCTTTCATTAAAATTAATTACTATTGTTATAAATTACTTACCAAGGTAAATGTAAATTAGGGTAAAAGTGAACAAGTGACAACAAAACAACTAAAAAATTAATTTTTTCTCAAAATAGTGTTTGAGGTGAATTTAGACCCAAAATTATTTTTCTCTCCTGTTGATTGTTATACAGCCTTTAACACTTCAATAGTAACCTCAACATATTTAAAATGTAAGTGTGCCTCCCAAAACTACCCTAACCTTCACTTATAAAAGGTTAACATATTCACCAATTCAAGACTAACCTATCATTATAATTAAATCTATAAACTATAGAAAACTTATCCAAATAGAACCCTATCCTATGTTAAAAATATTTTGGTCACCATTAGTTAACACATAAACTTTATCCTGAAATATATTTATAGGGGAAATTCAATTCTCTGATGTGATTTTTATAAACTACTCATCTTTTATTATTAAGTATCTTCAGTTATATTTATTATATCCACACTAATATAATGATATTAGTTTCATTAATATAATATAATGTTACTATATTATGGTTATTATTATTGTTTAATTATATTCCTCATCCATTAAGAAAAACAAAATCATAGTTTGTGTAACTCCTCAAGATTCTAAAATATGAACATCATATTTGATAGCATGTACGACACGCGACACTAAGTGTATAGAAGAATATAATATCCATATAATTTAAAATATAAACTAAATAATAAATAAAGGAAATATATGATATATATTTAAATGGATTAAAAATTGATATTAGGCGACGTTACATGCAAAAAATGCTTAGCAAGCTCTACACAAAACAACGAGTTTATCTTGTGTCACACACAATAGTAAGTTCCTTTAAAAGATTTTGTTAGATGAAATACTATGTTTTACCATGTACTATTAATAATATTATTTAAATGATAGTTCTATATTATCCTTATAATTTGTGGTTATTAATATTATCAACTAAATGATATAAATTTATGGTTTAATTCATTGGTTACTGATTAATTAGAAGTTGAAATAAAACCCAATTGAATATAAAGGAAATTTTTATACCTAAAATATACTATAAGTGGAGAAATCCAAATTTAAACATAAAAAACTTATATTTTTTAAATGTAATTTCTCCACCTATTAGTGGAGAAATTTTTTTAAAATTAAAATTTCATAATTAAATAAATTATTTTTGAAAAAATAAATTTAATTTTTGAAATATAAATTTAAAAACTATCTTAGATTAATTTTTTGGTATTTTTCTGAGATGTTTCATTTTTTGATAAATAATGAGGAATACTAAATTTTAATTGAAAATTAACAATTATTATAAATAAATTATACATTTAAACTATATTTTTAATTGTTTTTATGTTCAAAATTGTTGAATTATAAATCTATTAATCTAATTTAAGTCATTAGAACCATTTTTATAGTGAATTTAGATATAAAAACATAGTAAACGTTTGAACATATTCACATTAAAAACTCAATATCATGTTCCATCCATGAGATTAATTTAAATTGAATTTTTTCTACTTATGTGAATTAAATTTATAAAAATGTATTATATATCTTAAATTAGAATAATTTATATTTTATAATAGGTTTAACTTAATTGTTTTCCTAAGTGGTTTTTGAAAAAGTTAAAAATAATTATAGCGATTAAGAGAAAACACGTTTACTTAGTTGGTAAACATGTAATATGATGTGTAATAATTAACCAAAAATTGTTATAAGACCTTTTTACATACATATTTAAACCATTAAACCTCTAGTATCTCATTTTTTTATTTAATCCTTTTTTATGTAAAAATATGGGATTACTAAACTTATTTTCAAAAATGACAAGTGTGTCCTCCCACCAACATATAAAAGAAACCCCATATCCTCCTTTACTAACACCTTTTAAACCACTTTTTTTCACCCAATACATACCCAAATAACTTCCAATATTCCATACTATCATTATAGAATCCAAATTTGGGCATAAATTGGATCCATTAAGGTTTTAGTCAAAGAAAACAGAGATTACTTGAAGAAGAGGTAATGTTCTTCCAAAATCATTTTTATTTTATTTATATATTCACCACATCCAATTATTATTATGAAATTATCATAAAAAAATCCATATATTACATAAAATGATTTGTTTTATGTTAAGCTTATGACCTAAAAATTCACACACTTCCATCAAATGGGTTATGAAATAATCGTTCATGTGTATGACAGACTACCACCTTGCGAACCGTTGCCGTTAATTTTTCCATTACCACATATCAAGGTTGGGAATAAGGATGTACATACTATTTATATAAGATATTAATGATAATTATGGTTTATTTATTCTAAGATAATTATTTTATAACTCATAACTTCATGATTTCCATTTTGTGGGAATATGATAACGCCACTCATGTGTACAGAAGACTACTGCCTTGCAAAGCGATGTGATTTATTCACAACATACGTAGAATGTATTAAGTAATTTATTAATAAAAATATGTGATATATATGATATAAAATCTTACTTAAATTAGTATACATATATCAAATTTAATTTTCTTTTTTTAAATATGATAACAAAATGGAAACAATATTCATGTATAATTACAACCTACCATCTCTATGAATTGTGTATCTTATTTCCTATCAAAACAATTTATAGATTATTATAAATACACCTATAGTGAATATATATAATATTTAAATCATTTTTTACATTTTATAAATGGTGAAATAATGATCAAATATAGAGGAACAAAAAATAGCAAGTCAAAACATACTCAAAAAACAAGGTGATTATTACCCGAAATAATGAAAATATTGAATGATTATTTCCAATTAGGTGATAAGAAGTTATAAAAGGAAAATATATTATAATATAAATATTTATACAGTTATTTTATAATTTATGACATTCTTAAAACCATTATTGAAGTGTTTAATGTGTGTTTAACCAAAAAAATCCTATGTTAAGGGATTTCATAACTCAATTTCCACTCATTTGGTAAAACCTATACTTTATTTATTAAATCGTGATAAGATTATGTGTGTATTTACTTTTTATTATATTATGTTTTATTTAAACTCTTTTTATGTGTATTTACATCAAATAAAAACAATATATATATTTATTTATTCTCACTTCAATGTTATTATCATTTTAGTGGATTATTTTCCAATCCTTAAACAAGATTTTTTGTTGTTGAATACTATTTGAAGGAAATTACATGACCATTTCCTAATAAACTGTAAAAATTTATTCTAATATGGTTATTAATGAACTATTTAAATTATTTTTTCCATTTACCACACTTTTTTACTTAAAATGTGTTAGAAAATATTTTAAGGAAAACCTGACTTCATTTCTCTCTTTGGTTGGAAATATGTTTTCCTCCAAAACCATGTTTTTAAAAAATTATTTAAAAAATATTCCCACCATTTCAAAATTATTTATTAAAAAAATTGTCACTAATTTATGTCTTTAATTTTTTTAAAAATAATATTGATGTTATTTTATAAACAATTTCCGTTTGTCTTTTACTAAAAAAGTGACGGAAAACATTGTTTTAACGTGCATGACATGAATAGAATTTCCAGTCATCATGAAAAATTAAATATTTATAAGTTTATTTAATATGTTTAAAATATTATTTTCAAATAAAATTATTTTAAAATTTATTTCAGAAATTTTAGTTTCAAAAGTGATTTTTAAAGAAAAAAATTTTCACAATGTTTTTCAAAATGAAATGTATATTTTCATCAATAATATTTTAATGATCTATTATGGTATTTATATTTATTAATTTAAAAACCCTTTATTATTACCCCAATGGGTATATATTTTAATGTTACTATCCTTAATATTCCTCTTGGTGGACTGTGCTCACTTTAACTAACTAAATTATTGACATGCACCTCCTTGATTCATTTTGGTTGTCATTAACTTTACCTTTAATTATTTAATTTCATTTGAACATTAAATTTAACCTAAATGTAAATATTATTTTTCATGGATACATGTATTTAATGAACCTTACACATTTTTTACATGTGGTATTTACTTTCAAAGTTATTCACTAAATGGGTAAATTTTGATAAATTTGTATCCATTACCCAATAAAGATAATTGATATGGCACACTATTTATGAATTAAATCGATTACTCAGTATATAAATAATTCTTTTTAATGGTATGAAATGGGTTGAAGATGGTTTAATATAATCCCCTTAATGAATTAGTAGTTTCATGAGACCTAATTAGTTGAAAACCCCTAATGAATTTGTACCAATATATTTTAAACTATTTTGTTAATGGTTCTCAAAACAAAGATGTGGTTGGAAGAAAAAAATAAATTTTTACATAGTATGACATAAGCTATCTTGTGAATGGTATTAATGGTAAAGGTATCATATACGTGAGAGACATGATGTTTGATAAAAAACATTATCTTCATTCAGATTTAGTTATTCTTATCCATTATATTTTCACTCTGAAAAAAATATATGGATTTATTTCATTCTATGTTTACTAATTAAATGGATTGTTTTTTTCATTTATTTAACATTATATTGATTAATACTTTTAAAATTCTTCAAATGGAATGTTTTTTTAGTTATTTACATTTTGATTTTCATTATTTATTATTTAATCATGATATATTCTCCAATACTTAACCCTTACATAGAATTTGAGGTCAACATTATTTTTTTATTTTCCCCATGATTCTATAAAGTTTATTATGAATGATATGTAGTTCTATAGTTTATGAAATAACTTTATCAATGAAAAAAATCGCGTGGTAATTTTTAAATTAAAAATATAATGCATGAACCATTTATGTATCTAGTTTACCAAGACTACTAAACAAATCGATCTTTCAGGATGAGTTTCCTTGTGTCTTATTCTAACGTGATGGTTTGAGGCACTAGATTTAGGTTAGTTGGGCTGGGGGTTTATATATTTTTTATCAGAGGATGTTTAGTAGATACCTTTTGAACTAGATATAGGAAAACATAGGTTAGGGAATATAACCCAAAGATAGAATTTAAGGATAATTATTGAATAATTTCCCAAAGAAACAATGTTTTTAAAAATAAGATTATTTATAGATAAAATTTTAAATTTATGATAATAATTTCACTAGTTTTGGGATTAAACATTAAGTTACATAATTTTATGATCTAATATATTGTAGGTCGTTGTTTAGAAATGGCACCAGGAAGGAACAAGGGTTTTTATACTAATGTCCAATGTAGAGATTTACCTATTGGGGAAGCTAATACAATTGTTATTAGAGCTTTACATGTTATGGGTATATAGGGGTATATTAATAAGGTTATGAAAAATAACCTTTCCCAAATAGAGAAACATATTCCATAACATGATTTTTTATTGAGAGATATATTTATGTGATAGAATCCCATAATATTTTGTGGGAATACTAATTTTATTAGTGTTGAGAGATTGATTATGTCTCTAGAGAAGATTTATATGGACTTGGGATGTGGTGAAAATGAGTATTTTACACTTATGGTGTATTTTAGCAATGAATATTCTGATCAGTGGTGGTCGTTGATCAAAAATACTATAGAGGAAGAAGAAATAGAACACATGAAATTGAATTCTTTTACGGATACAGTTTTTTGAAAACTATTTCCCTCATGAGCTACAATATAGAATGAAGTGGCAGTTACCTATATTAAATAAAAATGAATAATAAATTTAGTGGAGTAAGTATCTACCTTTACAAGGTTATCCAAGAATGGTACATATTACATATGAAACATGGAGTACAATATTGACCATTTTTTGAAGTGCTTAATTCAGGTATTTTAAGGTCGGTAGTGTCTCAATTTTTTTTTAATATGATGAAATAGTTTTATACGCTATCAAAATACAAAATGAATTCTATAAATCATAACAATTTGAGGTAAATCAATAGAATATGAGGTCATCTAAACACCAAGAAAAGGGTAATGAATCAATGAAGGACATAACACAAAAATTTCCATCTTGTGAAAATTTTGGGATGAATAACCCATGGAAATAATTAAAGGGATTAGGAGTTATTTTTTAAGTGTGGATTATAAGGTCATAATGTTTTATAATGAAAGGGGAATATGAAAAACCATGTTATTGAGTTTTTTAATGGTAAGGAGACTAAGAACTATAAAAATGAATGCCCCAAGCATTAAGGGAATATAACTCAGTAGAAGCTCATGAATCAATGTAAAGATTATGCTCTTGATACAACCAAAGAAGAGTAATTAATGTTATGGAATCCAACTTTTTTGTTACATAAACTTTTCATTACATTGTACAAAACATAATATATTTTAAAGATTAGTTTCTTGGTAGAAAGGTACATAATACATGAAAACATAAAAAATTATTATAAATAATGAAAAATGATTATTAATTGGTTTATCCTAAGTAATTTTAATTAATCTCATATCCTAGGGACATATATAAAAGGAATGGGTGAGCATGAGGTGAAACAAGGGAATAAGTAAGGGAAATAGTTTAATGTGACGTTGAAGAATATAAATAAGAACATGAAAAATATCATTATTGATTGGGAAATATAATAAAAAGAACATAATTCATAACTTAGAAATGTGGATAAAATATTTAAATGAGACAATCATAAGAATATCACCATGGTTTTTCATCATGGTATCATAAAAATCAACAAGGTTATTCATTAAGGTATCATAAAATATGCCATATATAGAGATTAAATTATTTACCCAATGTAATGGAGCTCTAACAGGGAACAACTATAATATGTATTAATTTTAATGTGATCCACATGGATCATAATAAACCATTCCAAAAATAAACTATGGAGAATAAAATCAACATGTTTCATATTAAAATCATGTCGTTTCAAAAGTGATTTAAAAACATGATTATTATGTCATTCTAAACCATGAAATGGAAATAAGGGTTTTATGTATTTCAATAAAATAATAAATTATATTTCTTATATCTCAGTTAAGGCCCCTAGAAAATTGGTTTGGGTATTCATAAAAAAAATATAAAAGTGAATTTTTTTAGAAAAAGTGATAAATTTTAAGAAGTTAAATCGACAACATAAGATATATAAAACATGGATTTAGAAAATGGTAAAAAGAGAGGGGACATGAGTCTCCCATTAATAAAAAAATAACTAAATTAAAAGAATAAAATTAATTGGATAAAATAAATTAGTTTATAAATATTAATGAAATACCACATAGAGGGGAAAATTGAATGGAAAAGAGAAGTGGATATTTCCCTTACCTTGAAGAGTAGTTCCTAAAACTTCTGGATCAAGTCCTTAGGAGAATGAAGAGAAATTTTGAGGACATTTTTCGAGGTAAAAATATCTGATATTCCTATATAATGAATTGAGAATGAAATGAAATGAAGAAATTGGTGTGAATTTATAGTAAATATGAAGTATTTATTTATTAGTTTCCAAATATAGGCCTCAGAAACCCAGGCCGTGGTAAATGTGAAGCTGTAGGATTTACCATGGTATTATCCCATGAAATTGGAAACTTAGGACAAATTTTACGTTTTTTAAATAATAAGAGCTTAATAACATTTTATATTTATTATTTTGGCATGGAAAATTAATTTTTTTATAAAATAACATTTTAAATGTTAAAGTTTTCAATTTTTCATTTTGGAAAGTAAATAATATATTTAAAAATTTATTAAAATAGATTAAATAATTCCTATTTTTAAAATAAAATATTTTATTTCATGAATTGTTTTTAATTAGTTATTACATTATTATGACATAATTATAATCTCATTGACATACAAAAAATACAAAAAAATATTTTTACTATTCATGAAAAAAATAAATTATATTATAAAATTATCATAAAATAACCCATAACAAATTTCAATGTGATTATTTCAAAAATTATATTTATTTTATTATAATAATCCTCAATGTTTGAGAATTTTAACTTTTAAATATAAAAATCCTTTTTATTAAAAATAATAGCAGACTAAAAATGCATAGTAAAATTTCTAACACTAGAAAAAATAAAATCATTTTATCATTTATTTTAAATAAGATTTTTTAATCATTATAATTAATTAAAATAACCATAATTTATAAAAAAAAAATATTTTATTATAATAATTATATCTTTTCATAAAATTAAAATATCTATAAAAAATCAATTTATCAAATTCCATCTCAATTTTATTAAGAAAAAGTATTCATAAAATGGAAATGTTGGAATAAAAAATTTAATTATACACTATAATTACACTTTAAGTAACTAACACCTAGACACATAACCCCTTATACAACTTGGGTATAACCTAATGGAAAGGTGTGCAATGGTGATAGATTAATGGGGTGGCTCGAATAATATCTCCCGAGTGGTAATTTATACTAACTTGAACTTCTCCTACTGGAGATTTCATTCAATATTCACTTGTTGAAGCTCAACTTGGGATTTGTCAAGAGAAAATCCTAGTGAAGCTACCTCCCTCCAAATTTATGATAAATGGTATTCTTATGGACTGACTCTACTGGTTATGTCCTTAATATTTACTTTCGACATTAATTATCAATTTTCATTTGTAGCCATAAACTATAATTGTAACGTTAATTGTTTTATCAAGAGTAATGTTTCTAACGGTCATATTGACCAAATATCATAATTGACAAACTATTGTATAATGTATGAACACTGGTGGTCACATTAAAAAATTAAAATCACTTCATAATTAATGTGATACGATGTTTTTGAGTACAAAATTATATAACACACATTTTATTAGGAAATAGATATCCTTCAAAAAGGCTAGATTGTCACATTCTTCCCCCTTTAAGAAATTTGGTCATCTAAATTTCAACTCATTCCCTCAGTTTAGAAGAGGATATGGTGCTTTTTCCTCATTATTTTATCTGGGTTTCATGTCATTTATTCATATTTATGTTTTACCCACAACACTTTAATGGGGTGGGTAGTCTTGTTTTATAGATCATTGTCTCTATGGTCAAATATCTCAACTGGATACTTATCATAAGAGAGGTTATGTTATATTTCTATAACTTTATGATTTAGTACATGTTAAGGGTTAAGTATTTTCTTCCCAAAGAGAGACATGTGGAATACATCATGAACATAATATAGATTTGGGGGAAGTGCTAGCAGATTGGCCACTGCTCATGTGAGATAAAGAATTTCATAGGGGAAAATGTACTCAGGGGCTAAGCTTCCCTTTTTTCCCAAACCACATGACACTCTTCTAAGGTGATACTTTATTGAACACTTTATCCCTAAAAATAAATTTCAAGTACCTTTAATGATGGTTAACATAGCTCTTCTACCAACTATGAGTAGCCTTTATGTATTTTTATATGGTATGAACCTTTTCTATCATCTATTGGACAAGATCAATCTGAAAAAAAATTATCTCCCAAATTCATCACAATAATTAGGAGCTTTACAAGTCTATCTATATAGAGCATTATAAGGTTCCACTTAAATACTCAAATTGAAGTTTTTATTATATGAGAACTCAACTAATTGCAGCTGCTGATACTATAGTCCTTTTAATTTCATTGATAATGCTCTCTACATGCCCTTGAGTGTTTTACTTGTCATTCCAGATTGGCCATCATTTTGGGGGTGATAGGACACACTAAAATTCAATTCAGTATTTATATCATGTTGAAAACTTCTCCATAATTTTGATGTGAATCCTGGATCACCATCTAATACAATAGAGAGTGGTTCCCCATGAAACCTTATGACATCTTTTATGTATATCTTGGTAAGTTGGTGAAGAGAGAGATTTTCCGAAATAGTGTTGAAATGGGAATTATTAGTTAGATGATCCACTAAAAACAGTATACCATTTTTTCCATTAGATGTTCTTGTGAGAACAATGATAAAGTTAATAGTGATATTATCCTACATCAATATTAGTATATGTAGTGGTTATAGTGAAATATTAGGAAGTTTTATCTCTCCCTTTATTTGTTGAAACACCTTACACATTGTAGTGTAGTCGTAAATCTCCCTTTTTTTGTTATCCCACCAATAATGATCATAATGGTCCCAATAAATTTTGTGCTTCTATAATGTATATATAATGTAGATATATGAGCTTTATTTATAATCAAATTATTTAGTTCTGGAATATATGGAACACATATCCTCATATAAAATTGTAGTACAACTTCTTGATAAATATTGAAATCAATAAACTTCCCATTGTTTACATCCTCCATCATCTTCTATAAAAAATGATCTTATCTTTGAGATTCCTTGATCATATATAGTTATGACCATTGAGAAATCATTTGGGATAGGGTTGACTCTGTCCCTTCCCTTATGATTCCGGTGTCCATTTCTTCTAGGTCTTTGATCAAAGTAGCTCTTTGAATCCCTATCATTTCTATAAAAACAAGGTATTTCCAACTTAATACATCAAGAAAATTGTTTTCTATTCCGGTATGATAATTAATTGAACAATCATAATCTTTAAGAAGATATATTAATATCTTATATATCATGTTAAATTCCTTTTGTGTGAAAATATACTTCAAGATTTAGTGTCCTGTATATATATCACATTTCTCCCTATAAAGATATTGCGTCCATATCTTCATAGAAAAAACACATCCAGCCTATGGTCATGCATGAGATAATTATATTAACAAGGCTTCAACTATAGAGATTCATAAGCAATCATCTTTTCATTTTTCAGGAGGATGCACCCAAACCGTTTCAGATATACATTAAAAAAAAGAAATATCTTTCTCCGATAGAGGGTAGAGTTAATAGAGGTGCAATAACCAATCTATTATTTATCTCTTGGAAACATTATTCACACTTTTGTGGCCAAATGAACTTGGAACCTTTTCGAGTAAACCTGGTTAGTGTATTAAAAATTAATTATTTTTTTAAAAACCTCATATAATATTCTTATAAACCAATGAAACTATGAATTTTAGTTACTATTGTAGGATGATTCCACTCCTCCTAAACCTTTTTATTCACATGGTAAAATAAGATTCCTTTGTTGGTTACAATGTTCCCATAGAAAGAAACATTAAGTAAAAAAATTTAAATTATATGAACATCCAAAATATCATTTCCTTCCTTAGAGGTTTCAATATAACTCTTAGATGATCCTCTTGATACCTGTTACATTTTGAATATATCAAAATATAATAAGAAGATACTACCAAAAAGTTATCAAAACACTACTTAAATAATCTATTCATAAAATCAATAAATATAGTAGGTGCATTAGTAAAAACAAAGTCTTAAAAAACTCATAATTCCCATATCTTGATCGTATGATGGCATATGGAATATATTCTTTCTTCACCCTCAATTGATGATAACCAGATTGAAGTTCAATCTTGGGGAATAATTTATCCCCATGAAGTCGGTGAAATAAATCATCAATTTTTTGAAATAGGTACTTTTTTTCCAATATGATTATGTTACATTTAGTATAATCAATGCATATCTGCATTGATCCGTCCTTTTTCTTCACATAGTGAACATGTACTCCCCAAGGCGACACACTTGATCAGATAAACCACTTCTCTAAAAGATCTTGAAGCTATTTATTTAATTCCTCCAGATCCACATTTTCTACTCTATATAAGGTCTTTGATATCTACATCATTCTAAGGATGAGTTCAATATAGATCAATTAATATATATCTAAGGGAGGTCCAGGTAACTACTCCATAAAATGTCAATATATTCTTGAACTGTGTGGATGTTTTCTATTGGTATACTTTCATTTCTTTCTTCATCTTCATCAATCATTTCCATAAAGAAGTCCATGGGAGATTATTATAAACAAAGTTCATGTCATGATATATCTAATTTGAAAACCAATATAGGATGTTCATTCAATACTACTATGATTTCCTTGATTATGTAGTTGATATTAGCATTATACTTTGACAGCTAGTCTATCCCTAGTATAATGTTAAATTATATCATGGGAATGACTACTAGATTTGTTATGAGATTATGCTCACTAAAGTAAATACTAGTGTTTCTATACACTGTTGATTCTTGGATAATCCCTCTAGTATTCATGAGTGATAGATACTTCTAGATGTTCAAGGATTGATTCTATATTTTTTGTAAACATGGAAGAAATTAGGAATTCATTGAACTAGAATAAAAAAATCACTTTCTATCTTTGAGAGAAAAACAAGAGTACACACCGCCATATAATTTGGAGCTTCAACTTAATCCATTGTGATATAAAATTATCAACCTTAATCCCTTTTCATATGATGGCATTGATGGTGATTCCCATCAATTTTATTCAAATTTGGGTAGTCATTGTAAAGTTTCCCTTGCTTTCCACACTTGAAGCATTGGACTTCAGGTTGGGCCAGCACCATCTTCCATTTTTCATTAGTGTTTAGAAGTTTAGTATTCATGTCTATATGAAAGTTTTGATCAATATGGAAATATCTTCCATAATTGAAGAATTTACTACTCCTATGAAATCTTTTTCCGAAATGCTACTTCAATCTTTTATTATATTAGGGAAGTCACACTTTCTTTCATCCTCTATCATGATCAAAGTTCCTCCCTAATTTTTATCTAAATATATCTTATTTTAATTCGTTCTATGGGACCAATACATCTATTTAAACTCCTGTTGATCATTCATAACACCTCACACTATCTCCTCACATCTATCATAGTCTCAATTTGATAGATTCTTCCGTAGATGGGGTCTTAGTACTCTAAAAAATATTATAACCTTTACATTAGGATGCATGGAAAAGCAAGATGTGTAGTGAAAAATACATGTAAATATAATCTCAGAGATTCCCATAGATTCAGGTTCCTTCTTCTTCAACTCTAAAAAATTCAGAACTTATTTTTTTATCATCGACCGGTGAGAATGCATTTTGAAAATGGTTCCCCTAAACTCTTTCAACTCAATAGCATCAAAAACACCTCTTAGATTCGTGTTTTTAACTAGTATCCACCACTAATTAGATTATCCATCTAAGTGGTACATTACTAAGGTGAAAATCTATTGCTCTGAATGATGAAGTAATGAAATTATATTTTCTATATAACTTACAAATTTTTTAACAATCAATGGGTTGGTAGATCCACTAAAAGAAGGATTTGATTAACGCATAAAGGAATCCACAGAATGTTTTCACATAAATGTGAAATAAATATATTTTATTGATTAAAGTTATTTAACATAACTCATGTAATTTAATTCATCATTATCATGAAATTTTCAATTTTGGATTCCATCGGAGGACCATAAACACATGGTCTGTTGCGCTCAACATTTACATGGTTTCTCCCATTTCCCACCTTCTGTAAAGAATAAAACTCATTGAGAAATGTGTTTATTTATGAATCATATAATTCTATAAGAATTTTATATCTTGAAATATCATGATTAAATATTTCATTCATTAACAAGTACATTTTTTTATAAATCTTTTATAATGGTTTATAAAAATATTTTTATTAACCAAACATATTCCCCAAGAGTGTTGAACTAAGAGTGAAGTAAGGACCATTATCATGCACTAGAACCCATTTGAGTCTATCTAACAGTGGAGTTTTATGGTTTTACACCTAGATATATATGTTTAAAAGACATATCCAATTGTTCATATATAGAGAAGTATTTATTTACTAAGAAACCCCCAACTTAATAGTTCACCAGAATTCCAAGATGTTTTTTTATATTTTAACATTTCCATAAAGTTCTTCATAATGTTTTAAAATTCTAATTTACAAGATTAAATAAACCTTCATTTGATACCAAATATTTAAACCTCCCTTTTTATTACATGAACTTTTCATTACATTGTACAAAATATGCGATCTTTTATAGATTAGTTTCTTGTAAACAAGGTACATCACACATGAAAACATAAAAAATTATTAAAAAAAACAAAAAACAATTTTTAATTGGTTCATACTAAGTAATTTTACTGTATATCAAAACATGGGTACATTTTAGAGACCTGAAGCCTGACGTACATAGACTTTACATTACTTTTGCGGAATACTTAGTACATAACAAAAACACACACACACAAGGATTATAATAGTTTAGTGTCTTTGGAAACTCGGAACGTAATCTTCTAATCGTGGTGAAAGATCTTCAACATCTCCCATAAAGATCTTCCTTTTTTTTACCTAAAACCATTCTTTATATCCTGGGGAAAAGAAAACATAAAAGGGTGAGCTCAAATGCTCAGTAAGGGTAAACAAAATAAATATCAATCACATCATATTCATAAGAACATAACATTTTGGAAATCATAACCTGCAAAAGAGAGAGCATAATTTCATAACATGGGATAAATCATGGCAGTGAAATGTAATCACAATAATCATAACTTAAAATATGAAACTTTGTGGCATTCACACATAATCATAGAGAATCATTTCTTGTTAGTCAAGACTCATTTCCAAGACTATCTTAGTGGACAAAGTCCCTTTCGGAATCGAGTAACCCTCGTTTCAGTCCTGTTTCACTAAACCGGTATAACCTACCATTCTAGCCATGTCTATCTCATGAGATATAAAATCTTTACCCAATGCATTGGAGGGAGATATAGGTCCCACCCATCTTATAATGAATCCTTTCTTATGTGTGCCACATAATCATAAATCATACATCATCGCATAACCCATGTAATAAAAATGGGATTCTTAAACAACATGACATCATAAAAAAATTCATATAAGATAAAGGAATTCATAAAAATGTTTCCATCACAACATAATCAATATCCATGTAACAATAGGGATAAAAACAGAACCCTTTTATTATCTTAGATGGAAAATAATTTTGATAAAATACTTGAACTTCATTCTTGAGGAAAATATCCTTTCTACTTCAAAAATACTTTTCCTTTCTTAACATGTCATACAATTTTAAACTAAAAGAAGTTGATTAAAAATAAACTTGAAAACTTGTAAAGGAATCTTCTTGTAAATACTGTTTTAAAAATCCATTCTTTCCGTATAAGTTAAAAAAAACATTCTTCGTACTTTTGTCGGAAAAGTCAAAAAGTACCTTATATGAAAAATGAAAAAAAATTCCTTTCATATCTTTTACTAAAAACTCACATAAGGGTAAAATTGGATATAAACTATTGTAGAAGGATGGAAATAATATTACATATTGAGGGAACATGGATGTGGATGATAAAATACACCCCAGTAATTACCAGAGTAAAAACAATCTCGGATAAAAGTGAGATTGTGATATTTCCCTTACCTTTGGTCCGATTTGCTTTATATGTGTCCAAAACTCCTGTATAATGATTTAAATAATGTCATTGACTTATTACAGAATCATATTCATTGTTATGATATCATATTTGGTTCACTTATGACATTATATTACCCGTTCTTTTGTAAATTCCATGTTAAAGAAGCGTTTTGGGTAAAATCGTTTCATTTATCGTAGGTGTTTTGACTTGTTGTTCTTGACATTATTATTACTTATATCATGATTTACTTACTTCCAGAATATAAAATATGATTTATATATCATATATATATATAATAGATAGATAAATGAAATGAAAAACACCGTTCATGGAGACGGTAGTCCGTACGTACGCATGAACACTGTTTTCCTTTCCTTACTGTCTTGAATGGAAGTAAGTAGATGACATACATATATATATATACATATATCCAGTATCTTTATAATGTCATATATTTCATTATTATTTCTTATATATACTTTATAATCATTCTTAAATGGTTAACATGGAGAATGAATCTCATCGCATCGTGGAGACGGTAGTCCGTACGTACGCACGAGCGATGATATCATTTCCATAAATATTGAATTGAATTGGAGTGGATTATACAATATATAAGAATCAATATGATGTTTTAATAACTATGTATAGTTATTCTTTACACCACTATACCCATCCATGTAAGGTGGTGGTGGAAAATAGATTACACCACGGCGTGGAGACGGTATTCCGTACGTACGCACGCGCGGTGATTTGTTTTTCCGTAGGATGGATAGATGGTGAAATAGGGTTGTTTCATACTTATAATAACATATCAGTATATGAGTGATACTGATGTTATTACTTCATAATGAAACAACCTAAGAAGAATAAGTGGAAGAAGAAATAAAGATGAAAGAATTGGTAACGGTAATTACCTCTTCTTTGAAGTGCCTCTTTGAGACCTCCTCTTAGGGCACTAAAATTGGTCTTTGAGGAAGACCAGAACCTCTAGGATGTTTCTAGGGAAGTGGCGAAGAGATTTTGGCAGGGGTTGGCCGAGCTTGAGTGCTCAAATTTGTGTGAGGAGGAGGGGGAGGAGGTGTCCTTTTATAAGGGAGGAGAGGGGAACCTTAGGAATACCTCAAAATATTATTTTATATTAATGTCAAAATCAGTTTATATTGGTTCCAAAGGGTCTTATTTCGAAGCTAAAGTGGGGATGGGTCGAAATCATATCAACCAATAGGATTTAGACAAGTTTATGGTATTATGTTAACCTTATCAATTAGATTTAACTCTAAGTTAAATAATTTAACTTTTACCGTGTATTTTTGTTTTCTTTCACTATATGGTTAATACACTTACTATAACATGCCAAACGAACCCCAAATTGTTTATTATTAATATATATATCCTTATCTAAGTCATTTGGCCTAACCTCAGATTTATAAGAAACAAATAACAATTAATAATATAATATTTGATTTAAAAACTATTTTGTGTCAATTTTGACACTATTTGATATATGATTTTTGTGAAAGTCATAACAGAATTATATGTTCGAACCAAGTTGATTAAATCAACACTAATATATCATAGTAACCTATAAAATTAGTGTAATTCATAAAAAGTCTCAAATTACATTCATTTGAGCATTTATAACATCAATTATGTTAATATTTCCTTAAAAGGGTAATTACTGCATCATCATTGTGTCATAAATAAATTAATTTATTTAAAGTCTAAAAATTATAAATAAAATATAATTATGTAGGAAATATTTTTATCTTTCTAATGAATATTTATAGTCGAATTTATCTTATGTATAACCCCATATTAAAAATGTTTTAGTTATTAAACTTTGATTTTAACTATTTTAACTATTCATTAAATAAAATAATATTAAATGTCATAATCTAATCCAAGTGGACCTAAATGGTCATATTATATTCATAAGGTTGTTTTTGGTCGAATTACACTTATCCAATAGAATTAGGACATGTGTTAGGGTAATAATAATATCATATTTACCCTTAGTTACCCTATTTAATATTAACCGTTGTAAAAAAAAGTAACAAGTTACTATTCACCAAAAATTATTTTCATCTCATTGAACCACATTTTAGTCCTTGATATTAACCGTGTCTGTCATATTTTCGAAATTCCATTCACAGAAGCGGTAAAATTAAGTTTTATGCAAAATTCAGTTTTTAACCTACCACTTAGTGGTTTCACTATTCATCAAAAATTGAAAGTTTTCAGAAAAAGTACTAAAATTTCACCCTAGGCTATAATTGATATTCCGAATTCAAAAATGATTTCTATATTACAAAATTCCCAACATATAAGTTTCATTAATTAATTTTATAATTAATTTCCACTGTCACAACAAATAGCGTGTTTTTAAGAGATAATAACTATCAAAAGATTAACACTTGTTTATGTCTGGTGTAAATGTGAAATTACATAAAATGACCAAAATTGTATTGAATTGTAAAAATATATTCTAAATATACTTTAAAACCACTCAAATTAATGATTTATCACTATTAATTATTTCGATTAAAAAAGTTGTTTTTAATTATAATTTAGTAATTTTCACTATTCATCAGAATATGAAAGTTATCCGAAAAGTACCAAAATTTCTCCTTAGGCTAAATTTGATACTCTGAATCCAAAAATGAAGTCCATTTTGAGAGATAAAATTTCTAAAATTTTAAAAGGTGGTTATTACTATTCATAACGGCTAGTTATAATAATATTTTAATAGCATATCGTTGTTTAGTGAAACTCGGTATTGCGTACTACACACGCTATCGAGGAAGGTCGCGATTGCGTGTAATGCAAGGCAAGTCAAGGATGCGTGTTGTGCAAGCTCCTTTTGGTGTAGCGTACAACACAAGACATTAGTGAAATAAAAAAGAATATTTTTCATAAAATCTCGGGCTGTTACATTCTACCCCCCTTAAAATGAATTTCGCCCTCGAAATTCGTCGGGGTTATAAATGGTTTACTATTCGAAAGTTTCTTTAATAGAAACCCACATCGTAAAAAGGAATACCAAAACTTGGCTTTAAAAACTAAAGTATGAAATGTAACGATTACCCAAATAAACTAATCACTGGGTTTCCAAATAGGTGAAAATATGGATATGGAAGAGAAATCTAACCATCATGTTCTGATGGAGAGTGGTAGAGAACATGGCTATGGAAAATCCAGCAATCACAAAGCCATAAATTTGTGATGATCTAGGGTACCATCTGATTCATCTGATATAAGGGCACTAGGACAACATTTTTGGTTTTCAAGATCATTTCCTTAAAGTTGAAGATTTGAATTAGAATAAATACTTACTTTATTTTGGTACAATCTCACTGTTGTTTGTGCCTTGAACAATTTCCACTTCATCTCTTAAATAAATGAAGTTGAATTTGTTATTAATGAAGTGTTAGCAGATCATGTGATAGAATGACGGGTCATTCCATCTGTATCAAACAAAAGGTTAGCATAAGTCATTCCATAGTGAGATTAATCATATATGGTTCCTAAAATAGATTTATACTTCATATATCATACTGATTAATATAATAAAACTAGTTTCTACTAAATAGGGACTTCCTGTAGGCCAGTGGTAGGCGATAAAGGCCAGTCTCACTTCGGTTGTGGGTTCGATTCCTACAGCCTTGTCCGACACGATGGGCTGTCGCCCGTCCTGCAGGTTGTCCTTTTTCTAAAACTACATTACTATAACATCCCATCAATAATATCGAAAATCTTCTATCCTTAAACAATACTAACTTATGTCCAACATAATCCATTCTAATCTTTAGGCTTATCCATAATACTACAGTCCACTCTCATAATATAGTGAAAACGATTACCAGAGATTTAATACTCTCGTTAATCCACATATATCATAAGATATGTCTTGTTGGTCACATTCCAAACATTCAAAGGCCTTAATCATGTATTCTATTGAATACCCATTGAACCTTAGTGAAAACATGAATGCAGTTAAAAGTTAACTCTTTCCACATACCAAAATCCAAAAATTCTATATACTCAAACCATGATATAACCTTCTCCTTATATCAGTCATGAGCTCATGAATACAATCAAACACCTCATTATCTTATTATTCCTTCATTATGCGCATATCATCTAAATTCCAAAAATATCTGAATAACCTTTAATGGATAGTGGTACCATTAATCATACACTTTCATAACTGAAGGAAAGACAGCAGTGTAACAATCCTTAGATGTCTCTTTATTCCATAGTACCATGAGATTTCTTATACAACATTACACATGATAAACATGTAATCATTCCACTAAATTCTTAAACCATTGACTGAGCTTCAACAATTCTTTCATCTCACATATCATTTGTAGTCTCTTCATCATCATCAACATAAATACTTCCCATACGACCATACTGATTATCTTCATGAGACTTTCCCTTAGGGCATTGGTTTGCATAATGCCCGTACATTCCACATTTAAAACATTTAACCATTGTTGATGTCGTAGCAATACCATTATCCTCATCCAAGGTGTTAACTAAACCTTTTCATTTGCACTTACTTGCTTTGTGTCCTTCTTTTCCACACCCAAAGCATCTTCCAGTTCCTTTGAAACATTCTCCTTAATGCCTCTTCCCACATGATTTACATAGGGGAAATTGAAATTTCTTTCCTCTATGAGCATCATGAAACTCCATCTTTCTCTTATTAGCCGAGTCAGGAAACTTACCAAATTTTACTTTGTTGATCATATTATGAGATTGCTGATTCGGCATAATAATGATATTTGGACTTCCAAATCCCATTTCATTTGATTTCTTATGAAGAATATCATTCCATTGTCCATCATATCCTCCATTATCGTGAATCATCTTGTTTCCAGCCATTTTCTAAAACCCAAAAAGAATAGTGTGAGATGCAAAAATCATAATAAAGGGGGAGTAACTTCAATATCTAACATCTTAGGTTAAATTCTAAGATCGTTACCGTAGTTCTAGGACTATATCCTATATGTATACCTATCCTTAGGGACATCCCCAGACATACCGTAGAAATATCTCTAGGGATCTCACTAACATTTTCGCATCCTAGTTTCCAAAGGTTGACTAAACCTTTCCTCTGATACCAACTATAGAGACCCGAAGCCTAACGTGTACATGGACATTACATTACTTTTGCGGAATACTTAGTACATAACAAAAACACACACACACAAGGATCGTAATAGTTTAGTGTCTTTGGAAACTCAGAACGTAATCTTCTAATCGTGGTGAAAGATCTTCAACATCTCCCATAAAGATCTTCCCTTTTTTTTACCTAAAACCATTCTTTAAATCCTAGGGAAAAGAAAACATAAAAGGGTGAGCTCAAATGCTCAGTAAGGGTAAATAAAATAAATATCAATCACATCATATTCATAAGAACATAAAATTTTGGAAATCATAACCTGCAAAAGAGAGAGCATAATTTCATAACATGGGATAAATCATGGTAGTGAAATGTAATCACAATAATCATAACATAAAACATGAAACTTTGTGGCATTCACACATAATCATAGAGAATCATTTCTTGTTAGTCAAGACTCATTGCCAAGACTATCTTAGTGGACAAAGTCACTTTCTGAATCGAGTAACCCTCGTTTCAGTCCTGTTTCACTGAACCGGTATAACCTACCATTCCAGCCATGTCTATCTCATGAGATATAAAATCATTACCCAATTCAATGGAGGGAGATATAGGTCCCACCCATATTATAATGAATCCTTTCTTATGTGTGCCACATAATCATAAATCATACATCATCGCATAACCCATGTAATAAAAATGGGATTCTTAAACAACATGACATCATAAAACAATTCATATAAGATAAAGGAATTCATAAAAATGTTTCCATCAAAACATAATAAATATCCATGTAACAATAAGGATAAAAACAGAACCCTTTTATTATCTTATATGGAAAATAATTTTGATAAAATACTTGAACTTCATTCTTGAGGAAAATATCCTTTCTACTTCAAAAATACATTTCCTTTCTTAACATTTCATACAATTTTAAACTAAAAGAAGTTGATTAAAAATAATCTTGAAAACTTGTAAAGGATGATTCTTGCAAATACTGTTTTAAAAATCCATTCTTTCCGTATAAGTTAAAAAAAAATTCTTCGTACTTTTGTCGGAAAAGTCAAAAAGTACCTTGTATGAAAAACGAAAAAAAATTCCTTTCATATCTTTTACTAAAAACTCACCTAAGGGTAAAATTGCATATAAAATATTTTAGAAGGATGGAAATAATATTACATATTGGGGGAACATGGATGTGGATGATAAAATACACCCCAGTAATTACCAAAGTAAAAACAATCTCGGATAAAAGTGAGATTGTGATATTTCCCTTACCTTAGGTCCGATTTGATTCGTATGTGTCCGAACCTCCTGTATACTGATTTAAATAATGTCATTGACTTATTACAGAATCATATTCATTGTTATGATATCATATATGGTTCACTTATGACATTATATTACCCGTTCTTCTGTAAATTCCATGTTAAAGAAGCGTTTTGGGTAAAATTGTTTCATTTATCGTAGGTGTTTTGACTTGTTGTTCTTGACATTATTATTACTTATATCATGATTTACTTACTTACAGAATATAAAATATGATTTATATATCATATATATATATATATAATAGATAGATAAATGAAATGAAAAACACCGTTCATGGAGACGGTAGTCCGTACGTACGCATGAACGTTGTTTTCCTTTCCTTATTGTCTTGAATGGAAGTAAGTAGATGACAAACATATATATATATATATACATAAATACAGTATCTTTATAATGTCATATATTTCATTATTATTTCTTATATATACTTTATAATCATTCTTAAATGGTTAACATGGAGAATGAATCTCATCGCGTCGTGGAGACGGTAGTCCGTACGTACGCACGAGCGATGATTTCATTTCCATAAATATTGAATTGAATTGGAGTGGATTATACAATATATCAGAATCAATATGATGTTGTAATAACTATGTATAGTTATTCTTTACACCACTATACCCATCCATGTAAGGTGGTGGTGGAAAATAGATTACACCACGGCGTGGAGACGGTATTCCGTACGTACGCACGCGCGGTGATTTCTTTTTCCGTAGGATGGATAGATGGTGAAATAGGGTTGTTTCATACTTATAATAACATATCAGTATATGAGTGATACTGATGTTATTACTTCATAATGAAACAACCTAAGATGAAGAAGTGGAAGAAGAAATAAAGATGAAAGAATTGGTAACGGTAATTACCTCTTCTTTGAAGCGCCTCATTGAGACCTCCTCTTAGGGCACTAAAATTGGTCTTTGAGGAAGACCAGAACCTTTAGGATGTTTCTAGGGAAGTGGAGAAGAGAGTTTGGCAGGGTTTGGCCGAGCTTGAGTGCCCAAATTGGTGTGAGGAGGAGGGGGATGAGGTGTCCTTTTATAAGGGAGGAGAGGGGCACCTTAGGAATACCTCAAAATATTAATTTATATTAATGTCAAAATCGGTTTATAATGGTTCCAAAGGGTCTTATTTCGAAGCTAAAGTGGGGATGGGTCGAAATCCTATCAACCAATATGATTTAGACAAGTTTAGGGTATTATTTTAACCTTATCAATTATATTTAACTCTAAGTTAAATAATTTAACTTTTACCGTGTATTTTTGTTTTCTTTCACTATATGGTTAATACACTTACTATAACATGCCAAAAGAACCCCAAATTGTTTATTATTAATATATATATCTTTATCTAAGTCATTTGGACGAACCTTATATTTTTAGGAATAAAATAACAATTAATAATATAATATTTTATTTAAAAACTATTTTGTGTCAATTTTGACACTATTTGATATATGATTTTTGTGAAAGTCATAACAGAATTATATGTTCGAACCAAGTTGATTAAATCAACACTAATATATCATAGTAACCTAGAAAATTAGTGGAATTCATAAAAAGGCTCAAATTACATTCATTTGAGCATTTATAACATCAATTATGTTAATATTTCCTTAAAAGGGTAATTACTGCATCATCATTGTGTCATAAATAAATTAATTTATTTAAAGTCTAAAAATTATAAATAAAATATAATTATGTAGGAAATCTTTTTATCTTTCTAATGAATATTTATAGTCGAATTTATCTTATGTATAACCACATATTAAAAATGTTTTAGTTATTAAACTTTGATTTTAACTATTTTAACTATTCATTAAATAAAATAATATTAAATGTCATAATCTAATCCAAGTGGACCTAAATGGTCATATTATATTCATAAGGTTGTTTTTGGTCGAATTGCACTTATCCAATAGAATTAGGACATGTGTTAGGGTAATAGTAATATCATACTTACCCTTAGTTACCCTATTTACTATTAACCGTGGTAAAAAAAGTAAAAAGTTACTATTCACCAAAAATTATTTTCATCTCATTGAACCACATTTTAGTCCTTGATATTAACCGTGTCTGTCGGATTTTCGAAATTCCATTCACAGAAGCGGTAAAATTAAGTTTTATGCAAAATTCAGTTTTTAACCTACCACTTAGTGGTTTCACTATTCATCAAAAATTGAAAGTTTTCAGAAAAGTACTAAAATTTCACCCTAGGCTATAATTGATATTCCGAATTCAAAAATGATTTCTATTTTACAAAATTCCCAACATATAAGTTGCATTAATTAATTTTATAATTAATTTCCGCTGTCACAACAAATAGCGTGTTTTTAAGAGATAATAGCTATCAAAAGATTAACACTTGTTTATGTCTGGCGTAAATGTGAAATTACATACAATGACCAACATTGTATTGAATTGTAAAAATATATTCTAAATATACTTTAAAACCACTCAAATTAATGATTTATCAATATTAATTATTTCGATTAAAAAAGTTGTTTTTAATTATAATTTAGTAATTTTCACTATTCATCAGAATATGAAAGTTATCCGAAAAGTACCAAAATTTCTCCTTAGGCTAAATTTGATACTCCGAATCCAAAAATGAAGTCCATTTTGAGAGCTAAAATTTCTAAAATTTTAAAAGGTGGTTATTACTATTCATAATGGCTAGTTATAATAACATTTTAATAGCATATCGTTGTTTAGTGAAACTCGGTATTGCGTACTACACACGCTATCGAGGAAGGTCGCGATTGCGTGTAATGCAAGGCAAGTCAAGGATGCGTGTTTTGCAAGCTCCTTTTGGTGTAGCGTACAACACAAGACATTAGTGAAATAAAAAAGAATATTTTTCATAAAATCTCGGGTAGTTACATACATACATTAAAAGAAAGGGTGAGCATATGGATCAGTAAGGAAATAAGTAAGGGAAACGGTTCATAGGTGACCTTGAAGAATATCAATGAGAATATGAGGAATATCATTATGGTTTGAGGGATATCGTAATAAAAATATCATAAATCATAACTTGTTATTTTGGATACAATAATTAAATGATATGTTAATATGAATATAACCACATTTTTCCATCGAGATGTCATAAAAATTACTATGTTTGTTCACCAATGTATCATAAAATTTATAATCTCTAGATATTAAGTTATTTACCAAATAATTTGGAGAACTATCAGGGTGCACCCTGGATAAGTGTTTATATTCACGTGATCCACATAGATCATAATAAATCATTCCATAAATAACCCATGGAGAATAAAACTAATGGGTTTTATATTAAATGTATGATGCTTCAAAAGTTCTTTAAAAACATGATTATAATGTCATTTTTATCTCATAGAAAGAAAATGTGGGTTCTGTGAATTTTAATTCTAAATAAAATAAATAATTTATAAATATTGTTTAATAAACATAAAAAATAGGTTTGGGTATTCTTAAAAATAAAATAAAAGGGAATTTTATGAGAATAAGAGAGAAATTTAGAAAAGTAAAATTGGGAACATAACTAGTATAAAACATTGTTTTAGAAAAGGATAGAAAGATATGGGACATGTGTATCAGATTACTAATAGAATATTAATACAATAATGATATAAAATAAATTTTATAAAAGAACTTAGTTTCCAAATTTGAAAGACATACCTCATAAAGAAGAAACATGAATAGAAGAGAGAAGTAGAGATTTACCTCAACTTTAAGAGTAGTTTGTAAAACTTGTGGATTGATACCATGGGGGATTGAGGAAGGATTGAGTGGACTCTTTGGGAGGTAATAATATGAGAGATTCATGGAGGATGAATTTTGGGTGAGTTAAAATGGTGAAATTGTTTGGTATTTAAAGAAAAAGTAGAGGTTTTGTTTATTAGTTTCCAAATCTAAGCCTTGGAAACATAATTAGTGGTAAATGAAAAACATGGGATCTACCATGGTATTTTACCATTTAATTGGACACCTGGGACACAACTTATGTTATTTTAAACCATAATAGTTTTCCATCATTTTATATTACTTATTTTTTCTAGGAAAATTAATATTTTTACAAAATAACATCATAAATCTTAAATTTTTTGTATTAGATTTTGGAAAGTAAATTATATATTTGGAAGTTGATTAAAATGTATCAAAATACATGATATTAACAGAATACCATATTTTATTTTGCGAATTGTGGTTAATTAGTTATTAAATAATTATGAAATTATTATGACGTCAGTAACATACCAAAGAACTCAAATTTATTTTTCATATTCCTGAAAAAATAATGTATTATTGAAAATTCTCATAAATTCACCATAACATAATTTCTATGTATTTATTTAAAAAAGGATATTTATTTTATCATAATAATTATATAAATATGATAATTTTAAATTATAAATAAAAAATACTTATCCTTTTAAAAATAATATCAAATTGGAAATGAATATTAAAATTACTAACACATGGAAAAACATTATTTTCTCATTTATTTTTAAATAAGAGTGTATTAAGCATAATATTTCATTAAAATTACCATTAATCAAAATATCTTAGTTTATTATAATAATTATTTATTTGATAAAAAGTACAATCTCTATCTGAAAAATAAATTTATCAAATTTCATCTCAATTTTATGATAGAGAAGTATTCTTAAAACAGAAATGGTAGAAAAACCATTATATATATATAATGAAATTACAATTTAAGTAACTACGAATATGATAAATAACCCATTATAGCACCTAAATAAGACTTGACGGTAAGGTGTGCGATGATGATAGATTAATGGGGCCACTCATATAATATTGGTTGAGTGGTAATTTCCACTAACTTGAACTTCATCTGTAGGTGAATTCATTCCAACTTTACTTTATAAAGCTCATCTACGGCTTGATCAATAAAGAAACTTAGTAATACTATATCCCTACCTTGTTTTGACAAATAAGCTTCTTATAACATGACTCTACTGGTTGAGTCCATCGTTTCTCCTTTCTACGTTAATTATCCTTTTCCATTTCTACTTATAAAATCTAATCATAACATTAGACTTTTTATCAAGAGTATTGTTTCCAATGGCCATATTAATAAATGATCATAAATGACAAAAAACATATAAATGTTGAAACCCGACGGTCCTATTTTCAAATTACACTTACTTCATTATTAATGATATATAGGTATTTTGAGTACAAAATAATATAATACACATTTTCTTAGAAAACAAATTTTATTCGAAAAGGAATAGTCATTACCAATGTGCTTGTGTTTGTATTCAAGAATTGTTTTATTAAATTATTTTATCAATTATTCACTTCTTATGATAATTATAAAATATATAAGGATTTTACTATAATACTATTTCACTAAGGATCTAAAAGCGTATGTTTAATGGTACCGATGAATAAGAAAATTTATTTAGTGGCTTGTTAAACTTAATGGAGAACACATGACTGAGCTTATTTAATATCTTCCTGATATTGATATAATGATGGTGGGATAAAGAGATGATTGATATGGATAATGTAATTTGGATATAAATAATTACCTTGGAATAGATTAATGAAAATTTTATTTTGAAAATTCAATTACCTTATAATGTTTTGGATCACAATACTTTGGAAAGATCCTATGTTTTATCCTTTATGAAATGATTTAAGTTTAACTTTGGATGAGGTTTTATAGATTATTGTATTTCTTCACCATATGATCCAACCTTTTCTAAGATATAAATTGTAAATTTTTCAAGGAACAACCAAATAACAAGATTATGATTAGAAAATATAAATATATCAAATTAGTGTATTTCCTTTTATTAATAGAGAGTGAAATAATTCCTCTAATGTAGTAAAAGTGTCTTGAATTTTTTTTTTGTCAAATTATAATCATTTTTATGATATCGGTGACCTTTTTAAACCTATTTAGTTTAAGTTTTTGTGGTTGTTAATCTTTTATAGATCACCCACTATATTGTGATAAATATTCTCTATCACTATCCATTACTTCTAGGTATGTGATTATTCCATAACAATTTTGTACATACGTTCACCTTTATTTAGAGGATATTTTATAACCCCTTTTATTTTGTGGGTTTTTCAACAAAGAAATTTTCAAATATAAACCATATAATTATGAATGTAAATTTAAAATTATTAGGTTTCAAATTTTTTAATGTGGAGAAAATGTAACACCCCAAAATTTTAAAATAATAACATCATATTTGATAGAGTGTATGACATGCAATACCGAGCATAAAAAGGAATATAATATCATTAGACTTTACTATATAATTACTATTTTAAATAGATTATATTTATGATATATCTTTCAATTCATGACACACTATATTATCTTGAATTAAATTCAACAATAATTTTCTCTTTCTCAACATAGAACACTGAGTTTATCTTGCATTCCACTCAATAAAAAGTTCCTTTGAAATCTTATGTTTCGCGTAAGTCCGACTTTTACATAATTATATTAATATTATTATTTAAAATGAAAATTACCTCCTAAAATTAAATTTTATGTTGTGGATATGGTTAAATAAATTATGAAAGTATTTTAAAGTATTAATTAGTTATAAATTAATTATAAATAGAAATACAAACGAATGAAAAATAAATGATTTTTAATAAAATACTACTTTTATATGCCCAAAGGCATTTTATCCTAAAAATTAAATTAATTAATATTTGGTAATTATATTAGTTAAATTTATATATTATATATTTGATATTTTTTTTACATTTATACAATAGATTTGGTAGGCATATTATAAGAAAAAACTCAATTTTACCCATATAATGTTGTATTTTTCTAAAGGCTATATTTGCAATGTTTAATGAAGAACTTGTTTGAATGATTGGTTTTATAATTTTTATAAATATTATAAAAAATAAAAAACGTTTTTTAAATATTAACTTATAAATAATATTTTGGTAAATTTTTATAAATTTTCTATGAAGTTTCATTTTTTGATGAATAATGAACAACATTGAATTTTAATTGAATCCCGATTTTCATCTAAATAAATTATGATGATTGATTATAGTTTAAATTGGTTTTAAAGTAAAAATAGTTCAATTTTACAAATATTAATCAAATTAATGTCATTTTAATCATTTTCATACTGAATTTAGATAAAAAACATAGTAAAATTGTAAACATTTTCACTTTAAAAACCTTTTTTGTGTCCCATCTCTAGGATTAATTTTAAATTATTTTTTTCCATTAAAATAATTGAATTTTAATAAAATTTATTACATATTTGGAATAAACAAATTTATAATTTATAATAAGGTAACATTTATATTTTACCAATGGGATTATTGAAAATAGTTAAAATTAATTTTAGTTATTAAATGAAAAATGATTTTACATAGTGGTTAAATATAAATATAGGGTGTCGGAATGACAAAAAAATTTTATAGAGACCATTTTATGGAAATATTTACAGCATTAAAACTGTATTAATTAATTTTTATTATTATTAATGCCTCTTGTAAGGTAAAAACATTGGACCACCTAAATTATTTTCAAAAACTTCATGTGTGTCCTCTACATCACTTATAAAAGGCCACCCCCTCTCATCCTCACTTAAAACATTTCAGAAAACATTGGATTAAAAAATACCTAACCAAAGAACATTAGAAATTACCTTACTTCATTATATAATCCATAGTGAGGCCATAAATTATTCCCATATATGTTTTAGTAAAAACCCAATGAGAATACCTGAAGTAGAGATAATGTTATTCTAAAATCAGTTTTTATTTTATTTCTTTATTATACTCCTCAAATTATTATTATTAAATGATAATATAATAATATTAGTATATTTAAAATACTTATACGTTTTTATTCTATGTTTATGACTATAAATTTTACACACCACCATCAAATGTGTTATGAAATCATTATTTGTGTGAACAAGAGACTACCGCCTCGCAAATCGATGTCGTTCGTTTTTCAATTACAACCTATAGAATTTGGGAATAATTATTTACATACTATTTATATATTATATTTATGATTCATTTATTATTATTTAATTATTATATAACCCATAAATTTGTTATTTCCATTTTTTAAGAATACGATAACGTCGCTTGTGTGTACGGTGGACTACCTTGTGACGAAGCAATGTGATTCATTTACGATATACATGGAATATATTAAGGATGATTTTAATAAAAATAAATGATATAGATAATATAAAAATGATACTTTAAAAGTTATTATATATATAAATATATATAAAATTTATATTTATTTCTTTGAATATAATAAGAAAATGGAGACAACATTTATACTTATGTAAAACCTAGTGTCTTTATAAACTGTGTTATTAATTTCCCACCAAATTAAACATAATACTATAAATACAGATATAATTAATATATATGATATTTAAACCATGTTTTAAATTCTTAAAAATAATAAATCGTGATCAAATTATGAGGAACAAAAAAATAACAAGTCAATACATAATTGAAAAACACGACGATTAACAACCGAAAAAAATAAATGAAATGTTGTTAACAAAAAGGCAATAATGTTTTATAAAAGGATCATATATGATATTATAAATATTAGTATACATATTTTATAATTTAATAATATTCTTAAAAAATGATATTGTATGTTAAATAGTGTTCATCCAAAAGGAAGCGTAAGGTGAGGGATTTCATAAATCAAATTCATCCCAATAGGTTAAACTTTTACTTAAATGATTATGTCATGCTAAGATTATGTTTACATGTAATTTTTATTTTATTAGGTTTTATTTATACTTTTTATTTGTATTTAGAGTGGATAAACACAATAAACGCATTTATTAATTCTCACTTCAATATTATGATCATTTTTAGGGTTTATTTCACAATCTCATTCTAATCGAGATTGTTTATTATTGAAAATTAGTTAAAGGAAATTACTTGAAAATTTCCTAATAAATCATTGAATTTTATCTAATATTGTTTTTAATGAAATATTACAAATAATAGTACCTTTTCCACTCTTTTTTAATTACAATTTTTTAGAAAATGTATTCAAGAAAAACCGACTTTATTTATCTTTTTGGTCGGAAATATGTTTTCCTCTAAAACCATTTTTTAAAAAATTAAAATTTTAAGTATTATTTATTAAATAATTGTTCACCCATTTTTAGTCACTAATTATTTTTTCAAATGATTATTTATGTCAATTTTTTTTTAAAAAATTATTTGGATTTTATAGAAAAAGTGAATAAAATATTTGTTTTGACATCTGTGAAATGAACATAATTTCTAGCTATCATAACCACTAAAATAGTTTCAATATTATTCTATAAGATTAAAATAATATTTTTAATGAAATTATTTATAAATTTTTTTCTGAAATTTTAGTTTTAAAAGTGCTTTTTAAAGAAAAGGAATTTGAAATTGTTGTTCAAATAGAAAAGAATATTTTCCAATTTTTTTTAATGATCTATTACATCATTTCTATTCATCAATGAAAAAACAATTTATTATAACCTAAATGGATATATATTTTATTTTTATTCTATTTAATATATCTCTTTATGAGTTGTTATAAATTTAACCAATGAAATTATTTACATTCAGTTCCTTGATTAATTTTTTTTGTCACTAAATTTACCTTTAATTATTCACTCTTTTAAAGTAATTATGTTTTTTAAATGTAAAAATTATTTATCATGGATACATTTATTTCAGGAATTGTATTCCATTTTTACATAAGGTATTTAATTTTACATTTATTGACTAACTAGGTTAATATTGATAAATCCATATCCCTTAATATAAATACTGGAAAATAAATATTTTTTTATGAATTAAATTGATTATTTGAGATATGGGGAATGATTTAGACATGTATGAAATATGTTGGGGACAATTTAATGTAATCCCCTCAATTCATCAGTAGTTTTAATTGAATAAATCAGATGAGTAATCCCTATTCATTTATAACTATTATGTTTTAAACTATCTTAAGAATGATCTTAACAGTAGAGATATGATAGGCCAAACCAAATCGGTTTATACCCAATATGTTTTAAAATTTCTTATGAAAAGAATTGATGGTAAAGGTATTATGTAACTAGGAAAAATGACATACAATAAACAGTAATTTCCTTCATTCAGATTCAGTTATTATTATCCATTAAATTTTCACAATGAAAAAAATTTATCGATGCATTTCAATATGAGTTTATTAATTAAATGAACTGTTTTTTAATTATTTATCAAAAAATATTGATTATAACTTTTCTAGTTATTTAAATGTCATGTTTTTTAGTTATTTACAATTAAATATTGATTATTCATTATTGATTCATGATAAGTTGCACTGTACTTAACCCTTAATGAGAATTTTAGCTCATCCAAATTTTATTTCTTTTCCCTAGGGTTCCATGAAGTTTACTATGACTGGTATATAGGGATACTCTAGATGGAAGAAATTTATTATATTAAAAATAGATTTTTATTTTTGTAATCCAAATTTAACATAAGAGTCATATATGTATATAATTTAACAAGACTAATAAATAGATCGGTCCTATTGGATGTGTTCCCTTGTATATTATTCTGGTGTGATGGTAGCATGAACTGGATCTAAGAAACTGGGGTCAGGGGTGAAACAATTTTTATAAGAGGAAGTTTTGTTGAAACATTGGGTACTAGAAATAGGAAAACATAAATTATGGAACATAACCTTAAGATATAATTTGAGGATAAGAATATTAGAACGTCCCAAAAATAATTTTTATGATTAAGAGATTAGATATAGATTTTTTTTAAATTTATGATATGTTTTTCACTAGTTTTGGTATTAAAAATTACCTTTCATAATTTTATGATATAATCTATTTTATGCTATTGTTTAGAAATGGAACCTATATGGAAGAAGGGTTTTAATACTCTTGCTCAATGTAGAAGTTTCCCTGTCGATGAAGCTAATACAATTGGTATTTGAATTTATAAAGATATGTACATATTAATGAATTAAAATTATATTATGAAAAGCTGCCTTTCCTATATAGAGAAACCATTTCCACAATGAGGATATCCTATGTTGGATAACATTATATGCCAAAATCCCCCATCATTTAGTGGGATTTATGATCAAATTATATTCGATAAATGGATTAATTATCTAGAGAATATATTCATGTCCTTGGTATATGATGAAAAGGAAATGGTTACACTTGAGGATTATTTTTTAAAAATAGATGTTTATTAATAGTGGTCTTTAGTCTAGAATTCATGAGAGGAAGAAGAAATATAATTCATGGAATGTAAATCTTATAAAGATAAATTATTAAACAAGTAATTACATTATTATAAATAGACTAAAATATTGAGTATATTCCTTAGCTAAAAGAAAAATGAAGAATAAATATTCACAAAGTATGAATAAAACTTTACAAGGTCATCTAGGCATGTTACTAATTACATATGCAACACAGAGTGTAAGATTGACCATTTCTACCTTGGGCTTATGTAGATTCTTTAAAGGGCATTGTTATGTCAAACTTTTTCATTATATGATGAAATATTTTTACACGAAATCGAATAAAAAAATTAAATATCTATATCATACATATTTATGAGAAGTCATGATAAGATTATGTTATATGAATACGATGAAAATTGAACGTGTCAAAGAATAATAAGAGAAATTTTTTTCCATCTGGTGAAAACTATTGGAAGAATCAAAATGGTAAATGATTGAATGGATTGGGAGATTATTATATGTGTGGATAAAATGTTATTGAGGATTAAAAATGAAAGGTGAGGAAAGAAAACACAAAGATTTCATGCTTCCCCTATTTGGAAATTGGAAACTATGTAAATAAATTCCCATGTATCAAGCGAATATACCTTAAAATAAGCTAAGAAATCACGGTCAAGACTATGATATTGATAAAAATATAGAGGAATGATTAATATTCATGGTTTTGAATTGAATGATTATATCCATTGATTTTTTATCGGTGACATACTAGTTATGAGAGTCACTAAATATATAATTATTATACTACAATACTATTTGATTTAGGATTTGAGAGCATATTTTAAGTGATAAAGATGGATAATATAAGTGATTTAGTGGAATGTTGTGATTCTGGTAGAACACATGATTGAGAAACCTTAATATGTTCCTGATATTTAGATTGATGGTGGGATAAAGAGATGATTGATATGGATAATGTAAGTTCGAAAAAACTAATTACCTTGGAAATGATTAATAATAAGTTTTATTTTTCAAACTCAATGACATTTTCAAACTTTTGATCATAATATTTTTAGAAATTCATATGGTTAAATAATTATGAAATGGTTTAAATTGAAATCTGGATGAGTTTTTAGTGATTAATGTATAAATTCACCATATAACACAACCGTTATTAATAGATAGAGTGAAAATAGTTCAAGGAACTACTAATATATGAGATTGTGTTTATTAAATAGAAACAATTTAGTAAGTTTATATAATTATATACTTATAGAGGGAAATAATTCCTCAACTCCTAAAAAAGGTTATTAAACCCAAAATTCGGTCATATTCTCATCATTCCTGATGATATCAATGACATTTTTCACACCTATTTGGTTTAGGGTTTTGTGGTCATTAACCTTCTCTAGATCACCCACTTTCTCATTATCAATGTTCTCTATCACTATAAATTAGTATTTGTGTGTTATTTTTATTTTCCATGTACTTGTTTTCATTTGCAACCTATTTTCACATATCTAGAAACCTAGTTATATGATTATTATTGATGACTTTTTTACTTAATTTCTCTCTTATTAAGAGGATATTTTATAAGTTCTTTTACGATATGGGTTTTAAACCATATAATTTTAAAATATCAAACCCCTAAATACAGAGGTCATGTATTATTTGTTAGGATTCAATTTATTTATGGTGTGTAGAATATAACTCCCCAATTTTTTTAAATATTAATATCATATTCGATAGCAGTTATGAAACACATCATTGAGCGTAGAATAAAATATAATAAATAGGGACTTTATAATATGATTTCTATTTTAAATAGACTATATATATCATGTAGTATTCAGTGAACTCAAAAATGATCTTAGATTATGTTACATGCAACAAAAAGTTTATCTTCTCTACATGGAACATCACGTTTAGATTTTATTACATGCAATAGTAATTTCCTTCGAAATCTTGCATCACACGCAAGACCAAGTTTTAATTAAGAGTATTAATATTATTATTTAGAAAAAAATTATATCCTGCCATTAATTTTTTTGGTTAATAATAGGATTATATAACTTATGAAAATATATGGTTGAATTTATTTGTTACTAATTAATTATAAATGAAAATAAAAACCAATTTAATATAAATGATATGTTTTTATAAAGAAACTACTTTTATGCTCCCAAATTCATTTTATATTAATATATTGAATTAATTAATATTATTGGATTATTTTAATAAACAATTTTATTAAATATCTAATGTTTTAATTCATCTAACATATTTTATTTTTATATGTTAAGAACAAATACAATTTTACGCATAAAACAACAGGATTCTAAAGCCAGTTTTTTTTGTATTTTAATAGTGCACTTGTTTTAAAACTAAAATTTGACCATTTTATAAATTTTACATGAAAATAATTAAATTTTAAATTCGTAATGTAAAAATTATTTAATTATTATTTTTTATCTATATTTCTAAAAAGTTACATTTTTGGATGAATAATGAACAATACTTGATTTTAATTCAATACTAAATTTTCATAAAAATATATTATAATTTAAAATTTTATTAAAAATTGTTTTGAAAGTTATAATATTTAAATTATATATCTATTAATACAATTTAGTTCATTGGTATAATTTTTTAAATTTAATTTAGATATAAAATCATAGTACACGTTGGAACATTTTCACTTTAAAAACCCACTTTCTCATCCTGTTTGTGGGATTTTAATTTTATCCACTTATGTGAATTGAATTTGTAAAAATGGATTAAATATTAGAAGTTATCATAATTTATAATTTATAATAGGTTATAATTATTTTTCTATAAATTCTATTAGTGAAAATAGTTAAAATAATATACATTAATTAATAGAAAATTGAGTTTACTTAGTGGTTAATCAAAGTGTATAAGGTGTATGAATGACCCAAAACATGTCCGAGGCCCATTTTATGGTCATATTTTGAAAATTAATCCTATATGAAATAATTTTGGGTATCATTGAATCCTATTGTTATATAAAAACATGGGTTCACATAACTTCTTTTCAAAAATGTCAATTGTGTCCTCTCCCCAAATTATTAAAGGACACCCCTTCTCATTATCTATTTACATCTTTCAAAACTCTTTAGTTCAGACAATAGAAAACTAAATCACTTTAAAAAATCCCTAAACTAATTATATAATTAATATTTTGTGCATAAATCCTTCCCTTTAAGTATTTAAATGGTTACGAAATGGGTTACATCTAAACACACTTCCATCAAATGGGTTAGGAAATCATCATTTGTGTGTACAGAAGACTACCACCTCACGAACTGATGTCATTCGTTTTTCCATTACCACCTATCAAGGTTGGGAATAGTGATGGAAATAGTATTTATATATGATATTTATTATATGTATGATGTATTTATTATTATATAATTATTATAGAACATATTCCTTCATGATTTACATTTTGTGGGAATATGATAATGTTGATCATGTGTACATTTGAATACCACCTCACGAAGAATCGTGATTCATTCATCCTTCACATAAGTTGTTTTAATAACAAGATAAATAAAAATATGAGATATATATGAGATAAAAATGATAATTAAACGATTATATATATATTCTTTACTTTTCTTTCTTTCAATATGATAAGAAAACGGAAACACCATTCATGCGTACATACTACCTACTATCTCCATTAATGATGAATTTCTTTTACTATCACCAAATTTAATAGATTAATATAAATATAAGTATAATTAATATATATGAGATTTAATTTATGGTTTTAATTATTTTTAGGATGAAATAATTATCAAAGTAATAGGATTATAAAAGTCACAACATACTGGAAAACAAGGCGATTATCATCTGAAACAATAAAAATAATGATGGACTATAAACAAATGGGTGATAAGATATTATAAAATGATAACATATGGTATTATAAATATTAATATGGTTCTTTTATAATCAATAACATGATTAAAACCATTATATTTTTCTTTAATGAGCGTTCAACCAAAATGAATTGCATGGTAAAGGATTTCTTAACACAATTTCCAATCATTGGGTTAAAATTATACTTCATTGAATGTTCCATAATAATATTATGTGTGTAATTAATTATGATTATATTATTTTGTATTTAAACTTTTTATGTGAATTTTGAATTGATAACCATAAAAAAATCATTAATTAATTTCACTTTTGAATTATGATCATTTTAAGGTTTTATTTCACTGTCTCATTATAATGAAGAATGTTTATTCTTCAATATTAGATAAAGAAATTAATTGAAAATTTCATAATAAACCCATAAATTTTATTATAATCTGGTTATTAATGAAATAATATGTGTAATTATAGTATTTTACTATTCTATGGTACTAAAAATGTTTTAGAAAATGACTTTAAAAAAACATGAATTCATTTCTCTCTTCAGTGGAAAATATGTTTTCCTCAAAACACATGTTTTCTTAAAAAGTTTTCAAAAATGATTAAACATTATAAAAATGATTTATTAAAGTAATTTTGATTAATGTTTACAGTATAAAAAATATTTTCAAATTAATATTTATTTCATTTTCCAAATAATTTACATTTGGATTTTAAAGAAAAGTGAAACAAAACATTATTTTTACGTGTATGGAATGAATGGAACTTCCAGCCATCATGACTAATATATTTTTTTAATGTTTATTATATATGTTTTAAGGGTTATTGAAAATGTAAAATATTTTTTATTTCTTTAATGAATTTTAGTTTTTAAATTTATTTTCAAGGGAAAAGAGTTCCATTTTTTATTTCAAAATGAAAAGTATGTTTTAATCAAGAAATTTTTTAAATATATATAATGGTATTTCTCTTATTAAAGGATAAAATCTATTTATTCTTGACAAAATGAGTATATATTTTATTTTTAATATCCTTAATCATTATCTTGATGGTTTTTTCTCACATTGACAAAGTAAAGTACTCACATTCACTTCCTTAATTCATTTTTGTTATCATCAACCTTACCTTGAATTGTTTAATCTCATATAAACATTAAATTTACCCTAAATTTGAATATTATTTATCGTAGATACATTTATTTGCTAAACCATATACATTTTTTACATGTGATATCTACTTTGATAGTTATTATATAACCAGGGAAATATTGATAAATCCATATCCTTTAATCAATATAAACATTTGATAAGGCACATTGTTTATAAATTAAATAGATTATTCAATATATGAGGAATGATTTGGACTAGTACGACTAGGGATGAGGACTATTTGAAGTAAGCCATTCGATACATCTGCAATCTCATGAGACAAAATTAGTTGTAAAACCCATTTATGTTTATAACTAGTTTGTTTTAATATTTATTGTTAAAGGTATTGATAGTAGAGATATGGTTGGAAAAATGAATAGATTTTTACCCAGTATGTTTTCAACCGTCTTCAGAATGTTCATAATGGTAAGTTTATCATGTACCTAATAAACATGATGTATGGTAAAAAAGAGCTTCCTTTATTAAGATTCAATTATTATTATCCATGATATTTTCACTATGATAAAATCTATGGATGAATTTAATAAAGAGTTTATTGCTTAAATGGAATGTTTTTTTTCATTTAATTACCTTTATATATTGATTATTTATTATCCAATATTTAAATGGCTTGTGTTTTTAGTTATTTACCTTTATATATTTTTTATTAATTATTTATTCATGATAGTTTCCAATATAATCAACCCTTAATGAGAATTTGAGCTTACCCATTTATTGTTTCATTTCCCCAAGATTCAATAAAGTTTACTATGATTGATATGTAATGATACTGTAGTTGAAATAAGGTTATTCTAGAAAAAAATTTGTCATAATTTGTGTGTTCAGAATGTAATTTAAGACTCATGTATGTATCCAGTTTATCAAGACTACTAAACTGATTGGTTTGGATTGTGTTTACTTGTATATTATTCTAATGTGGTGGTAGAAGGCACTAGTTCAGGTTTACTAGTGTCGAGGTTTCCACAGTTTGTATGTTGTGTAGACTACCACCTCTACACCGAAACATGCTTCCTTTATCAAAAACACCTAAAACATATGTGTCTAACAATGGAATTAATGGAAAAATATGATTATTATGATATAATTAAGGTTTAGGTATTAAACATTTAATTACCTATTGATGATATTATCAACAAATGATAATTTTTATTTTAATTCATTAAAATAAACATAAGAATAGGATATTATTTTACTCAAATTTTGTAATGTCATTGTATCCATTAATTTATTCTTATACATATTTGAAATTATTATATATCATAATAAGAAACTATAAAGATGATCATTATGTTTTTGGTATAACGATATTACAACTAACCAGCTCAAAATCATCCATTAATCATGGTAGGTACATGTTTGGGTGTATTTAACTACTGACAAGAAAAATAATATAAAATACTATCAACAGTGAATATGAGAATGTATTTATGGGTATATCACGATATAAATATGTAAATAATGTGTTTTCATGTAATTTTACATCAATATTTAAGTCATTAATTATGAAAAAACATTTCATTCATTATGAATCACTGATTTCATTTTCATGGTTTATAACCGAAACTAACATGAAATTAAAATATATAATTATAAAATATCATGAATAATCTATTACAATACCATATAATATCTAACAGTGCTGTACATTGAAAAAATAATAGACACAAACATGAATTTTACAATCCTCTTTAAAGCGATAAAATATTACTTACACTTAGTGTTGAAAATAGGTGAAAACGAGATAATATTTATATATATTGGATGATTATATATGAGGAGTTACAATTATTATAGTAATGAATATGGTTTCAGGGCATGTATTTAATGATGTTAATTTAATTATTTAGGACATTTGTTGCAAGTGACTAATAGATTGGGACAATGTAAGGCTTTTTGTTTCAAATTCCTCTCTTTGAGACATGTTTGGTATAAAGAACCTAATTATATATTTGGGGTGTATATAATACCTATATGAGATATAATATCATGAATTATATTTTAATCATGGTATTGGAAAATTTATTACAATACATATCTTTTATGTTATTTTGGTTAAAGTGTTACTCAATCCATAATGTTTTCTATAGTCTCAATTCAGATTCTTTGAGTTATAATACGTTATGTTTATCATTTTTTAATTGAAGGGTGTCATAATTGGATATGGATATATCATTATAATTCTTGTTTTATTTAATGGTATTTTCTATAAAAATAATATTATCTAATTGAAGTGGTACTGATTCATTTCCCCCACTAGAAAGAGTTTTTGGTAACCCAATTTTTGTTAATTGTGTTATGATAATTTGGTTCAAATTATTTAATGTAAGGGGGATACACTATAATATTTTATTGTATTTTGTTATATTCTCACATTGTTTTATGTGGATGTAATTTCATATCACATAAAACGGTTGAAAAATAATTCTCACATATGGGGATACATTCTTTAGAAACTACCCACCTTCTTTCAATAGAGGGATTATGATAATATTATTCAAATATAGATTTAGTTGTATACACATTGATATATATAGTTTGAACAAAAAAAATTATATAATTCAGATTATATGATCTTCACCTAGAAATAATTTAATTTTATTAACATGGGGAAATATATTGGTGTTATGTATATTATTATTTTGATACTAATTATTATCAGAAAGTTGACTATGTATTGATTAACCATCCTCCTTCTTCCTCTAAATGGATTATAATCCTATTACCCCTTTCATTTATATGGGTAATATTATTAGTTTTTTCATATCATTGTTCCAAAATATATTATTTTTTGAATGTTGACTATGTAATGTTTAACCATCCAAAATTATTCTCAGGATGGGTTATAGTCATGTTATCCCTTTTATTGACATAAAGTAATATATTAAAATTATTTATCATTATTTACTACTATCATAGTTTGGTTATGTTTTTGATTTTAATATTTCAAATTTTATGGATATGTAAGTTTTATTGAGTAAGAGGTTCCTCAAAAAATCGTATGAAAGGTCTTGATGAAAATTATAGTGAATGCAATAGAAATAATTAGTTGATTGGTGGGAAAAAAATTTTTATATCCTCTTAATGCATCGATAGGTCTCATGAGAAAAAATATATCTATGTATTTAGTGTATTAATACCCAATTTATAATGATATCTTGATATAGGCTACAATAATATGTAAAGGGTCTTATAACAAGGCCTTTCCAACTTCTTTCTGAAATGTAGAATTATTCATTCACTGAGCATGAGATCAATATTATTAATATCAATATTTTCATTTATTTTTATAGAAATTTAATGATTCCACTTTAAATTTGATTATGGATTTATGTTGTTTAATTATTCATTACATAATATTTATTCCATATTTATTCTATTATTTATTTAGTTATATGTTTCCCATATAGAGTGTTTGGGATCACCCGTTTCTTATGTTTCCATTTTCAATGTTATGATGATAATTAGTACACAGAACAAGTTTATTTGTAGATTATGTATGGATAAATATAATAGAGATATTTATGATCTATTATAAATTATGTATTTTATTATATATACAGTTTAAAAAATGCCTAATTTCTATAAAGAACATGGTATTTATAAGTTTAAGATGTTTTCTAATTATACAAAGCAATAAACCTGAGGAAATAAATTGGATATAGGTAACTCAATAGTCATTAAGGATTTTTTAATTATGGATAGTTATATCCTAGATTTTATAGATGGTATAAATGAAAGTACATAAATTATTTGTTTATAGAACTAGATTAGGGAGTGTGGGTCTAGGGGCTCCCAATAAAGGTGTGATCTAGTAATGTCAAAATACCACTTTTATTTTTTAGTTTTTAAAATCCCAATAAGATTCATATAAATATGATTTCACAATTATTTCAATTTTTAGTTATTTTTATTGTGCTTAATAGAATTATAATATCCATAAATGTAGAGAATTTATTTATGTTATAAATTTTATGAAAATTCATAGAACCGAGAGTTCATCATAAACATCATATACGATATATAATAGAACTACCATAGTACATAATTAATGACATCAAAATATGTTGTTTTATGTTGAATTAATCAAGTGATGGAGAATTTCATTTGATGTAATTACAACTATACCTTATGTTTGTGGATTTTGACCATTGGTGTTGTGTTTATAAATAAAGAATCTTCCCCATGGATCTAGAGACAAAAAAAGTAATGTTCAGACCCGAGTTCCACATATCGGTACCATTAGAAGGTTCATTATGTTTTCTCATGTGTGTATCTTTGTATACTAAAGTATTCCAACTAAATGTGAGGGTATAATATGATATGTGGAGAGACTACAACCACTTTTTCAAAGTAGGACAACCAAATAAATCAATATATCTATATCCAAGATAATAATAAACAACAACCAATGATGACTAGAAATCACATGGTAATACCAAAACAAGGAAAAAGGTCAAAACCAAATAGGTAAATATGTCATCCCATATAAGTTTCAAGCATCAATTGAAAACCCAAAATAAATAAACACTAATAACTCTCAAAAAGGTCCCGAAACCATGACTAGTTCTTTGATCCCTGATCCACCCTGAATCTCAACTCATTATATAACATAGGGATCTTACCCTTATCCGGTCCTAAAAATATAAAATATACTCAAGTAACAATCAGCAGCCCGAGTAGGGTGTGTGTAAAACTCAGTAATCCACCACCAATGGTGTTTAAATAAATATTCAATCTATAAGAGTGTATTCAATTGTATAAATAATAAAAAAAATTAAATTTTTTTCACATTTACTTATATTTTTCTAACCACACTGGCCCTCAAGTTCGCAATGATACCCAATCCAAGAATACCATCTTTGGCATGTTTTAGAGTCTAAATCATACTCTATATAGATTTTACAACTTACTCTTTTCATTATTCAAATTAATTTAAATTTCATTTTGGAATCTTGGAGCCCCAGTCTAGGTAACATTATCACATATGCTTTGAATTTTAGTTTAGAATTATTATCAAGGGTATCCTAGCCCAACAATCTTGAGTACATGGAGCACCAGTCCAACACCAATTCACATGTTTCCATTAGGGTCTTAGAGAATCAGTCTGGCCACCCATGGATGAGGATCATTATTCTAACACCCACATCCCATTATTCACATATACATATCAAGATAAAACATTAATTACCCTTTTATCATCAATTCTCAAAAAATTTCAATATTTTATTTATCATTCAAAAAACATTAACATCATTTCAAAACTTATCCATTTAACCTAATTACCAATAATTATCTCACAACCTATTTACCTTTCAAGGTTAAGACAAATATTCTTTTTAAAAATTTAACATACCAAAACACTCACAATTGGTTTGATTTCATAACCCTCTAATTCCACCTTTTTATTCCATAATTACCATTTAATGGAAATTGGCACACCCCATGTGTTTCCATCATGCCCAGTCTCGAAATCATAAATAGATCTAATGATATCCAAAAAGGGTTACTCAAATTAGTGGGGATTCAATTCAATTTACAAATTTAAAAGAAATTAAAAAACATAGAAATTCAATGATATAAATAAAAAACAAAATCATCATCAAGACTATGATAAAAAAATATAGACCACAAACCTTGGGGTCATTGATGAATGATCACCCAGACATAGCCCTTATTTTGACGTTGAAAGATAGAAATTCTAGTAGTGTATAAGATCTAGGATAAAAAACCAAGAATCAAGATACAAAGTAATAAGTTCTATTATAACTTAGATCTATACCAGAAACACTATAATAAATCATCACACTCCAAATAGAGAGAAATATGAGTGAAAAGAGACTAATTAAGAAAGATTTCACATATCAAAGAGGGGTGGATTTTTTCTACATGATATCTGATTTGAAAAGTAATGAGTTTAATGAGCCATTGAATCCTATATTGTGCCTCAAAATTCCATGGAAACTTCATTATGATGAGTGGGGTTGATTAAGCATATTAAGAAGGGGTTCAAGTGTTTTTAATTAAATTTTTAATGGTTTAAATGTATGTCCAAACTATTTCCCAAACTGGGTACATGATTAGAAAAACTATAATCCCTAACCTGGTGCCCCCATTATCTAGGATTCATGTTTTCTCCTAGGTAGGGGAATATTTTTATAAATCATTTACCAAATATAAAACCCCCATTATCCCATGGTGAACATTTTTCTAGGGATGGCTGCCCAGTTCGGGTAAATCGTGTGTGAATCATACATTGATGAACCCCCCAAAAAAATTCAAAACAAACCCAAAAATATCAGATATATGAAAAAACCCAAAGGGTATTAAAAAGAATAAATATTATCTGAAAATAAGAAAACAAGTCCCAAATAAGTGTCGATATCTTACAATCTCAACAGCTTATGACAACTTATCATTGAGCTGTACTCCCAAGTGACACTAAGATTCATGGGTTAAAAGGAAAAGACATTGGGCCAATATATCTTATTCCCTTTAACTTTTTTCCTATTATACATGACCATGCCTCTATATTAGTTAGATCAAAAAAATATTCCTTCCCCAAATTTTTTTTTCACCGTGAGCCACAATATAAATCAGATGTTCCTCAAAGGATGCATCAACCACAATGTCAACATCATCAACATATATCACATGACAAGGCTCCAAGTGATACTGAAGAAGTTGTGAAATATGAAAAACATCATGTATATACCCCTATGGAATAAAGAATTGATATTCCACTAGTTTGACCTTATATAAAATTTTAAATTTCCTAGCAATCCTAGGTACTATCTTTTTATACTTTCGAATCTGATGGAGACACAATATTAGTGACCCCAAAAAGAATACATTGTAAACCAATATAAAATCAAGAGGTATATGATGTTGATAAGTATAGTAAATATACATACTTTTCATTGTATCCACACATTTCTAAATCATCTGAATCTACTCCGATGTCTCTGACATGATATATGCTCCCAGCAACTCCAAATCACCCACATCTATCAAACATAATGGGGATCTGCATGGACTACCATATATTTACCCATATAGAACCATATTAATAGTCCCATGATAACTATTGTTATAGGTGAACTGAACTAGAACTATGTGATTATCCCAAGACCCACTAAAATGTTGCATGGATTCCCATATCATGTCCTCCAACTCTGGAATAGTATGTTCTGATTTCACATATATCCATGGGTGTAACGTTGTACTACGAAACCCCTGAGTACCCAATGCCATTTTCAATCAATTCTAGAAGTGGGAAGTTGATAATGGGTAATGATTTGAAACTATATTTCACAAAATACTATGAACATTCACTATCTTATAAACATATAATTTGACCAAATGATCAACCATGAATGTTTCTTGGATTGTTAAGAAATGGAACACCTTTTTAATCGGTCCATGAGCACCCATATCAGGTTATTCTTCCATGGGTTTCACATAGGACTTACCACAAAGTCCAGGGTGACTTCGTGCCATTTTCACTCTATAGTGGGTAAAATCTATAAAATTCTGATAGGTATATAATTCTTAGCCTTCATTTTTTTAAAAGTGTAACATCATGTTACAAAACCTAACATCCCTCTTTTCCTTCTTGACCATAAATATTGTCTTCAAATATTATAGTACATCTTGGTCATACCAAGGTTCACCCCTCCCAATTTGATGCATGAAACTCACATTCCAGATCTTCTCATGTATAAGTAGGAACAACTACACAACCCTAATAATTAATGATATCATGGTCATCTATAGTCTAATCGAGAGGTGGCTCCCCACCAGCAAAGTTTTTCCTTAATTAAAGATACTATATATCCTAATACTTTCTTTACCTGATCCGGGATAGGAACACAGAATCAATGGATAATGACACATGAGTTATATTTTACTACTCCTCTAGAACATCCATGTTCTTGTATACTACTAAATCCACCATATTCCACTCAGAACTGGACTCCTTGAATACTCGAGTCTATGTATTTTTGCATAAATAATTAGTACCATTGTTCATTTTTTATGGCATATAGGGTAGCTCAAAATCTAAATATTCCATACAATCAAACAATATTCACTACAGATATTTAAATCCCATTGATAAAATATGTACTGAAGGATTTTTAGTTAGTATATACACTAAATATTGTAATAAAAAGGTAATGTATCCAATACATTAATCCATAATCCATCATGACCAAATTGAGGCCATGTATAAGATAATTAAATTCATGGGGACTCAACTATTGAGATATATATTTTATGACTCGATATCCCCACATCAGCATTACTCCAAGGATAATCCTGAATGAATCATAAAATAAGCTATAATCCTCACCGAACTCCGGTAGGATCAAAATAAATTTACAAGTCAAATGACTCTTTATCTCCTTGAGGAAATTATTACATGATCCGGACCCTTAAAATTTGATATACTTCTTTTTCAAGCCCAAAAGATACATTACCATGTGAGAAAAGTCAAAGATGATTCTTTGATAATATCCCACCAAACCCAAAAATCATCTAATATAAAAAGAATTATTGGGATCCTCTTAATAATAAACTACCCAAACCATGTTTGGGTTATTTGATACACCTTTCTCAGAGATGATGTAACCCATGAACTATACCATGTCAATTCAGAATTGAGACATATATAAATTGGCATATAGCTTATTCTCTCTAATTTACTCAAGATGATGTCATGATTTTAGGAATGATCATCATGATTTTGGGAGTACACTAAGATTTCATCAATGAATGGAATAAAAAATGGTTCAAAAATAGGTTTATTATTTATTTATTTAAATCCATAAACATTGTTGGTGTGTTCGTTAACCAAGAAAACATCACAATGAACTCATACAATCCATACATGCTCTTAAAAGCAGTCAATGGTATATCATAAATTATCACCCTTATCTGATCTTACCCTGACCTCAAATATATCTTAGGGAACTCAAAATATCCCCTTAGTTTATCAAAAATATCTTCAATATATAGTGGTGAATATCAGGTCTTAATTTTCATCCTATTTAACTTTTGTAATTAATGCAAAATCACAACTCTCCACCAGCTTTTTTAATAGAAAATATGTGAGAATCCCAAGGGGATGTACTCAAATGGATAAATCCTTTATCCATAAACTATTATAGGTAATTATTAATCTCTTAAAGCTATTCTGGTTCCATTTGGTAAGGTGATAATGAAACTACTTCAACTACATGAATAAGCTCAATCATAAACTCAACATCTATCTCAGGTGGAAGCCCTGAGATGTCTTTAGGTAACAAGTCCTAAAACCAATCCACTATGGATAGAAAAAATTTATTCTTCACACCACCATAATCCAAAAAAAGACTTGTAAACTGGGTGGTGGTCTTCCCAAGATGATGATGAACTAACCCCACATGGACATCCCAAATATCCCATTCTCCATGATAAACCTATCAACTACCCTCAGGAGATGTGAAATTTACTCTCTTGTAAAAACAGTAGTTGTGGGCTAAATATGATACAAGCCATTTCATACCCAAAATCAAGTAAAAACATGAAATCTCATGTATGTAAATATTCCATGGGAAACAATACTCACCATACTGATGGGAACACCCCTTTCATAGATAGATACCCTTTGACTAAACTCCCAATAGTGTTCTAATCATTATAACCCCCAAAAAACTCTTCCATTTGACTTAAAATATTCATATGTTATGAAGATATAAAATAATTTTTGGAAAATTATCAAATAATGATATAGAAATAAAATGATATAAAATAATTATACATTTGAATTTTGATTCCCCATAGTCACTATCAAAAAGTGTAGTCTTATCTACATGTATCTCACATGTACCTCTATCATATGCTATAGTCTGGGCCCTATTTGATGGACTTATTTATTAATATGGGTTCTCTTTACCCGAAGAACCAAGTATGCTTTTTTGACCAATGTAACTATCAAAACTCTAACTTATTTCTTGGTACGGGGTAGAATTCCCATTTCAAGTATTATGTTTTGACATATCTCTACCATCACTACCCATATCTCTTGGGTTCATACAGAATCGTTGTAGGTGTACCATCCTTCGATATACTCAGCACTTCCCTAGTGGTTGAGAATAGTAGATTGAAATGTGACCTATATAGCTATATTGATGGAAAACACTTGATTACTAGCTTGAGTTACTGATCCTTCTCCTTGGATATTTTTTTTAATTCTATGGTGAAATTTATCATAACAATGATTTTAACACTCAAAAAACATATCACCCGATCTTCCAGATGAAAACACTTTTCCTCTATTAGAAACCTTTTTTTGGTTCCCCATATTAATGTGATCCCGATTCACTACTTCAAAAATTATCTTCAATTAGAATATATTAACCCAGTACTTAATCTCACATTTACATTCATCCTGAAAACTCCTCTTCATAACTACCTCATATCCCACCAGTAATAGGATAGGGGACTATAATTTGATGAAGAGTCCAATACAGTCCATCATTTACATTCTTCCTCCAATCAACTACATAATATATTATTACCCCTTAAGTATAATTTTCTCATGGTAAATGTGTTTCCAAAACTTCTCCAAAAATTCCTTATATACCAAAACATTAAAATAATCCCCTCGAGATTGAATATACCACCAGCGCTTCGTTGGTAATAATAGCATATTTGAATCTAATTTGATACTATTATCTAGAAGAATCTATAAATGATGAAATATTTTATGGATGTAATTAATACAGAACAATCGAGGCCTATTGTCCCACTATTAGAGGCTTACTTTCAACAATGTCCTCCTATCTTCCTACCAAAAAACATCATCATAGAGTGATGTATCAACAATGCCAAGCCTGAATCTTATGACACATAATAAATAATTAAAACATTTTCACAATATATATTTGCATAAATACACAATAATTTATCCCACATACAATTATCCATGATCAAAACTATAGTTCCATCACTACCCTCAACCATCCATAACATGGGTAATTACTAACAGAAGGTATGAAATTGTTCATATTTATAATTGTACCATTAGAATCCCTTTTTAACAATTTAAAATTACCACATTTAACATCTTTTAACCAGACAATTTTCATTATTAGGTATCATTTATTTTAAAATACTCAAATAATGAAAAGAATTTCATTTTCCATAACCCACTAAAAACATGATTTTCCATGTTTTTATAATATGGTGCATGTAACATAAATCCCTAAGTTCCTAGAATGATGCATGAATATAGAACTCTTGTTACATACTGGTCCATGAATTAAATCTTATAAAACCATAACATCACATAACAAGTTCATCATCCAAGGTGAAATAACATTCAACTGTAACACTAAATAGAAAGAACAACTATCCCACACTAGGAACATGGGTTTTCCCTCAAACATGGGTGAGATAATCCCTTGAACAAGCTCATGTAAAAGGCCCAAATCATCCTTTCCCCATTTATATCTTTCTAAAATTATAAAAAGACAGAAAAGAAAACATCCTCTAATACCACTTGGTAACATCCTGTCTTGTGTGCCATATACCGATGACCTGATTTGGTTCATTAAATTCCCTAAAGCACATATCCCCATATTCTAAAGGCTAAAGACAAGTATTGAGGGTTTAATATGATTTGTTGGGAGACCATACACTTATTTTTAATATAGTAAAATAACGGAAATCAATATATCAATAGATAATATAAAAATAAACAATAACTATCGATGACCAAATATCACATGATAATTCCAAAATAGAGAAAATGATAAAAAAAGTAGTAAATATGTCAAGAAATATAAGTTCCATGTTTCAAATTAAAACACATAATAAAGACACACTGACAACTCTAAAGTGGTCCCAGACACTGTTTCTGGCTCCCTCATCCACGCTCCATCCATAATCCCAAATCAACCATATATCATTGGGCTCTTTCCATTATATGGTCTGGAAAACATGAATTCTACTCTAGTATTAATCAATATCTTGAGTAGGGTGTGAGTATAACTCATTAGGCCACCAACATTAGTGTCTAATGAAATATCCTTTTTATAAAAATTTATCTAGTTTTATATAGAATAAATTTCAAAAAAATGGTTTCACATTTATTACTCTTTATTTATACACAATTTACCCCAGTTACATGATGATACCCAAAGTAATCATACCTACATCATCCCATGTCAAAATCTGAACTATAAACCACAGATATTTCAAAATTATATCTTCTTGGGATTTCATTATTTAAATTAATTCTAATTTTATTTTGATTCTTTGGAGCCTCAATCTAGGTAAAATTATCATGGATGCTTGGAGTGTTAGTCTGATATCATTATCACAGGTACATTGAGCATCAGTCTAGTACAAATATTTTGAGTACATGGAGCCTTAGTTTAGCACCCATTAACATGCATGCATTAGGGGCATAGTACATCAGTCTGAACAATAATGGATGATGGAAATCATTCAAGCACCCACTTATTATTATTCACATTTACATATCATGGTTCAAAAATAATAACTCTTTTATAAACCCTTATCAAATTTTTTCACCACATCATTTATCATTCAAAATCTTTAAAATCATTTCAAACCTTATCCTTTTAACCCAATTACCATACATTATCTCATAAGTGGTCAACCTTTAGAGGATAATCCAAAAAATATTAACAAACAAGTTATCATGGCAACACATTCATAATTTGATTATTTTCATAACCTTTTAAGTCCCCTTTTCACTTCATAATTACAATTTCATGGAAATTGGATCACCCCAGGGGTTTCCACCATGATCGGTCTCTTAATCTTCTTTGAGATCTGAGAAGGGACTCTCAAATTCAAGAGGATTCAATTCTCTATTATACTTTAAAACTAATTTCACAACATGTAAATGAAATTATATAACTACAATGAATATCATTATTATGACTATTTGGAAAGGCATATAGATCACTTACCATTGGGTTTTTGAAAAACTATCACCCTTTTTTATCCCTTCATTTGATGTTGAAGGACCTAAATCATAGCAATAGAGAAGTTCTAGGATCAAAAAATTGAATCATGATCCAATGAAAAAGATCTGTTAAAAAAATATCTCTACCATAATCAATAGAATAAATCAACCCTCTCCAAAGGGAGTGAAAATAGTAGCGTGAAGAACCTAAAAAATGAAGAGATCACATGCTTTGGATAGGTCGATTTCTTCTAATAGATCTTAGATTTGAAAAGGAATGATTTTAAGAAGCTAAATAATCAACTTTAATGACTCACAAATCCTGGGAAATTGTATTTTGATGAGTGGGGGTGATTAAGGATATATAATGGAGGTTCCTGAATTTTAAGTTAATTTTTTTTTGCGGTTTAAAAGCTTGCACACACAATTTTATAGACATATTGCATGGTAATACTAACCACATTCTTTAGCCGTGAAGCCCTACTATATAGAGTTCTTTGTTTCTCCTAGGTAGGTGAAAGGTTTATTAAATTGCTGGAAAACCATGAAAACCCCATATTGTACCATTTTGAATGATTTTTTGGGGGTGGGTTTATGGTTTGGGAAAATTTGGGGACGATAATGAATGGCCCAAAAAACCCAAAAATACATTCAAAACTCAGACAAATGCACCTAATACAAGCCCCAATGAAAATAAGATTTAAAAATGGGTAAAAATTACTTGAAAATGATAAAAAAAGGTCCCATAAAAGGTTAGTCTCTTACAAAATTATAAATAATGGTGTTAAATAATAGTCTCTTATTGTTTTAAATCTTGAAACATTTTTCTACTGAGTGTGGTTTTGATTTTAGTTGTATTTTTTTCTTTTTTCATTTAATTTAGTAGATTTTATTATACATAATTTAGTAGATTTGATCAAAATGTATGATAATTATAATGGGATAAATTTATTACTTTTATACAATTATACTTGTATATATTTTTTATTGTTCAAATGATCTTATTTTAGATTAAATATCATTTAATATGGATAAAAATTTGTAGTTATCTTATAAACTACAATTCAACCATCCCCTCTCTTAGTTTTCCTACCATTATTGTCCTTGAAAACATTTAGTAATAGAGCTCTTCTTTATGTTTGAGACCTATCATAATATAGTTCTTGTAAGTTTTGGTAGTTTATCAAAAATTTGTATTCATATTCTTTAAACTAATTATTATGTTGAGAAAATATCTTATTTTACAAAAATTATAAGGTGTTATTCATGTTGAATGTTTGGATAATATCAAGTTATATCATATAGTATGTTTTTTGGTATCTAGAAAATCCGTGAAGTTGTCCTCATAGAAAATTTGAATGTATTGAAAACTCTGTGATCTATGCATAGAGATAACAATAATTTTTTTGATTTTATTTCAAGTAATTTTTGGTTGAAATGGAATATATTTTTATGATAACCATTAATTATTTATTGTTTTTTGAATAAAATGTATTATCTTATTATAAAAATGTTGATAATTTTATTCTTATTTTACCCAGCGGGTGAAAATTAATTATAAAAACAATAGATGACTAAAAATGTATCATAATTTCCAGAAATGATGATGTTATATGAAATATTATTTAGTATGAGAGAATATTAAGAAGGGATACTAAAATATGAATGAATAAAAACAACATTTCATTTATAACTACTTTCAAATGATTAAATTCTCGAACATGTAATGATAATACAAGAACATCTAGAGGAATAAGCTATATTGAGTAGTGTAAATGCGAGATAGTTTAGTTTATATGAATGATGAAACTGATTATGTTAAAAAGAAATTTAGGAGGGAAAAATAAAAATAAAAAAAATAAAAATATGTATATAAGGAGACCTCTAAAAATACCTACAATGAATGTAAAAAATGATGTCATATTCAGGGTGATTTCTAGAGATCAAGGGGATAGAAATAAATTATTCAAAAAGATATTCTAAGATGAAAAAGAAGAAAAATTTAAATGACATTTTCACCGCTATTTTCAGGGGGGAGACACCAAATTTTAAAGTTCAATGGATGATGATAGTGATGGAAGTAAGAAGATCATGGTATTTTATGCTAATTTTCCAAGGAGTGAAAAATGTTTCATGTCGATATTAACTGATGAATCACATAAAAATTATATCCTATATTCAAAATGTTTTTTATTTGAATGATGAATGTGATGATGAAGTTAATGATATAACCATTTAACAAATGAATTTTTACCCAACTAATATTCTGATTTGAGTGAGTAGAATTAATTACAAATGCGAGAGGAATAAATTTGATTTTTCTAATCCTTATTTGAATCAGCGTGAACATAAATCTAAGTATTTTTAATAATGAGAATATTATGTTAAGTCTAAATAATAGTTTTATGAGATGAAAAATAGTAATTATAATATATGTTTTTAGTTATAAATACATAGAGTTAAATTTTTAAGTAAATTATTGGTATAGAAGTTAAATGTTATTTTATAATATATGAATATCATCTAATGTAAAATAAATGAAAGATGATTAATTCTAAGAAAAATTTAATTTTTGTATATTTTTCTAAAGATACTAATGAGATTTTAAAATTGATGTCTAAAGTAGAATGATTGAAACATATATCATCAACCTTCACTACTGGGAAGAATCATATAAGAACATCTATGGATAATTAAGATTTAAGGTTACTACCTTTATAAAATGATGTAAAACCACTAGATGATAAATATTCTCATCAAATTACATTATTTTCAGTAAATAACCATTATGAACTATATATCAGTAAGTATGATATTGGAATAAATATTAATATTTAAATATAGTTAAATAAATTATCAGAAATAGGAAATTTAATTCCATAAAAAATAATAATTATGAACACGAAAAAGCTAAATATATTTTGGTACTTAGGGTACTTTATTTGGATTTAGATATAACTAAATAAGTTAAGTTTCATTATAATTAATTTCTATTCAAGCGAGGTATTTGTGTACCTGTAGATGAATTAATATAACTAGTACCGGGTATTTTCTATTTTGATTGTCAAAAAATATAATCAATTTAATTTTTTTCATTAAATAGTAAGTCTTTTTTGAAAGGGATTTTTTTATTTTTCATATAACTTTTACTGAAATGTTTATCATTATCATTAAATTTCTCAGATGACTAGAACATGTGTAACAACTAGAAATTTAAATATTTAATTTTACCTAAAATAAATATTTTATTGAATATATTTTTTAACACACAACACTAAACTATAATTTTCCATGAAATATTTGAAAAAAAATATTAAATTATTTATAAAAATAAAAAAACCTCAAGTAAATAAAAAATAAAGAGAAACATTTAATGTGTAAAATGCTTTTTTTTCAAATAACCATTTTTAAAGTGTAATATATTTAATCCTAATCAATTAAATTGATAAAAATTAATATATAATTATGATATATATAATATTTAAATAACTTATCAATTATTTAAATTTTAATTTATATGAAATAAGAAGAAGAATACTAAATGTTTAAAAAGGTCCTTTTTCTATAGAATCAAATTTTCTTTATATTTAATATTTTCTTTTAAAAAAATTATGAATTTTCAAATTTATATTTAAATATATAAGCTTCAATTTTTAATTTTTTACATTAAAATTATCATAGGTTGACTTTTTTGGGATTTTATCTAATTTTATTATTATTAGGTGAATAGTGAAAATACAAGTTTTACAAATAATGTCACATTTATGAAGTAATCTTGATATAAGATTTATTCAAGATATTATTAAACCATTTTTCAATGAAATATGTGATTAATTAATAAAATGAAACATTTATAAACATTTAATTGAATTTATAATCCTATGTTTAACATTTGAGAACCAATATGATGTTTTATTTTCATTAAAGAACGATTTTTGAACCTTTCATTAGTTAAGTATTTAAAAGGATATATTTAATTATTTATTGGTTTTAAGGTCTCATAAACACCCATTTTTAATCATAAATAGTTAAATTTCATAATAATCAATAAAATACATGATGGTGGGCTAATATTTTTATGATTAAAATGAATTTTATTAAAAAAAATTAATTATGTTTTTAATATTTATTTTAAAAGTAATTTTTACTTCCTATATAAATTTAATATTATAAAATGTATTCTATATTTTGAGTCAAAATATTATTTTTTTTAAAGTAGTGCCAATTTCATGTTTTTCTTAAAAAAATATACTTAGCTAAAAAACTTGTAATCATCATTATGTTAAAGGGTAGTAAATGGTTAAACAAAGATATATGAACATAAATATCACTAAATATTGTATTATTTTGATTTTATGAGAATATTTCAACCCTCCATTATCATATCATGTAAAATTTTTCCCTTTTGTTCAACTTTTTTTGAGGGTGACATTTATATTATTTTATTTAAGTGTATTTACAAAAATTTCACTCTCTCTTAGATAATATTCTAAATATGTTGTTATAATAATTATTAGGATAAGAATATATTATAAGAATATTTACATGACTATAATTTTGTCTATGAAAAAATATTAATGTTATTAATTTTTTTTTAAAATTTTAAATAATAGTATAATTATTTAAAATGCATATGCAACGTCAGCCCTATTATTGTTCAAGAAATAATAAAGTAAAATTATATGGTTCAAAATATTAAAAGTAATAATATTTTTGATGAACTAGAAAATTTAATGTATTTAGGGATAAAACAAACATGAAAAACTTAATTTGAATTATTAAATTTTAATTCTATGATTATTCTGATACCATGGAATAATTTTTTTTAATAGTCTTTAAAATGATGTATTTAAAAATAATAAAAAATTTATTAATTGTGGTTTTAAAAAGTGATTTTGTTTCATTTTTTTCCATTCATAATTTTGTTTATAGAATGATTCTTAATAATATTAGATAATTTTGAGATATTATATATTGTTGGATTAATTAAAGAAAAATTACATATGCATTGTAGGAGAGTTTACTTAATTGTGTTAGGAAAAATTCCAAAATAAACATTCCTTATAGAGTGTAAGAATGTTTCCTTTAATAATATAGAAAATTTATTAGAGTGAGATAATTCTATGATTATCTTCATGTTCTAGAAATTATGAGGATACTCTTATTCTAATCATAGTTTTAACACATTCATCTAAGAAGAAAAAAGTATAATAGTTAATGAAAAAAATATTAAAGGATAGAATAAGGTTCATGTTATCAGGAGATCATTTTTATGAAGTTGGTGTTGCTATATTTGATTTTTTTGTCTTAAGGTAGAGAATTTTGTTTCCCGATAAAGTTTGAATTACAGATATATGAATTTGAACAATGTTATTGGATGGATAGAGTTAATCAAAATGGATAAAGATGTATGTATTCAAAGTTAAAACGTTTAAAGACGCAATTGTATGTAGATGAAACTATAGTGTTATGGTTATCCAATGATTGATTTATAAAGTTATAATGATCCCATATAAATTGATAAGATGGAGGAAACATTTTTATTTTATTAGCTGTGGAGTTGTATATATTTTACCAGATGAACATGAATAAATTAATACCAGAAAAATGAGAATGGGTCAAATATAGTTAATAGAAAAATGGAGTTCAAATGGAAAGATAATTTGTTACAATGTCTAATTATAAATTACATATGATGGATGGTTGGACATAGAAATGGAAATTTGAGTTATGAAGTAAGGATACTATTTGTATCTATCTTAGGATGTAGTCTTTACAAGGCATAACGGAATGACATATCAGATGGTAGAAACATATCAATGAAATTATATGAATATAACCAATTTATATCAAAACATTGGAAAATATATGAGGTTTAATTAAAATAAGTTACATCAGATAGACACAATAAATATCCAATGGAAGGAGTATACAATGACATTAGATGGAAATTTTGATTATATCAGATGGAGGTTCTCCCATAAGAGAAGGACATACAAAAATGAAGAAAAAGTTTATTTATATTAGAAAATTAAAGGTTTAGATCATTAAATAGAAGGTTACTAATAGATTTTATGTACTAAACGAAATGTTATATAGTTATAAGGATTTTGATTCAGTTAGATGGATAATTTTGATGACGTACCTTGGAAAATAGTAGTTCATACAAAGAATATTCGACAGACTTTTTTTGAATGGATATTTTAGTAGATTTACCTAAAATTGAAAATTAATTAAAAATTATAAGGAAAATTTATTCATTATATTTATTTATTAGTCCATCTTCAGGTTGTTTTAATAATTCTTTGTTTATAAGAAGCATAAAAAATATTGTGGATTATTTTGGAGGTGTCCAATGAAATTAGAATGAGTGGGTGACATGAAATTTATTTATCAAAAAGGAAAATAATTTTTTATTCCCTTCTATTCATATGATAAGAATAACTATATAAATTGGTGAAATAGTATAGGAACAATACTATAAATACATGAGTGATCATAAATGCTGAATTATTTTTCTTGTGAGTATCCAAAAAATAGTCTACTTTATAAAACAGTTAGTATTGGACTATGGATCATTAAAGAAGGTTTATCAAATTAAGGTTCTTTAAATATAATATAATTGGATCATGTTTCATTGGGAGTAGAATATTGTATCTAGTGGAGTATTAAAGGTCAACAAAAAAGTTAAGCATGATTTATAATCAGAGTTTCAACATAGTTGATGGAAGTGCACTAAAAAACATAGAGCATTAGATCGAGGTTTATCACATCGTGATTCACTAGACTAATTGGAATTTATTTCACGATTATATAATTGAGATATTCCATAAGTATTTTTTGACCCATTAGATGAAGGTAATAACATAATTATCTCAATAAATTATATTTTTAATGTAAATATATATAAAATGTCATAGAATGTGTGATTTAATAATCTAGGTCTTTCCAAGATCTGAAATAATTTTTGATACCGAAAAACTCTAATGAGAGTTATTGAAAATATTAAACATTTTACACAAGTAGGGATGATCTAACAAACTTGTGAAGAAATAACATATGAGGAAGAATAATATTTTATAGTGGATCATAAAATAATAATGTAGATATATTATCTAGGGTGTAGAACCAGTCACTTAAAAAGATCTTGGTTGGGGTGTCTAATAGGCTTGGTCGGTAGAGGATATGAGAAGGATAGTTGAGGTTATTACCAACTATGGTAGAATAATCGATTATTTGGGTGTAGAATAAGAGTTATCTTGTGGAATGATTATTATGTAATATAACCATTTTTTTCTAATAACTTTTATTTTGTAAAATAAGTTATTAAAATGATTCAATTTAGGGGTAAGAAACATTGAAATAAGTAAGTATTTTTACCAAACATTTTAAATATAATGTGTTGATTTCTCACTTTATATTACTACAAATTAATAGATATAATATGATATATATGATAGGATAGTAATTTTAACTAGTTTCATTAGTTGTGTTAGAAAGAAAAATTTGAAATTAAAGTGATCATTGATTCATTCCCCCCCTCTCTTAGTAGACCTACACTGATCAAGGATATTCAAATAGTATCACAGATTGTTCCCATAAAAAGAACAAAATTTCAACTAAATATGGTGAATATATATTCAATGAATATAAATTCAATTAATATCATTGGTATTCCTATACTTGATGGAAGAAACTATCATAGTTGTAATAATAGATGTTACCCTATCTTCTATCTCTTAAACTATATGTTAGAGATGCAACAATAGTGGGATTTACTCCCATTAATAAGTTTTATTGGATATATATTGAAAATATATATTTATATGTTTATGGAAAATATTATAATTATATTTTGATAGCTCATTCATAGAATTTTTTTGTAATTATTATAGGGTTTCGAAGAAATAAAAAAATTTGGGATAAGTAGATATGTAGTTTTGAAAGAAATGAAAATGTTATGGAAGCTAAGAAATAAATATGGATGATTAGGTTTGATGATATCTAGATAGATGATGAATGTTGTATTAATGAGTACTTTATAATAGTCAATGATACTTCCAACAAAAAAAGGTTTTAGTGAGATTCTATAAGATTTTACTATAATTAAGAAAATGATGAGAAATTGTCCAGATAGATTTGATGCTAAAGTATCAACTCTAGATGATTGAAATATTTTATATTTTGATGAACATAATAATATTATTTTGGAATATAAAATGGGAAAAGATAAATTATTTAATGAGATGGATATGAGAGTGGTACATTTTAAATATATGTTAAATAAAAAATATAGAGATAATTATATAAAAGAAAAATAAAGTGATTTAGATGTTGAGGAAAATAAATACGACTTTACATAATCATTTCTATTTTATTTAAGAGATAAATAATGGTATGTTTTAAATTAAAAGGTAATAAATCTATTAAATTTTTTAATTTTAATGATTGAGGAATGTCTAATGGAAATTTTCCTAAATATAATATTTATGATTCTAAATTAGAGGAAGAATATTAGAATTATAAAAAATTGATGTGTAAAAAACATAATAAATGTTTTATTAGAAAGAAGAATAATTTTTGTTTGTGTAGAAGGTAGAATTATGATTCTTAATCCTTTAGTGAATCATATTTTCATGTCTACTTCTTAGCTTATGTTATAAAAGGATGTTCTTCATCAAATTGGGATAATGATGGTGTAATGAGAAAAAATGTGTGGATTCAAAAAGAAATTTTTTAAAAAGAACATTGGAAAATTTCACAACTCAATAAGGAAAGGAATAACATGAAAAAAAGTAAAGGAGATTAATTTTAAAATTTTTGAGAAAATATAGAAGGGGTAATAAATGTTTGTGTGATTTGATCCCATGAAATGAAATTGTTTGAGATATAAATGAAACTTAAAAATTATGAAGGAACATTTTCCATAGAGGAGAATATCAAATATTAGAAACAACAGATGTTAAGGAATGTATGAAGAACATGATGTAGTTAACTTTATTTGAAATTATAGTAATTGTTCTTAAAGAATGTATGACTAAGAAAGAATAAGATATATAAAAATTAAAATCAATGTTTCATATAAAATAAAGTTACTTAAGAAATTTCATAAAAGACTTTACCAATGATGTTTTGGTTAAAGGTGAATGTTATCAAGATAGTGAAAATAATAGTCATTAGAAGAAGTATTTTTTTCATTCACAAACATTATCAATGTATATATACTACTATGAAAATTTAAATATCAAAATTTATTTTTTCTAATAAATTATTCTATACAAATAAATATTGGGATTCATTAAGAAAGTATATCCCTAAACAAATTAACCAACATATTGTGAAGAAAAAATAATAAAGAACTTCAGATAAGTACTAATATTAGTATGATAGATCAAAATTCCCCGGTTAATTCTAGTATTCTGGAATATATAGACACAAATAATATTCATACTTTTATAATATGCCTCTATCAAGAAAAATTAATGAATATAGGGGAGATATAACAATAAGAGAAGAAATAAGTTCAAGATATTTTTTTGATGAAGAAAATAATATTTAAGAGTATAATTATATTAAAACTATAAGTGTAAAGCTCATGAAGTATGAGAAAGGTAAGAAAGAGAATATAATTATTTTGACAGATAAAATGGACATGGATAGAAATATAGAGGAACCATAAAATTTTCTTGATGAAAAATTAACGATAATTTATTTAGAAGATGAAGGAATATTAATAACATGTTTCTAGTATATATTTGTTTAATGATGTAAAAAAAGTGTAATAGATGTGAATAATATGAGAAGTTACTATACATTGTATGAAATTATTACCACCCGAAGAGGAAGCCATGAAAAGGATATTAAAAAATCATGGTAACAAAGAACATATGAATGTTGAAAATAATATGGTAACCTCATTTAAAGATTCTATATATAAAATGAAATACACTACAAATTATGTGAATGATAATCATAAGGAAGAAAGTTCTTCCCATGATAAATATAAGAAGGACAGAAATAAGTCTATACTAGAAGAGGACTACACGTCTGATTTGAAATTATAATAAATATTGGTGTTCCTCATTATTCCATATATACTTTTAATTTGTACTGACGTACAAGTAATTAATAGAGAATTCACAGAAATGAGGGTTATATGATGTGAAGATTTACACAACAAGATGGACCAATCAAAGAATTTGTTCGAACCAAGGTGAGAAATGGAGGGTTTCCCTTAAGGGGTAACATATATGAAGATTATGTATGAGAATTATATATCTCTTAAATAATAATTAATAATGATAAGAAAGCTAAGATATTGGGGAATGTAACAAACCAATATGGGTTGTCCCGACCCACCTCCAGAACCATCTAGTCACACTACCTAAATCATGTTCCCAATCGTTATGGGTCAATGATAATAACAAGGTATAACAAATGATATTTTGGGAATATTTTATCTCATTCTAAACTGGAATAACCCACCATGAAATAATATGATGACACTAACTACATTTGAGTCAACAGTATAACAAACAACATCTAGTGTATAAAATAAATATTAAGAAGATACTATAATATATAATAAACATCATATAGAAAACATTCCATAAAAGGAAATGTATATAGGGTATCTCAAGTGAAATTACAAAACTCAAAATAATGGGAAAATAATATAAAAAGACGTATACATACATCCTAGTGGATATAAAATATCAAATATAGTCCACATGATCTAACTCTGTGAGACTATATATCCTCTATAAAACCCTGGATGATGGTAATCAAGAAGATTCACATAGGTACATAGTTCCCTCACCTATACTTGTTTCTGAAAAAACAAGATCTAGTTATACCCAATGGCATATGTAGGGTTTGAGGTACAATTTCATATATGATACCACCATGACTCTATTTAAGTCATTTACCCCTGAAAATAGAAATCTAGTTTAAACTCACATTTCAAAACTAAAAAACATTGAAAACATTTATCTTCAGAATAATCATTTTTAAATACTTTTGGTGTATAATTTCATATAAAACGTGTTTTATAAAACATTTTCCAACATTTATCAATTAAATAACCAAGGATATAATCATCATCATCAGACAACAAATAATAAATGGCAATAACATGCATCATCATATAAAACATGGAATTAATAAATTTCTTGAAACATATAAATATACATAAAATGAGTATGTGAACCAAGGGATATAACTATATGTATATATTGATAGTGTGTATAAATAAGGTATCCTAGTGGGCTATGAATGGTAGAATCTCTCATAGTCTTATCAGGACCAACTCCAAGAGCTCTAACAGTCTCTTCGCAAAACAATGAAAGCACTCATGGTCTTCCTAATAGAGGATCTCGCAGTCCCTTGGAAAAGAAATTGAAGATATCATGGTCTTCATCCCCGAGGACTCACATGGTCAGTCAAATGAACTCTCACTTAGACACTATTTAACCTATGTTCCAATCCATTCTAACCTAGTCATGAATAAGTTTCATATATAAAAACCTATTTTAAAAGAAAATTTCAAAAACCAAAATGCACATTTTTATTAAAATACCCATAAAAGGTAATACAATTTCTAAAAACATTTTAAAAATACATTTATAACCATAGAATCTAATTAAGCTATTTTAAAAAACACTTGGAGTGTATAAATTCCACTCCCATTTGGGAAACATTCATCAAACACACAAACTTCCAATCAAATCCATAAAACATATCAAGCATAGGAAAATAATAAAACATAACTCAAAAAACTATAAATTTGATAATTATATATTTAATGGTAATCCATGGAAAATACACTTAAATAGAGTCACCTACCTCAAAAATAGTTCCAACATCATGGACTTCGATAAAAACCACCCCGAATAGGGTGTAGAAGGCCTCACACACCTATAAAACTATAAAAAAACTAAAATCCCCCTTTGAAAACTCGGTTTACCAATACCAAACATCTAGGGTTCCACACTTTTATGAAAATTGAAGGACATACAGAAAAAGGGGAGAATAAGGAGGAACTATTAATAAAGTGGATTACCTTAAGCAAAACAAACTTGGATCTAAGGATAACCCACCAATGATGAGAGGGGAGAAGCTTATAGTCCAAGGAGGGAGGGAACTCATGATGGATGTATTAAATGATTGAAAAGGGGAATAAAAATAAATTGAGAGATTTTTGTATAATTTATTTTAAAGTTCTTGGAAAGAAACATGTTTTTTCAACATGGTTTGTAAAACTGTGTGCTAGTTAAGAATTCCAAGCATGATTAATTTATTATTGAGAGGGGGAGGAGTGAATTTATGATATATCATTTCCTTTAATTTCCCTTATTTTCTAAAACAACTTATAACAACTATTTAAGAGTTATTACCTTGCTAAAATTAAAACCAATCACACATACATAGGAACATAAGAAATTTCATGGTTAACTAATCATCAAGAGTAGCTAAATATTATATATTTTTTGGAAACAATATAATACCACAAAATCCACTAGAAAACAATATATTTTTTTGGAATAAAATGTTATAGATATTCCCTTAAACTTATGTAGATATATTTTTAATATAACAGGGAATGTTCTTAAAGTAGCACAAAATGATGTAATACAATGTTTTTGTCACAAGGTAAGAAACATGTTACTATTATTACTTATCAAATTTCACAAATGTTTTCTTTAAAACAATTATTCACATTCCTACCAAGAAGTATTTTGGAACTTACAAGACATTGTAATGATACCCAACATGATTTCCTAGTATGATATTCCAGTCCGTATTTTCGATATGGAAGAATAATTCTATCTGAATATGGTTGAGAAAATACATAAATACTTCTTTCTAAGTTTAAAATATCAGTTTGATTCCCAGTATAATTATTCATCCTAATACGATGATTATTTGAATAAAATATTCTCTCTTCTTCTTTATTCTTATGTCTGAAAAAATTCCTTAGGTAATGATGATCCTTAAACATCTTCTCTCAATAATTCTTTGTTAACATTACTTCTCTCTTTAATAGTACTCAAAAAATCAAAAAGTATATTGTAATTCCTCCTTTTATAGTAGACCCAAAAATGGTTTGGTTGGGATTCTAAAAATCATACTCTCTCATCCAAATTTTTCTAAACATAAATTATCCATGAATTGATGGTGCATATTGACTTCATAAATACTTCTAAACTCTTATCAAAACTTATCAAATGTTCCAAAAAAATAATATTTCTTCAAACATTCTTCACAAACATTAGCCAAATTCTAATTCCCCATTTGAATTTATTCATTATAATAAAAATAGAGGATTCTCTATTATATTCATCTACACCAATTGAAACAAACCATGTCTTATCATTACTATTCTTTGAACCAACTTATCCTTACAATTTATTCAATATGATGGAGACATCAGATTCTTCATTATGTTGTTCTACACCAAAGGAAACATATCAAAACCATTCTTCAAACATCATGACCCACTTCTATGAACCATTTATAACACTTTGACAAGATTCAATCAGTTATTATTTTATTATTTTCCTATAATGTTAGTCTTGAGTCTGATGAAATCATAATTTACATCACGAATCCAATAATCATGAACTAGTTGATAGAAAAAATCTTGAAAAAAAATCAATGTTTTTTTTCATTCATGACCTACTTTAAGAAAAAAAGTAATTTATCATGATGAAAATTATTGACTACATTGTTTGTTGACATCTAAATTTCTCATCCTCTATATTCATTGGTCCAAACAACTCCCAATTTATTTTTAATTTATTTTTCACAACAATCCCACACAATCGTATCTGATGATGAGTGTCAATATGACTATGATAATTGGGGGAACACAACATCTGATAAACTAGTTCTAGTATCTTTAACTTTATAAAATTATTTCCTTATATAATTATTATTTACAATTATTCTTTTTTGAAAGATTTGTTTCCCACGGTTTTCTGGTTTGACTAAAAAATGATAATCTGTATATATTCACATTACAATCATCCTTCAAATATATCTACATATGATGATCTCATTCTGATAAACTGAGACTAGAAATCTTTAACTTTAGAAAAACTATTATCTCAAAAAACATATTATTTTATAATGAATCACTCATGAATTTGAATATGTTTAAGAATAACTTTAACAACATCTGACTTATAATGGAATGTTTTGTAACTTCTCATCCTACCAGAAATGTCTTTATTTCCAATTAAAGATCAATAAAATCAGTAGAATCTTTTCTCCTTCTTTCCTTTATAAAGCATGCATCACAAGTTTTAAAAAATTCCTATTATTTATGAGAACTAAAACATTAGAATAGAATCACCAGATTTACATTTGATCCATGCAGAATTTGATTCTCTTCATTATTATAATCAGAAACTCATTCTAGTCCCAAAGTAAGTCCAATGATCCTTTTTTCCTAGAAATCATATTTCTAATCCAATGGAACTTATTAGGCATTTTGAGTCCAAAAAATTGAATACGATGATAATTATAATCACCAAAAAATTCAATGTTTGAATAATTTCATTAATTTGACAAAAAAAGACAATTCTCTTAACAAAAACATCATTTAGCATAAAAAACCTTCTCCTACCAACTTGGTCCAAAAAATCTCCTACTATGGATTTTTCTGTCAACCTAGGTTTATAAATCAATGGACTTTGTAATTTCAATCTATGTATTTCTTATCAACAATTATAATATTATGCGAATTAACTCATTATAAGAAATAAGAATTATTGACAACAAAACCATGCTATCCAAAAGTAGTGACACATGAAATATTCAAAGATTTTCTTCACATATTTCTTCACTAATTCAACATTCTTATTAACAAAATTTCCATCAACCACTCAAAAAAGTAGTTAGAATTGTTCATAGATTTACATGCTGAGATCACGTCTTACCCCCAACTCCTCCTTTTTATGTGCTTCCTTAAATGGTTAAGCACATATAAATGGATATATTTATGAAACAATTATACTCATTTTAAGCACTATCCAATGAAAATATGAGATAGGGGAAAACATACCAAAACCTTGATAAGGAAGAGGTTTGAATACCATGTTAAAACCTTATTTTTGAAAAGGTTCATTGAATAACATTCTTGTGAAAATGTTAGCAACTTGTTCTGATTTAAGAACATACTCAAGCTAGAATTCATTCTTTTCCACATGCCCTTTAATGAAATGATATTTGATATAAATATGTTTTGAATTAGAATGTTGTACAATATTTGGGTAAGGTTTATTTTAATTTGATTGTCGTAGACCAATATAACGGGTTACATCACATCAACAAGTAAATATTCTGGTCACATAAAATTTTCATTCACATATTTCTTCTCCAATTTTGTATACAAATATGAATGGATAATTGTTATTCTAGTTTGAAAACTTTGATGATGATCAAAAATAATGTTTTGATCTTCCAATTTCTTACTCATCCTAGGATGAGTCTTTTTAGTTTATCATTATCATTATAAAAAGATGAGTATAATTCTTTTCCTTGATAAGGATTACAATTTTTCTCTTCCTTATCATAATCCTTATCATTTTTTCTTTCTTACTATTTATTTTCCTTATCTACATGAATATTTTTATATTCCTTAAGATTTTAAATAACATTATCATCAAGGGAGTCAACTAATCTTCTTGAAATTTTTATGAAATTTTTGTACACTCTTCTATATGGATCATAATAAAGAAAAATTTCATATTCACCTCTCTGCTCATGAATTCCACAGTTTCCATCTTTATTCATTATGATACAAGGACACCCAAAAACTTTTTTTTTGAAATTATATTTTTTCCGTAAAACATTTCATATGGAGTTATATATGAATATGTTCTATAGAAACATCCATTTTTAATATACAAAATAGTTCTCATGGATTTATCCCAGTTGTCATGAAGGATATCATGTTCATGTAGTATAGTTGTCCCCATTTAAACCAAACTTATATTCTTCCTTTCAGCAAAAAAATTTTGTTGAGGAGTGTATGATGTAATAAAAAATGAATAATTCCTTTCTTATAAATAAAATTTTCAAATTATTCATTTTTTTATTCACCAACATTGTCTATTCTCAACTTATACGATAAATACTCAAATTACTTCCCATCTTTCCTCCCGAGGCTTTTAAACATTTTTAGAGAATATGAATTATGATTCATATAAATAAAACATTCAATGTGATTAAATTCATCAATGAAAGTAATAAATTACTTATATTTATATGTTTATTATTTCCTCACTTTCCCCTAGATATTTGAATGAATAGGTTCTTGGGGAAACTTGGAACAAATGTAAACTTTTTTATGCACATTTTTAGTAATCATTCCTTTCGGAGAAATTGTGCATCCCCAATATCTTCTTGTTATCACATTAGGAATACCCCAAAAACTATATCATTTTTTAACTTTATCATGTTTTTCTGGCACATGTGTCCCAAAATTTTATTCCAAGACCTGATTTTATTCCACCATTCCTATGTAACGAGAGTTTTATATCTCACCAAATTCAAATAAGTTTTCATTTCTACATTGGCCTCTTGTGAATATTTTTGTATCTTCCACACTGATAACTACAAAACCATATTTTTTTTGAAAAAAACCATGTTTCCTTCACTAAAATTTTATGAAATACATAGAAAATTTTCTTTCATCCCATTAAGAAACAAAAACTTTTTGGATTTCTACATTTCATCCCCAATGGTGGGTGATACAACACATTTTATTCCGAGAGATTAATTATTGACAAATTTTTCGATTCCCTCTTTAAAGTATTTCACATTCTTAAATTTTTTTATGTTTTCTCTTATATGAGAAGAATAACTAATATCCATAATCCAAGGTTATTCTTATTTTTAGTTATGAGAGTGGATTATAAAAAAATAAATTTTTTATTACCTTTATCTTTTTTAACATCAAACTTCTATGAATGGTTAAAAAACATTTTTATGCCAATAAAAACTATACAATCCTCTATAAGGTCTGTATATTGTTCAAATATTTTACAAATATTGAAACCTATTCTAAATTTTTACATAACCGTTCTATGGTTTCTTCAGAATATCCTTTCCTAGGCTTCTTCCTTTGAGGGGATTGAATCCCCGTCATAAATTTCCTTATGTGTTTTGTGGAATATAATTATAATTTTTTGTTAAACCCACACATATTAACCATATTACAAAATTTTCTACAATAAAAATAGTAACTGTATAAATCTTATTTTCCTTTGAAAGTTCCATAAAAACCAGAGTTGTGAATATGTTATTTAGAAGCCTTATTATATTTCTTATCATATTTTTTTGACCACCAGCCTTCCTATTATCAATTGGAATCATATTTTTAAGATCAATGTTATTTTCCATCCTTATTGGAATAATAATTAGTAGAAAATTTTTTTGATCTAGAATTTTTAGATGCTTCTGAGTTTTCCACATTTTTAGCATTGGCCATATATATAAATTTTCATGTTTTGTCCTTCTTAGAAACCATTTAAACTTTCTTCTCAACTATTGAAGGAAATTTTTGATCCTTATATTATTTAACCTTTATATATCTTTCACGAACTTCAATGATAATATTATTGAAACATGTAACCCGATGTTCATATTTAGAACATTTTTTGGACAAGTTCCAACTCTTATTATTTATTCCTTCAACCATAATTCTAAATTTTAATTACGATTAATTTGTTTCTAAATATATTTATTCATTTCATCAATATCTTTAAACATCTTGAATTTCTCTTAAGGGAAAAATTATTGATTGTTTTTTGAAATTTCTTTACTTTTTGACCTCCTAATTTCTTTCTCAAGGATCCCAAAATCACTTAAAAATTATTTCTGTTCTTCTTTCAAATGAAATTATATTTTAGATTATTGTTCTTCAGAACATCCATTTATAAACTCTTTATTGGTCATTTTTTCAATGAAATTATTTTCTCCAGCTGTTTTAACATATTTTACATATTCAGGATCACTATCTTTATCATCATTATCATTAGATAAGAAAATTATTATTTTAGATTTAAAGTGTTTTTATCATTCCCTCTATAATAAAATTTATCCTTTTTACCCTATTTCATCCATGACATTTTCTACCTTCTATCATCTTCTTAAATATCCAATTTTAAATATATTTGAGGAAAATTTGATGTAAGGAGCCCAAAGGATCCAAATTCAAAACATTTAAATATAAGTTTACATTTATATATACTTGTACATATTTTTCAACTTCTAAAAAAATGATAAAAATGTATCAATATGTTAATATACCTATATTTTGGAATCAAAATCAATACCCTCTTCTTCAATTAGAATCTTCTTTGACTATTCCTTCTTGGCTGCCTTGACAGAAATATCCCTATCAACTTTTTTTCGTTTCATAACATTTTTACTTCTAATTTCATAATTAATGGGATTTATATAAAAATAATCCAGAGATATTGTTTCTAGATCATTATCTTTCAATGATAATGAATTATCATCAAAATTGTTTGGAATAATTCTATAGATATTTTCAAGAATTGTAGAATCCTATAACTTTTCACCAAGGCATCTTATAGTTACGAAAATTTCATTCACCCAGTAAAAGAAGTCACCAAAATATTCATATTCAACCATATTTAGATCTTTATTCCCCATCCTCTAGATTTTTAAATTTTCCTTCATTACTTTTTTATTGATTCTATAAGTGATTTTAGCTCATCCCAGATACCTTTGGTGGTTGAAACACCTTTCAATCTTAAAAACTCACTTTCAGAAAGTAATGAGATTAAATAATTCTTAACCCTTCCATCAATCTAAATATTGTTCTTTTTAGTAGATGTAAGAGGAATGTTTTAATCAATAGGTGGAAATCCATATGTTTCATCTTTAAGAACAACATACCCAACATATATAAGATAAGTTAATATTGTAAATTTATAGATATGATACTTTTTACCATCGAAGACTGAAATACCCTTATTGTTCATAGAATTTAGATTCTAAAAAAACTTTCTTCTTAAAAATATCATCAAAGAATAAACAATTAGAACCTTCACTCAGATACCAATTGATAATTCCCAGTAGGATCAATGGATCACTAATATGGGGAGTGGGTGATTCAGTGATGTTCTTTTCATTCAAGTTTCAATTTTTTTAAAATAACTTTTCCTAATATTAAAGGGTTAATACATTGATGAAAATAATACCAATCAAATATCCCCATGAATAGTAGAATTTAATAGTTTTACTACTTAATAAAAGTATCTATATCCGTGTTAAGGTTTGGAAATAATCCAATAGCACAAAATACAATTGAAAACAATCCTTTTTTGTGGAATACATTGAGTAGGATATGCCCTTACACTTTTTTATCACAATGTTTGATAAAAAATGCATCTATATAAATTTTCACAAAATTTTGAAATACAATGTTTTTTCTAAAAAGTTAATAAAAAATATATTGTAATTCCTTGTCTATATTCAAAAATGGGTTCATCAAAAAAAATCATCACTTTCTTACCCTAAAATTGGTATGAACTATGTGAACATTGTAATGATACTCTTTATGATTTATAAGTATGATCTTCCAATCCTATTTCTGAAAAATTGAAAATTAATTCTATTTTAAAATGGTTGAAACAATACTGAAAATATTATTTCTATGTCTGGAAATCCCAGTTTGATGATTCATCCCAATACAATGATCAGATGAATAAAATATTCCCTCTACTCCATTCTTCTTATGTCTGACAAACATCCTTAGGTAATAAAGATCTATAAACATATCATCTCTATAATAATTCATCACTCCACCTTCTTTCACGAATATTAATACAAAAATAGAAAAGTACAAAGTGCTTACTCCTTTTATAAGATACCAAAAAATGGTTTGTGAGGGATTTTAAAAATATTTCTTACCCAGCAAAATTTGCTAAAACATAAATTCTCGTAGAATTTTGGGTTTATCATGAATACTTCAATACTTCTCAAATATTTTCAAAACTTCTAAAAACATCTCAAAACATCATACCACTTCATACTTTCTTCACAAAAATTATTTTGATTCTAATTATTTATTCTGATTTCTTCATTATGATGAAGATATTGGATTATTCATTACTTTTCTCCACACTTATTGAAAAAAACATATATATTATCATTATGATTATCATAACTAACTGATCATTATGATTTCTTAATTATGATGGAGAAAATATATTATTAATTTATTTTCTGTGTACTAAATGAAATAAATAAAAACCATCCTTAAAACTTCTTCACTCACCTTTATGATTTTTTTTATAACACTTTCACAAGTTTCAATCATTTTTTATTTTCTTATTTTCCAAGATTGATGATATTGTGTCTAATGAAGTCATTAGTTTCATATCCAATCCAATTGTCTTGACCCAATTGATACAAACACTCTTCAAAAAAATAAGAGTTTTTATTTTCATTCTCGATCCACTTGTAGACAAGTAGTAATTCATCTTCAAATAATTGGTTGACTACATTATTGAATGATCTATGAAATTCTTCTTCTCTATATTAATTAATACCAATAAATCCAGATTTATTTTGTTTTTATTGTTCATTATAATACCCCACAAATAAAATTCTACCTCTGATTTGTATTTTATGATCGGTGTCAGTATGACTATGATAGTCGATGGAACACTAAGTCCGATGGACCAGTTCCAGTAGCTTAAACATAAAAAACTACTCTCTTTATCTGATAAATATTCACACAAATATTTTCTTTGAAGATTTTAATCCCATGTTTTTTTGTTCTTATTGAAAACTATATCTTAATATCTTCACATTCTAATCATCCTTTAAACAAATATGTATATAGTGATCTCATACCAATGGACTGAGACTAGAAATATTTAACTTCAACAACATTATTATTTTAAAAAACGTCTTATTGTATCCTGACTTCCTCATGAATTTGAATATTTTTGATATTATATTCAGCATCATCTGACTTATAATAGATTTATTAAACTTCCCATCCATCCAGAATCATATTTCTTTCCATCCAAACCTCAATATTATTGGATACATCATTTATCCTACATTATATATCAGGATTACATCAAAAGATTTATATAATTCATATGATTTTTGAGAAATACATGATTATTAGGGAGTCACCAAAATCTAAATCAGATACATGAAGAATATAATTAACTTCCTCATTACAATCAGATTCTCATTCCAAACCCAAAGTGAGTTTGATGAGACTTTTCTTGTAGAAATAAATATTTCCAATCTGATGGAATTTTTTATGCATTATGATTACAAATTCCTTAATATGATGGCCATCATAATTACCAAAAATAATTAGATGCGTTATTTCCTTTGAAAAAATAAAATTATCTTAAAAAACATTATTAAGCATCTGTAAACCTTCTTCAACCAGCTAGGTCCCAACACTAGTCATGTGGGAACTACTGAATTCCAAAAATAGGACACAAATTTAGGCTGAAAGGTTAGCTAAATCATGTATAAACATGGAAGATCTACCTTCACTCCAAAATACTAACCAAATTTTCATTCTTGGGTGTCACGCAGTTTGATAAACCGTGATAAAATCGTAAAAAATTACACTATCCCAACATGAATCATTCTCACATGTTAAGTCACATAGGTAGAGAAACCTCACACTATCTTGGTTCCTTTGTATGTATTCCCAAAAGTGGGGTTTTCAACACCCACGACCTAGAACCACCAAAGGAAATCCAAACGATTAATGGAACACAGAATTATATGTACTTTTAACTCAGTGAGTGTCAAAAACTCCCCACCATTATAATTTATTCCTAAAAATTTCCTCAAGAGTCCCTATAAGAAAACAAGTTAGACCACTAATCTCTAAACAATGTTTCTAACCCCCTTGTATCGTGGTTCCCCCATGCTTCCAGAGCACATAGACCAATGATATAAATATACAATTTTCACCTTATCATGATAACTCATGATATGAATAGGATTATACATTGAGTAATCAGGATCAAACTATATCTCTTCCCACTCCAACAGATGATATAGGTCGATGATGTATTTATTCAATTGCGAAATGTGAATGGAGTTATGGATTGATGTGATATGAGGGGCATGTATAACTGATAGTCTACCCTTCTAATATATTCCACGATTCAAAACAGCCTAATATTACATTGCACCAACATTCCCTTCTTTTCCAAGTGATGTTATCCCAAAAAAAATGATACACAAAGAAACAAATGTTCACCAAAACTAAAATCAAATGGGTGATATTGATAGTTTTCATATATATTCAAGAAAATATAAGGTGCTACTAAATTTTTTTGAATCAAATTCACTATCTCAGTCCTCTCCTAGATTAGACTCTATCCTACCAAGATACAATTTTCCACCTCATCCTCACAAAATGGGGATTGACATTTACACATATATAAGCCCTAAATCAGGGAAATTTTGATTGAGGATGACAATATTTTTTTTATGAATTTTCATTCTACATTTGATTCCTTTCCCATGAAACACTAAAAGCATGCAAACACACACAAAACATATCCTTGTGACTCTAGATGGTCCACTCTAATTTTCCCCCTATTTGTGGCAGATACATGTTTTATAATCTCAATAAGGTTCCCTAGGCCTCATTGAGTCCCTTATAGAGTTACGAAATGAGACGGGAATCCTGACATGTAACTCTTACCATGGGAAATCATTAAATAAAAATAACCTCTAGAATATATAGGAATATGAGATCCTTAACACTCATTAACATAGGGATGGGAAGGAAGTAGGATTATTTCCTCAAATGATTGAAAATCATATATATGAAATCCTTACTAATTAGAGTATGAAGTAGATTGACAAAAAATCCTTTTAGATTTTTCCCTTGTCCACCCTGGAATGGGAAGAGGTTATAACAACAAGGTTGGTCACTTATACTAATTTTTTAATCTTTGGTAGGTCAAATAAAGGAAAAAATCTAATCATTCAAATATCATCTTAAGGAACCAATACAAAACCCTTAATTTATAAAATAATATTGTGTCCTTGAGGATGATGTCCCAACATGAATGATACACCTATTGCATCACCTCCTTCCTCAATCTCAAAGGATCTATTAGAATCTTTATGAAAAGTAATGAATCATCAGTAGAATGAGACCAATCACTAGAGGTCTCCCCACCATTTATAGTACTAATAATATTCTATCAATCTTTTTTAGATACCTACTCACTCAAAAAATGATCGATGAGATATGTTTTGACCTACAAACTTTCTAAAAACACCTTCTATCCATCCACCCACACTATTAGACTCAAATCAATATATAGACTCATCAGAACCCATTCATCATCCAATCATTAAACGACCTACACTAGGATCTTCATACTTAATGCGTCAAAACTGCATTTCCCCTCATGGAAGAGTATATAATTTGATAATCAAAATATCAAAGATACTCTACCTAGACTCTCTTCCTAGGGTTAATTTCCCTCTAAGTAAAAAATATACTTTAGGAAATAATGTTTTGAATAGGATGTAAAACGTTTCACGAAGAGGTACTGTCACCAAATTTGAAACAAAAACATCATGTCTTCCAATTCTATTTCATGGTTGGGGTATTTTAATTCGTGTATAAATATATTCTTCAATCCATTGTCCACCAAACTGTTATCATGCATTAACCATAACCGCAAACCTATAAAAAAAATAAAAACACACCATGTAGGCTCTCTCTAGTTGGGAACGAATCAAAAGCATAATGAATTTAAAACAAGAATGAAACTACTCAAAATTTCTATAACACATATCATACCAATCAAACATCACCCCTTTTCATATCAAGTATGTCAAGGGATAATATTTATTGAGGATGTCTTAAAAAATGTCTATAATACCAAGCCAAGCCCAAAAGTCTCTTGATCATAAACATATTCTTGGGTTTCTCCCAAGGCATTACTACTCATTATTTATTAGGATCCACAAAGAATCCTTTCCAGGAATTCATGTCGCTGAATAACATCAATTTATATACCCAAAATTATCATTTGGAGATCTTGGAATAAATAATCTACTCCCTAAAAATTAGCGAAACAATCTTCAAATAGTTATAATTATCCTCCTTTATCATGGAATACACCAAGATTTTATCATTGTACATAAAAATAAAGTATTTCAAATGTTTTGTAAGATCAAGTTTATCAATTCAATAAAGACCATAGAACCATTGGTAAGACAACAATGCATAACTAGATACTAAAAATGCATGTATCGACATCAATGGGTGGTCTTTGGAACATCCTTTTCCCAAACGCACAACTAGTGTTACCTGGATCTCAAGTCAATATTTTAAAACAAATAAGACATTCTGAGATGATCAAAGAGATATTCAATTACGAGCAACATGTATTTGTTCATCACATTTACCTGGTTAAGCTTATGAAAGATCATGAAATTCTGAGGCTCTGATCAACCTTCTTTTCAAATAGTACTTCACAAGCCCATGGTAGAATTCTAGGTAGGATAAATCCATTTTCCTTGATATAATCTACCCAAAACTTCATATCTTTCATCTTATTCAAGTATATTAAATATGATATTAAGGATATTGGGCTTGTACAAGGGAGAATATCGATGGTAAACTCATCCTCTTATTAGGGAAGTAGCCCAAAAAAATCCTCTAGAAACAAATCTTGGTATGTTTACATGGAAAAAAATTATACCAAATAGAAACTTATCAGAGGAATCAAGGAACAAACTCGAAAGCTATCATGTGATCATAAAAAAATTAGAATACACATGTCCTAACCTCCCTTATCATGAATCCCATTCACCCTAGATTATGTAAATGCCCCCATCTAGAGGATAAAACTAGACCATGACAAAATTGTCTTTAATTTTCACCTTAATTATGATCAACTAATCCATGCCGATGATAATGTAAAAAATTCCCATGTCTAAAAAGAGTAGGTATCAAATGAATTCTGAAACAGTAAGAAAAAAAATGACACTATGAGATCATAAAATATTACTCCATATTCCTTCCTAAAGGAGTAAGAAGATTCATAACAAAGTATATAAACTCCACTCATATACCAAAATAACCATGAAAATTTAGTGGCATAGAAAATGGGATTCTCTTAAATATAAAAAGTTAGATTTGTTGTAATTAGTAATAAACATTATACATATCACAGTGAATGTATTTGAAACTGATTCCTATTGAGGAGACTCAGTATCCTAAAGAAATGAATAATATAGAGCACCCTAAGACTTAATAATTTATTTTTGATCCACCTAACCTATATGGAATGATCCTATCATCTTGGTACAAATAGAATATACTCAGTATCCCTCTGAAATGAGAAGACCACACCACTACCCTAAACTAAATTAAGATAAAAGTGATGAATATTACTTGAACACCCACTCTAGTGGAACATTCTTAGAACCACTAAAAAACTAGTACTAGTGTGGAAATCCTTTCCAAAAAGATTGTATACCACTAGTGTATTCCCCAGAGAAACAACTGAATCCATATCTAATTACTATTTTACAATCTTTCTATATCCCTTATGAGACCCCTCTTACTTCCACTTCTGACCCAAAGATGAACTTTGGCTACCACTCACAAAAAGAAAACCAATAATACATGTCCTACCTATAAAATTATATTCTAAAATATCACTTTCATCAACCACCACCTAATATTTCAATAAGTATATAAGAATATGCAATTACCTGATCTATATCCTCAATCCCATTTCAAGATTTAAAGACTAGATGTAATCATTCATATAGAGTTTCGAAAAGAAATGTAATAATTCTAAAAAATGGTCCATATGATCCATTACAAAAAAATCCTCTTTATACAACTTAAATAACTCACAATAATTTACTTCCATTATGGTTTTTAGGTAGAACTATCAGCTAAAAACCACCTTGAATGTAGAACGTGTGAGATCCTCAGGATCCCTTATGGGCAAAATCTATTCCCACTACATCCTACGTAGTCCTTACAACATATATGTTGAGAAACCCACATTCAAGGTATTTATGGAATTTAGAAATTCAAATATCCTCTCAGTCCTTCCCAACCAATCTTCACGATCATTAGGTCCCATGTCACTGTGAAAAACAAGTGGATTCTATATAGTACTCTTGGTCATAGTCCACTTCTCGTGTCTTCTCTGGAAAACCTACCTAAAATAAGGTTTGTATTTTCCTAATCAATGGATGCAACAATACTTAATAAATATGATGGTTTTCCTATGTTCTATTTTATGCAGAACCCTCTCATATCTATGATGAGGTCTTTTAAGGTGGATTTTTCTACAATACACTTCAAGAACCTAAATCAAACATAATGAAATTTCAAATATCACTATACAAATCGAAATAAACCTTCAACATGGGTCCCAATAAGTAAAATTAACACCCAAAGGAAAATATAAATGGAATGAGACAAAAATAAATTTTTTAATTCTTTTATCAATGTGTATAGTTCAGCCACATGGTCATGAAGACCATATGAGAACCATGAATGTGACACTATAGATTGAAGATGAGGCCGCATGGGCGGTGCATGGTTTCTACAAACCATGTTACCTAACTATGTGCCTCCTCTACACATCCCCTATTTTACCCTAAAACTAAAAAGGACCCTAAACTACCCCGTGACTCATCAAAGATAATGAAATAACTCAAAAAATCATTAAAAACATAACTAAGATCAGAAAGTAAAACAATCCCAAACCACCCATGGAAACTTAAGGATCGACATGAAGAAAGGCTAACTAGGAACTCTGCTTTATTACATCTTGATCCCTAGAAGTCATATCTCATTCCTACCAATATACTCCAAATAAAAACCTAGATATGATATTATATTGTAGTGAACATCCTTTATCTAGCCTAATCTACCACCTAAGCCATCCTGTCATATTTCCTAATGTTCATTCCTGACAGATACAAGCTGGCGATAAACACCAAGAATTACCAATGATCTCTTTGGAACAATTTATCACATGGTAAAGAAGAATAACCCATAAATCAAGTATTATGGCCACACCAAATAAATTAGATTAAACAATATAAACTATAACATCTAGAGTACATAATAAAGTCTATGTTGAAACCATAAGAAACAATTGACAGGATATACATAACATAACATACCAAGAGATATATACATGTTATCTTAGGTAAAATTCTAATAACAAAATAATGTGAACAATATTGAACATGTCATATACATAATCCACAATGAATAATAAATCTAAAAGAGACTCCATATAATCCAACTATGTGTACCTACTTCTCCTCCACAAAACACCAGATAATTATAATAATGGAGAGCCACCCTGGTACGTAGTGCCCATTCATTTATCTATGTCCTAAAAAAATAATGTCTACATATTCCCATTGACATATTGATGCAAGACTATTTAAGGGAATGGGAAAAAATTATTTCTTAAGTTAAAATGCCTTAATTTGGTTGACCTAGGATGTCTCCCAAAGAGGAGTGCACACAAAATATTTTGTCACTTTAAAATGAGGGTAAAAATGTTGTGTTTTTGAAAGAAAATTTGAAATTAAAATGATTGAAAAAACAATGATATTAAAAGGGTGATTAGGTTGTGTTCACTTTACTAATTTAAATGCTATCCTTGTTCAATTTAATTCAAACATATTCTTCTTAGTTGATTAAAATGAGTTTCCATAATCTTTTCCTCTCACTTCCTTTGTGAAATTATGATGGTGAGAGAAAACCTTACCAAGATCTCTGTTTGTTCAACTATCCTTCCATGCACAAAATAGTTGTATTGAATATCTTCAATTGACATGGGAAATAACGGATCGGGTCTTGTTTATCCTAAACAATCAAGAACATTCACTACCCCTTTTACACGTACTGACAATCGTTGAGTACTTCACCACTAATTACCAGTCTATTCCATTGTATATAAACCAAAAATTAGTAGAGGGAGATAATGATTATTTTACCAAGGAAAAAATCAATAACTGAATTAAAATTCAAGAAGGACTGCACATGATAATAAAATCTGTTATATGAAATTGAAAACAACTTTTAATAAGAATTAAAATTCAACCAATTACGTTCAAGAACTCAATTATTACAACATAGAAAACCAACCCTTCCCCAATCACTCAAAATGTTTACCCCACCATGGTAAGGGTAATCAAGATGAACAGGGAAGAAGAAGGAATTACAAAACTGTGAAAAAAAAAGAAATAAAATAGAAATCTGAAAATTTATCCTCCTTGGTGTCCTAGAAGGAATGAGATGGAATGAGAGATTATTTGAGAGAGAGGAGCTCTCCTCCTTTTATAGCCATAATTTTTCCCTTGAATGTTGACACAATGTATCCCCATAAAATGACATATTCAGGAGTTTCACCCATCTTGAATGTTGTTTATAATTCTCTTGGTAGTTTCTGTAACATCCCATGTAAGTAATGAATAATAGATATTTTTATCTATGTCTATTAATGATTAAGATAGTGTTTTAGAGGCTTAAAATGAAAATAAATACAATCTTATGCATGGAATACACTAATATTCTTAAAAGATTGTTTTACTTCCTTTTGATGGAAAACCCTTTTTAAATCTATCTTTTGACATTTTTATAAGCTATGTTTGTCAAAATAAACTTATTATTTATGATTGGGACATCAAAATTTACTTTTTGTGAATTTTTGGTATTTTTCGATAAAGTTCAATTTTTTAATGAATAGTGAAAAATGTTGTATTTTAATTCAAAGCATCTTTTTAATCTAATATATTTATATGATTATATTATCTTTTGAATTGGTTTTGAATTGAAATTAGAATATATTTTTACTATTTTCTCCAATAGTGGTCATTGTAATCAATTTCACATTGAAATTGGACTTAAACTTGTGTCAATCTTTTGATACATAATGTTTCAATATAACATGCTATTTGTCATGACCGCGGAAATTAGTTATTAAATTAATAAATGAAACTTACATGTTTTAAATTTTGTAAAATAGACATAATTTTTGAATTCAGAATATCAAATATATCTTAGGGTGAAGTTTTGGTATCTTTCTGAAAAACATCAATTTTTGTTGAATAGTGAAACCACTAAGTGGTAGTTAAAGAAACTGATTTTTCATTTAAATAAAACTTTGCCACTTCTGTGATTTGATTTTCCAAAATCTGACATACATGGTTGTCATTAAGAAGTAAAATTTTGTTCAACGAGATTAAAATAATTTTTTGGTGAATAGTAACTTTTATGTTCTTAATCGCGATTAGTGGTAATTAGTGTAGTTTAAGGTAAAAATAATGTTTTAATAATATGAGATGAGCTTGACACATGTCCTACCCTCATTGTATGTGTCATGTCCGACCAAGATAATCCATGGGTTAACTTGGGGACCCCATGGAGCCACTTTGGTTGGGAAATGACATAAATAACTTTTTATTTATTGTTAAAGTAAAAATGACACAAACATGAGATGTTTTACTAGAAAAAATTTTACATGAGTTTATACAAGTCAGAGTTTTGATTATAAATAGTCATTGGAAATCTAAAAAGACTTCCTACATCATAGTATTTGTTTTATAATTTTTATATTTTAAATAAATTAAATTATTTATGACATCATGATGATGCAACGATTACCTCATTAATAAAGGATTTAAAGAAAATGAAATGATAATGTAAAATCTATGACCTAAACATGTCCAAAACCTATTGGTTGGGTGGATTTATAACCCTTATCACCTTATCCTCGAATTATATCAATATGGGACCTTTTGAATCCGAAAATCATTTTCAAATAAAGTAACATTTCTTTACTTTCCAAGAGTGCCCCCTCTCCTCTTATAAAAGGCCCCCACCTCTACCTCCTTACCCACACTCCCAAAGCCTTTGTCTCGGCCAAAACCTGGCCATTTTGTCTATCCACATCCCTATCTTACTCCTTGAAGCCTCACTTTGTGCATAAGGCTTCCCAAGGAAGCCTTTGAGCTCAAACCAAAGAGAGTTACCCGATTTTAAGGTAATGTCTTCACTTGAGTCCTTTTGTTTTATTTTGCTTCTCCAACCCCCTAAACTCTTTTTATTCATTTCTTTTGTAACAACTCCAGTGTCTTAAATATACCAGGATGTTTTTATAAGAAGTATTCGAGCTACACTTACACACACCTATATCTAATGGTTAAAGGACATACTGTTTCTGTGGATGGTGAATTTCTGCCTCCCGAAACGATGATTGTTCAACATTCATTTAACACCTTCAAAGGAGGCCATTAAGATGACACTATATTTATATATGATATATAATATGTTTATGTTTTCCTTAAGCTTATGTATTTTTCATTTTAGTCATACCTTTATGGTTTCCATTATGGGTAAACGCGATATCTTCATTTAAGGAAGTGCGGACTACCGCCCCCTCAAAGTGATTTGATTCGTTAAATACCATATGTGAGACATATAAAGGATGGAGTTATGATATTATATATGATATTACACTAGAATTATAATATACCTTTATATCATTATGATTCCATTCTATAAAATACGAAATAGAAATGAAAGTAGCGTTCATGCGTACGTACGGCTTACCGTCTCCATGAACGGTGCATTTCATTTATTACCTCTAAATGACTATGTAATATTATAAATTCATGAATGTAATGGATATATATGACATATATGATATCTACATCATGAATACCATTCTGGATATAATGGATACATGAAAAACTTGTAATTATAAAGGGATTATTTTTGACTCAAGTACAAATGATCGTTAAAACAACTGTTATTAACTTAAATAATTACATATTGTTAATGACATGGCAATAAGTGATATAGAAGGAATAATGAACTTGAAAAAGGTTCTTAAACAAGTAGAAATTTACTCAAGTTTATTATTCAGGAGTTTAAAGAATGACCGAGTCAAGTCGGATCCGAGGTATGGGACTTCATCTCAATCTCCTTTCATTGAGGCATATTTTGTTTTATACACAACCTTCTTTTATATGGTGTATAAACCCCTTTAAATTTTATGTTTATTCAAAAGGAATCTTTTTTATACGAAGCGTTCACTAAATGACAAAAGAGAATGTTTTTGTCGTACGTATGCGGCGACAACGACTTCTCCACCGCCGTGACCATTATTTGAGTTTCAGCTTCCTCTACAAGCCCTACCTTTTTTCTTAAAGAAAAATAAATACCATGTTTTACTTTTCATTTATTTTGGTATTGAAAATGGTTTTCATAATGTTTTTATATAAATGTGTTGTATTGATAACTTTTGATTGAAAGGTGGAAATGTTATGTTTCCTTTATGCATGTTTTATGTGATATGATTATGTTAAGGTTCTTGGGAATTATTATGAAGACGGGTGGTTTCGTGATAAACTAAGGGCGGGTGAGCCCGATATAGCTCTCCAATGCATTAGGTAACGCAAAGGAGTGAAACATTAAGGTTTCTCCGAAGAGATTTCGGGAATATACTATTATGGGTATTCCAAACGTAACCAAGAGGGTTACTCCCTACGTAAGAATGTTATGAATGCCTCAAGTTACCTTTATGTCTTATGATATCTATGATTTATTCATGATTTTACGAGGTATGTTAAAAGTGATTATGTTTTATGGGTAAAGTATGATTTCATTCTTATGTATATATGTACCCATGTTTCGTTTCCATATTTTTATATCCCTTACTGAGCTTTTTATGCTCATCCCAAGTTTTTGAAATGTTTTTCACAGGTCAAGGGAAAGGTACATGATGTGATGATAGTGTAAAGGAAGTGTCAAGAAAAAATCCATGTTTTATTTCAAATATGTTTCCATTAACGGGAAAAATGAATACTATCTTTTATGTAACCACTTTGTTTAAATGTGGAATGTAATGCAAGTTTTATGATCTAATTATCTAAAAATCTAAACCTGAAAGGATATTCAATGTGTAATCTTGTAATAACTCAATATTAAGTATGGTTTAAGGCTGGGGCCTTTTAGTTGGTACCAGAGGTCGGTTTAGTTAACTTTAGGAGTTAGAATTCTATTAAATGATTATCCAAAAATATATATTTTTTAATGGTCAAATTGAGGTGATATAGTATTTGAAGATTACCATGTTTCTTTATCTAAGACATGTTTGTTCAGAATGGTTTTCCGCAGAGGAAACAGGGAAGCAGTGCTAGGAAGGCATGCAGAAGGAAATAACCTTCCGAATCAGCATCCTGAGATGGTCAGAATTGGAACTGAACAGTTTGTTGCAGTAATGGTGCAGTTGACTCAAGCGATAAACGGTGGTGGTATCCATGCATGAGATCAGCCAGATCAACCGCAGAGGAACATGTCAGTGGTGGAACATTTTATGAGGCAACATCCCCCATCATTTAGAGGATCATCTGACCCTGTGTTAGCTGAAGGGTGGATTAAAGCACTGGAGAAGATTTTCGATGTCATGGGGTGTTCAGACAATCAAAAGGTTAGTCTTGCTATTTACCGTTTGGAGGGTGAGGTAGATCAGTGGTGGTCTATGGTTAAAAATATCAGGGACGCCAATGATATTGATGCTCTTGACTTGGATGAATTAAAAGGTATGTTTCTTGAGAAGTATTTTCCTAAGGCTGTTCGACTTAGGATGGAAAATAAATTCTTGGAATTGAGGCAAGAGGAAGACTCAGTGCCTACCTATGAAGAAAGGTTCACTCGATTGGCAAGGTATGCTCCAAATTTTATCTGAGACCTTGATTGTAAAATAAATCATTTTTACTCAGGATTAAAGCCAAAATATTGAAGGGAATTAGCTTCTCGTGAGATTAAATGTTATGAAAATCTTGTTTGATGTGCTTAGAAGGTGGAAATGGAGTTTTCCGATGATCAAGTGTTCTATAACAACCAATAGAAGAAGAGACCAAGGTGGCAGGAGAAAGGGAAAAATTTTTCAAAAAATTCTGATGGTAAGAAATCTAAGTTTCCAGTTTGTGATAAATGTGGAAAAAGGCATGTTGGGGAATGTCTTATGAATTCTGGAAAGTGCTACCGATATGGTAAGATGGGACATAAGGCTCCTGATTGCACTGAAAAAGATCAAGGAGAAGGTAAGACCAAATTTGATTTATAGTTAGTGAAATGTTTTAAGTGCAATGAGATGGGTCACTATGTAAACGAGTGTCTGACAAAGGGATTGAGTGATGGTAAGCAGTTAGACTATAAGCAGAAAGGGGTGGTGAAATCCTTTGCAACTAATTTAGCAGATGTCAGGCCATCAAACGATGTTTTATCAGGTACTTTTTTTGTTTTTTCAGATTATTCCAGTGTGTTGTTTGATTCGGGGTCTACACATTCTTTCATCTCTGAAAACATTTCTAGTAAAATGGGAATACCAACTCAAGAAATGACTCCTGAACTTTTGGTAAAAACACCTCGGGGAAATGTTGAGGCAAAAAGAATTTATAAGAATCTTCCTATCCTATCTGTGGAAAGAACCTACTTGAAAACCTTATTGTTCTACCTCTAGTAGAGTTTGATGTTATCCTGGGTATGGATTGGCTCTCTATTTACCATGCTAATATTGACTGTAGAGCTAAAGAAGTTTCTTTTCAGAAAAAAATTTAGTTTGTGTACAAGAATGAACCCTTACTGTTGATAACTTATCAAGAGGCCGAGAAACAAGTAAAAGATGGAAATGAATGTTACCTTTCACACATCGTTGAAAATAAAGGAACTGTTCAGATTAATGATGTGCCAGTGGTAAATGAGTATCCTGATGTTTTTCATGATGAGTTTCCGGGAATAATACCAGATCGGGAAGTTGAATTTACTGTTGAATTAGTTCCTAATGCTAAGCCAATTTCAAAACCCCCCTTATTGAATGACTCAAATTGAACTTTTAGAGTTTAAGGAGCAATTGCAAGATTTATTAGAGAAAGGTTTCATTCGACCTAGCACATCACCATGGGGTGCACCTGTTTTATTTGTTAAAAAGAAAGATGGTTCAATGAGACTTTGCATTGATTATAGAGCCTTGAGTAACATCACTGTTAAGAACAAATATCCTTGCCTCATATCGATGATTTGTTTGATCAGCTCCAGGGAGCTCAATATTTTTCAAAGATTGACTTGAGATCGGGGTACCATCAGCTGAAGGTAAAGGAAGAAGATGTTCCGAAGACCGCGTTCTGTACAAGATATGGCCATTATGAATTTGTAGTAATGCCTTTTGGGCTAACCAATGCACCTGCTGTATTCATGGACTTAATGAATAGAATTTTCCAGGAGTTCTTGGATAAGTTTGTGGTGGTTTTCATTGATGATATTTTGGTGTTTTCTAAAAGTAAAGAGGAGCATGAAATACATTTAAGGGTTATCTTGCAAACCTTAAAAGAAATGAAATTGTTTGGGAAATTCAGCAAGTGTGAGTTATGGTTGCAACAAATTTATTTCCTTGGTCACATTGTTTCTAAAGATGGGATAACTATTGATCATGTAAAAATAAAGGTTGTTGAAGAATGGCCAAGACCCACAAACATAACAAAGATTCGTAGTATCCTTGGTTTGGCAGGATATTACTGAAGGTTTGTTAGAAATTTTTCACGGTTATCTAGTCCAATGACTAAGCTAACTCGGAAGGGTGTTAAGTTTATTTCGAAAAAAGAATGTGATGATTGTTTTCAGTAATTGAAAAGAAGATTGGTGAATGCTCCAGTTTTGGAACTACCTTCCAGGAATGGTGAGTTTGTTATATACAGTGATGCTTCATTGAAAGGACTTGGTTGTGTCCTAATGCAGAATGATCAGGTAATTTCTTATGCTTCACAACAGTTGAAAACTCATGAGGTAAATTACCTTACACATGATTTGGAATTAGTTGCTATTGTTTTTGCTTTAAAAATTTGGAGACATCATTTGTATGGATTAAAGTGTGAAATATATACTGTTAACAAAAGTTTAAAGTATATATTCACTCAGAAAGAGTTAAACATGAGACAGAGGAGATGGATGGAATTAATCAAGAATTATGATTGTACAATTCATTACCATCCGGGAAAAGAAAATAAAGTGGCTGATGCTTTGAGTCGAAAAAGTAATGCTTCATTAACAATTTTGCATTTGGGAAATGATACTTTGGTTAAGGATTTGATAAACTTTGGCATAGAAGTTTTTGGAATAGGATGTTCTTCTATTTTATTTCAGGTATCAGTGAGATCATCTCTATCAGACAGAATCAAGCATGCATAGAAGCAAGATAGTGAGTTGCAGAAAAAGGTAGAGCTGGTTCAGAAAGGTAAGTTGCCTGAATTCAACATTGATAATGATTGTGTTTTGAGATTTGGGAAGATATTGTGTGTGCCTTGTGATTCACAGTTGAAGAGAGAGTTGTTATGTAAAGCTCATAGTTCTCCGTTTTCAGTTCATCCTGACAGTAATAAGATGTACAGAGATCTGCGGGAGTATTACTGGTGGGATGGAATGAAAAGAGATATTGCTGATTTTACTATAAAGTGTTTGACATGTCAACAGGTTAAAGCAGAGTGGCAGTTACTGAAAGGGGTGCTTCAGCCTTTACCATTGCCAGAGTGGAAATGGGAGAATATATCCATGGACTTTGTTGTGGGATTACCGAAGACATCTCGAGGTAATAATGCAATCTGGGTTATTGTTGATCGCTTGACTAAATCTGCTCATTTCCTTGCTATACGAGATACTTTTTCCCTAGATCAACTTTCCTGTTTGTATCTTAAAGAGATAGTCAGGTTACATGGAGTTCCTCTCTCCATTGTATCTGACCGTGATCCCAGGTTCACTTCTAACTTTTGGAAAGGCCTTCAGAAGTCGTTGGGTACTGAATTAAATTTCAGTACATCTTTTCATCTGCAATCAGATGGGCAGTCAGAACGAACAATTCAGACCTTGGAGGATATGCTACGAGCTTGCTCTATGGATTATCAGGGAAGTTGGGACCAACATCTTTCTTTGGTTGAGTTTTCTTATAATAACACCTTTCATTCCAGTATACAGATGGCACCATTTGAGGCATTATATGGGAAGCTGTGTTGAACTCCAGCTTTCTAGGATGAAGTGGGTGAAAGGAAGTTGATGGGACCCGAATTGGTAGAAGAGTTGGCAGAAAAAGTTTAGCTGATACAGAAACACATGAGAACAGCTCAGAGTAGGCAGAAGAGTTATACGGACAACATGAGGAAGGATCTCTCTTTTGAGGTAGGTGATCATGTTTTTCTCAAAGTATCACCATGGAAAAGTGTGATTCGATTTGGTAATAAAGGAAAGATGAGTCCAAGGTTCATTAGACCATATGAAATTCTGGAGAGAGTTGGATCAGTTGCATACCGGGTGGCTTTACCTCCATGTTTATCTTAGGTACACAATGTTTTTCATGTTTCGATGTTGATAAAGTATATGCCAGATCTATCTCATGTTTTGAGTCCAGAGGTATTTCAGCTAGAAGAGAACCTATATTATGAGGAACAACTGGTCCAGATTCTTGACCACTGGGAGCAAGTGTTATGGAATAAGATGATTAATCAGGTAAAGGTTTTCTGGAAAAACCACACGATGGAAGAGGCAACATGGGAATCTAAAAATGCAATGAGAGATAAGTACCCCCATTTATTCGATAAGTAAATAAATTGAGGGGGAAAAATTTTCTAAAGGGGGGAAGGATTTAACATCCCAAGTATGCAATAAATAATAGATATTTTTATCTATGTCTATTAATGATTAAGATAGTGTTTTAGAGGCTTAAAATGAAAATAAATACAATCTTATGCATGGAATACACTAATATTCTAAAAAAATTGTTTTACTGCCTTTTGATGGAAAACCCTTATTAAATCTATATTTTGACAATTTTATAAGCTATGTTTGTCAAAATGAACTTATTATTTATGATTGGGACATCAAAATTTACTTTGTGTTAATTTTTGGTATTTTTCCGATAAAGTTCATTTTTTAATGAATAGTGAAAAATGTTGTATTTTAATTCAAAAAAACTTTTTAATCTAATTTATTTATATGATTAGATTATCTTTTGAATTGGTATTTAAGTGAAATTAGAATATATTTTTACAATTTTATCCAATGGTGGTCATTGGAATCAATTTTACTTTGAAATTGGACTTAAACTAGTGTCAATCATTTGATACTTATTGTTTCATAAAAACACACTATTTGTCATGACAACAGGAATTAGTTATTAAATTAATTAATGCAACTTACATGTTTTTAATTTTTTAAAATAGACATCATTTTTGAATTCGGAATATCAAATATAGCTTAGGGTGAAGTTTTGGTATCTTTCTGAAAAACTTCAATTTTTGATGAATAATGAAACCACTAAGTGGTAGTTAAAGAAACTGATTTTTCGTTTAAATGAAACTTTGCCACTTCTGTGATTTTATTTTCAAAAATCCGACATACATGGTTTTCATTAAGAAGTAAAATGTGGTTCAATGAGATTAAAATAATTTTTTGGTGAATAGTAACTTTTAAGTTCTTAATCGTGATTAGTGGTAATTAGTGTAGTTTAAGGTAAAAATATTGTTTTAATAATATGAGATGAGCTTGAAACATGTCCTACCCTCATTGGATGTGTCATGGCCTACCAAGACAATCCATGGGTCAACTTGGGGACCCCATGGAGCCACTTTGGTTGGGAAATGACATAAATAACTTTTTATTTAATGTTAAAGTAAAAATGGCACAAACATGAGATGTTTTACTAAAAAATTTTTTACACGGGGTTATACAAGTCCGATTTTTGATTATAAATAAATCTAAAAAGATTACCTACATCATAGTATTTTTTTTATAATTTTTATACTTTAAATAAATTAAATTATTTATGACATCACGATGATGCATCGATTACCTCATTAATAAAGGATTTAAATAAAATGAAATGATAATGTAAAATCTATGTCCTACACATGTCCAAAACCTATTGGTTGGGTGGATTTCGAACCCCTATCACCTTAGCCTAGAATTATAATAATGTGGGACCTTTTGAATCCGAAAATCATTTTCAAATAAAGTAACATTTCTTTACTTTCCAAGAGTGCCCCTCCTCTCCTATTATAAAAGGCCCCAACCTCTACCTCCATACCCACACTCCCAAAGCCTTTGTCTCGGCCAAACCCTACCCATTTTGTCTCTCCACATCCCTATCTTACTCCTTGAAGCCTAACTTTGGGCATAAGTCTTCCCAAGGAAGCCTTTGAGCTCAAACCAAAGGGAGTTACCCGATTTTAAGGTAATGTCGTCACTTGAGTCCTTTTGTTTTATTTTGCTTCTCCAACCCCCTAAACTCTTTTTATTCATTTCTTTTGTAACAAATACAGAATCTTAAAAATACTAGGATGTTTTTATAAGAATTATTAGAGCTACACTTACACACACCTACATCTAATTGTTAAAGGACATACTGTTTCCGTGGATGGTGAATTTCTGCCTCCCAAAACGATGATTGTTCAACACTCATTTAACACCTTCAAAGGTGGCCATTAAGATGAAAATATATTTATATATGATATATAATATGTTTATGTTTTTCTTATGCTTCTGTATTTTTCATTTTAGTCATACCTTTTTGGTTTCCATTATGGGTAAACGCAATATCTTCATTTAAGGAAGTGCGGACTACCGCCCCCTCAAAGTGATTTGATTCGTTAAACACCATATGTGGGACGTATAAAGGATGGAGTTATGATATTATACATGATATTACATTGGAATTATAATATACCTTTATATCCTTACGATTCCATTCTATAAAATACTAAATAGAAATGAAAGCAGCATTCATGCGTACGTATGGCTTACCGTCTCCATGAACGGTGCATTTCATTTCTTACCTCTAAATTATTATGTAATATTATAAATGCATGCATGTACTGGATATATATGACATATATGATATCTACTTCATGAATACCATTCTGGATATAATGGATACATGAACAACTTGTAATTATAAAAGGCTTATTTTTGACTCAAGTACCAATGATCGTTAAAACGACCGTTATTAACTTAAATAATTACATAGTGTTCATGACATGGCAATAAGTGATATAAAAGGAATAATTAACTTGAAAAAGGTTCTTAATCAAGTAGGAATTAACTCAAGTTTATTATTCAGGAGATTAAAGAACGACCAAGTCAAGTCAGACCCGAGGTATGGGACTTCGTCTCAATCTCTTATCATTGAGTCATATTTTGTTTTATACACAACCTTCTTTTATACGGTGTATAAACCCCTTTAAATTTTATGTTTATTAAAAAGGAATCTTTTTTATATGATGAGTTTACTAAATGACAAAGGAGAATGTTTTTGTCGTACGTATGCGGCGACAACGACTTCTCCGCCGCCATGACCATTATTTGAGTTTCAGCTTCCTCTACAAGCCCAACCTTTTTTCTTAAAGAAAAATAAATACCATGTTTTACTTTTCGTTTATTTTGGTATTGAAAATGGTTTTCATAATGTTTTTATATCAATGTGTTGTATTGATATCTTGGGATCGAAAGGTTGAAATTTTATGTTTCCTTTATGCATGTTTTATGTGATACGATTATGTTGATGTTCTTGGGAATTATTATGAAGACGGGTGGTTCTGTGATAAACTAAGGGTGGGTGAGACCGATATAGCTCTCTAATGCATTGGGTAATGCGAAGGAGTGAAACGTTAAGGTTTCTATGAAGGGATTTAGGGAATATATTGTGATGGGTATTCCAAACATAACCAAGAGGGTTACTCCCTGTGTAAGAATGTTATGAATGCCTCAAGTTACCTTTATGTCTTATGATTTCTATGATTTATTCATGATTTTATGAGGTATGTTGAAGTGCTTAGGTTTTATGGGTAAGGTATGATTTCATTCTTATGTATATATGTACCCATGTTTCCTTTCCATATTTTTATATCCCTTACTGAGATTTTTATTCTCATCCCATGTTTTTGAAATGTTTTTCACAGGTCGAGGGAAAGGTACATGATATGATGATACTTTCAAGGAAGTGTCAAGAAAGAATACATGTTTTATTTTAAATATGTTTCCATTGATGGGAAAAATTAATACTATCTTTTATGTGACCACTTTGTTTAAATATGGAATGTAATGCAAGTTTTATGTTCTAATTATCTAAAACTATAAACCTGAAAATATCCTCAATGTGTAATCTTTTAATAACTCAAGATTAAGTAAGGTTTAAGGCCGGGGCCTTATAGTTTCCCCTCAAAATCGCAGCATATTTGAACATGTATTCTGTGTGTTATTCCCATTTTACTTTCACAATTTATTTTGTCTATTCAGACACACCAATTCACAAACCTCCGGATTAGGATTCTTTAATGGCCGTTAAAACGGAAAATTCCCTTGACCTTCCCTTTATGGAAGACGTTCTAAAACTTCTTTCATTCCCACTCACCGCATTTCACAAAAATATGTCCAACCATGAATTTGTTAGGGACCCCATGCCAAAACATGGAAGATCTGTAATCAGTTTTAATGCTCCAACTTGTGAGCTTTGTTTGAGCTTCCATATGACCGATTCATCTTTTTCTTAAAATGGATAACATGAAGCCCTCTATGTTTATATTCTGTACAAAAAATAATTTTTCAGTTTGGATTAGTTTAGGAAATGTTATGGTCAAAATAAATAAATAATTTAAAATAGTTAAAAATCCAAAATGGGCCATTTTTACAATTAAGCTCAAAATATTACCAATATCATAAAAATGAAACAATTAATCTAAATGTAACACTTTGGTAGGATTTAAAACAATAATATTCAACATAAATTAATTGAAAATATTATCTCTATCAATTCCCCCACACTTAGCACTTGGACTCCTAGACAAGTAAACATCAAAATAAATTCCAATAAAATCCAAGACCCTTACCAATGTGATCTACCAAATCCAAACCAAGAAACAAAAATATATCATGCCTCATAAAAAAATCATTTATAGTTCTCCATTTTAGATTATATAATATACTTCCACTTCATTTGTTATCTCATGCACACAAAACACCGACCTCACATGAATTTTCTCTAATCTTACAAATGTAAATGTTTAACATGGTTTTTATCATCCAAACTCACACAAGAGTCACCATAGGCTTGATAAAATCATTCTTATTCATCTGATATGAGTCAAGGACATGTGTTTCTAATGAGGACTTCTCAGGGTTGTTCTGTTGCTTTTGGTTGGTAGGATTTAAAAATTTTGAGGCTGAAAAAGGAGGGCTTGGCTCTTTTTGAAGAAAAATTGCAATATTCTAATTTTCACTCAAACATGGTCTCCTTATCTTCCCCTTTTTAGAACATAGGATCCATCATCATGAGAACTCAAGGAAAGTTCATGACATTTATCATTTCACCGGGAATAATTTCTTCTCAAACATAGTTTTTCTTGAAAGCTCCAGATAGGCACAACTTTCTTTCTACTTTAGAAGCTCCAAAAAGCCACAACTTCTTTTATCATGAAAGCTCCAGAAAGGAACAACTTTTTAAAATACTAAATATTCAGTAGAGACATCATATCTTAAAAGCTTTATATTCCACCCAATGTATCACCAAATGAGGTAGTACACCAAAATACATCTTCCCCCACACTTAAGTTCAATTAGATATTGTAATTTCACTTCAAGAGAAGGTTGGATAGGGAAAATTGGCTTGTAATATGGCTCACCTAACAGGCTATTCATGGATTCTAAGGGATACAAGGATTAATGTAAGGTAGGCCATAATGAAAAAGAATATTTTGAAAAGGGGGCTTAAAACCAAATAAATGCCTCAACCATTTAAAACACATGTACCCCAAACCCTAAAGTTTGGAAAGGAATAAATCAAATTCTGGTTAAAGAAAGCATGGTCTGGTTCTCTCAATAAATTAGGTGAATGAAAATAATATGACAAAAATGGTTCAGAAGCCTCATAGGAAATTAATTTAAAAGATATAGACAATAAAATATGGCATGGGATTCAAAAATCAGTGTTCTTTTCATGAAATTACAAAATATTTGAAATTAAAACAAAGTCATTTAAACATTCATTTAATATTAGTTTCATGGAATATATTGTCTCACTCATTAAAATGGGTTTAAAAATGGTAATGATAATAATTTGAGATCAAGAGTTTCAAAAACACACCAAAAAATAAAAATAAATGCACAAAAATATGAAAAAATGCAATTTGTATTGAAAAACAAACACAAAATTAAAATCCTAAACTGCAAAGGTTCACTACCCCACACTTAATTTATGTAGTGTCCTCTGGGAATTAAAATGGATTTAACATGTAAGAATATTTTGATTGAATCACAACAATAAAATAATTATAAAGGAGAGGTACATCCTAACTTATTTGCAGTGCAATATTGAGTTAAGATCCTCAGTGTTGCAACCTAAAAACTTAAAAATAAAAGAAAACATAAGATATTTATTGAAATAAAAAAAAGTAGAAATAGAATAAGAATAGAAGTATAAAACATGGTTTAATCCCCCAAGTGGGCCCTGGGATTTGAATAGCTCCAGAGGGAAAGTTCTAATCAGTTATCCCCAATCTGATAGTGGGTGACGTTTCTTGCTCATGAACCAACAAATAATTTTCTTTCTTGGATGAACTTCTTCCTTTTTCTTGAGGTCTCTATCGATAAAATAAACCAATTCCACCCCCAATGTAATGAGATACAACATGAATGGTGGGTTTATAACAATTAATGATTCCTCCACTATCTTGGGTTCTACTTGAGCACCATCTTCTTTATTCTGCAGTGGTTGCTGATGGTATGATACATCAGTGGAAAACTAAAAGGGAATGTCAGAGTTTAATTCTATTTGAAAAGTATTTAATCATGAAGAATCAATATAAAATTCTTCTATTTCAATTTAAGTAGCTTGTCTCTCATTTTCATCCAGAAAATTCACTTAGATCATCTCAGGTACTCCATCAAATAAATGTTCAATAGGTTTGAGGAGCTCTAGATGTTCCTCTTCAGATGTATATTCTCCCTCCAAGGAAAAAAAAGTGTTGGATGAATCTGAAAAATTAAAACAAGGGGAGGTAATACTCAATTTAGTTTGAATAAAATAGAACGATAATGAGTTTACGAAAATATTATCTCCCTGAGTTTGTTTGCCTTCAATTGATTTATCAATGGGAGGTTCCAAATGTAGTTTAATTTCCTTAAATAGTGGTAGGTAGTCAGAATCCTCTGTATTCTCTTCAATTTCCACTACTAGGGTGGTTTCATCTTTCAATATTGCTGAATCTTATACATTATGAGGAATAGTTGGATCATGAAGTTCCTCACATTCATTCCAGAAGTTATCCAAATTTTTTTGATCTCCCATATGCATTTCAATAGCCAAATCTTGTTCATTAATCTCCTCCAACATTGATTTAGCTGGGCTCAATGCAACTTCTTTTAATTTCATCTAGGCCTCCATGGGTTCTTCAACCTGATGGATTTGTGGGGATACTTCTTCCCTCAATATTTCTGGTTTTGGTTCTTGTTCTGGCTCTAGTTGTTGATATTGGGATTAATGTACTTTTTATGCTATCCACTCTATTGTAGTCTCCATGTTTTGAACTGTCTGACTAATTTTTTCAAATTTAGCTTCAAGATCCTTATGTAATTTTTTCTTCTTCATGTTGCACCGGTGAAATATCATTTTCTACCCCAACCATTCCTTGATAAGTTTCTGGAAAATACTCATAGAGTTCAATTAATTATATGGAAAACCCCTCCAACACTAGGTATTCGAGCTTCTTTTTTAGGTTTGTAATGATATCTTTGAATTTCTCCTCCTTAATGATTTGGATTTGAGCTCCCCAAATTTGTTTATCCAAGAAAGAAACTCTATACTCTATATACCAAGGTGATTCAATAATTGGTTCTTTTTTCAGTGTGTAATTACTCCATAAATTAAACAAATAGTCATTTGAAAACAACATGGAAAGTTTTTTTGGTTTTTTGTTTTTAAATATGAAAAGAGTCAAATATTTATAAATAGGTTTTTGAACTGACTCCCCAGCAAAGACATCATGTTTGATGCACGATTGTCATAGGGAATTACAAAAAAATTAATTCATAAGTTAAAATGTAGTAATCTGGCTGAACTAGGATGTCTCTCGAAAAGGAGTGAACACAAAATATTTTGTCACTTTAAAATGAGGGTAAAAATGTTGTGTTTTTAAAGGAAATTTGAAATTCAAATGATTGAAAAAAACAATGATATTAAAAAGTGTTATTAGGTTGTGGTCGGTTTACTTATTTTAATTCTATCCTTGATCAATTTAATTCAAACCACTTCTTTTTAGTTGATTAATGTGAGTTTTCACAATTGTTTTCTCTTACTTCCTTGGTGAAATTATGATGGTGTGAGAAAACCATACCAAGATTCCGATTTGATCAACTCTCCTTCCATGTGAAAAATACTTGTATTGAATGTCCTAAATTGACATGGGAAATACCTGATTGGGACTTGTTTATCCCAAACAATCATGAACATTAACTACCCCTTTTACACGTACAAACGATCTTTGAGTACTTCACCACGAATTCCCAGTCTATTCCATCGTATATAAACCATACATTATTGGAGGGAGATAATGATTATTTTACCAAGTAAAAAATCAATAATGGAATTAAAATTCGAGAATGATCACACTTAATAACAAAATATGCTATATAAAATTGAATTTTTTTGAAGAATATTGAAATTTCATTCAATTATGTTCAGGACCTCAAGAATTACAACATAGAAAACCAACCATTCCCCAATCAAACAAAATATTTACACCACCACGGAAAGGATAATCAAGATGAATGGGGGAGAAGAATACATTAAAAAACTATGAAAAATAAAATAAATAAAATAGAAAGCCTAAAAGTTCTCCTCCTTGGTGTCCCAGAAAGAATGGGATGGAATGAGAGATACCTTGAGAGAGAGGACCTCTCCTCCTTTTATTTCCAGAATTTTTACCCCAAATGTTGATACGTTGTATCCCTAATAAAGGACATCTTCACGTGTTTCACCCTTATTAAATGTTGTTCATAATTATCTTGGGAGTTTCCCCTCAAAATAGAAGCAGATTTGAACAAGTATTCTGAGAGTTATGCCTGTTTTACTGTCAAAATTTATTCTATCCAGTCAGACACGCCAAATCGAAAACCTCCGGATTAGGATTCTTAAATGAAACTTAAAAAGGTCAATTCCTACGGCCTTCCCTTCATGAAAGATGTTATAAAACACCTTACGCATCCACCCACTGAAATTGTACAACAATTGGGCCCACTAAGAATTAATTAGGGACCCCACACCGAAACATGGATGATTTATAATCAGTTTTCATTCTCCCACCTGTGAGCTTCATTTAATCTTCCATATGACTGATTCATCTTTTGGTCCAAAATGATAAAATGAATCCCTATATATTTATATTCTAAAAAGAAATAATTTTTCAATATTGATTAGGTTGGTAAATGGTATGGTGAAACTACAGAAATAATTTAAAAGAGTTAAATATCCAAAACATGCCATTTTTATAAGTAAGCTCAAAATATTACCAATATCATAAAAATGCAACGATTAATCTTAAAGTAACACTTTGGTAGGATTTAATACCATAATATTCAACATAAATTAATTGAAAATATTTGCTCTATCACATATGTGGGTTGTGTGAGAAAAAGATAAGTAAGATACCACTATGAATATATTTAGCTATTTTAACAATATGATCAATAAACTAGTTTAAAGACACATTTCAAAATTAAACCACTTTGAAAACATTTCACTTCCAATAACACTTTTTATATACCCATTGTTTTGAATTTTAAATCAACCATTTTTTCCAAAATCATTTCAAAAAATGACTCAAATATATTAAAAATTCCAAATTCATCGTCATCAGAAAACTAATAAAAACATGTGAATAACATGTTTTATCAAATCAAATATAGAACTAATAAATTTTGTGATATTGTATTAACACACAAAAGAAAATTATGTGCACCTGGGGACATAACCTCAGAGTTCTAATGTGATTGAGTCTAGAAATATTATTCTAACTGGTTAACCAAGGAGGAATCTCCCATGGTATTCTCAGATCAATGCTAAGAACTCTCATAGTCTCTTGTAAAAAATGGAAGCTCCTGTGGTCTTTTTACCAAAGGATATAAGAGTCCCTTGGAAAACAAATAGAATATCTCATGATGTACCTTGTCGAAGGCTCTCATGGTCCCTCAGATAAAACTTCACTCACACCTCAGTTAACCCATGTATTACTGCATGCCAACATAATAAAAAACAAGTTCTATACATAAAAAAATTCACAAGACAATTTCACAAACCAACATGCCCATTTTAAGTGAAAAACCATTCACAAGGAATACCAACTTCTAAAATCATTTTAGAAATCCATTTAAACCATAAAGACTCATTAATCCATTTTAATAAATAGTTGGAGTGAATATAGGTCACTACTATCTAGAAACCATTTTTTAAACATACAAATTACAAATAAAATATATAAAACATATAAATCTTAAGATAATCATCAACCATAACTCAAAAAAGTGGAAATATGATGAACAAAAAAATTGGGAACATAATGGAAATCCATTTTAAATTCCCTTTAATAGATACACTTACTTTATAAATGGTTCCAAACTTTTCTCCTTTGACAATAACTACTTATAATATGTTGGAGATGGTCTCACACACCTAATCTACAAGAAAGAAAACTAAAACCCCATTAAAAAAATTATTTTCATCCATCCTGACCATTTAGGGTTCCACACATCCAAGAAAATGGAGGGGCAAACAAGAGAATTGGGATATGAAAGAGAAACCTTAACGAAAGGATATTTCTTCAATCCAAACTACTATATATCCAAGGAAAATCCACAAAATATGAGAGAAGAGAAGCATACAATAAAAGGTGTAGGTATATGAATGATTGGAGGAGGAAATGATGGACAATTGGAAAAAAATTAATAGATGGTTTTTGTTAAAATATCTCAATTTTAATGTGTTAGAAAAACCATGTGAATTTTACACACAGGTAGGAAAACCATGAACGATCCATGCAGGAGTTATAACCTCTCCAAAGGTGGCTTCATGATTTGGACATATGGTTATGAAAACCATGTACCAACTATGTGGAGCTACAATCTATCCCATGGACTAACCACATAGTCAATACTGTTTGTCACATAGTTTGAAAAATTATTTTCATATCATGAAAAAGTGATATTTACCAAACAACTACACCCTCACATGGTTATATAAACTGTTCACAAACCACGTGCCATTGTGTATCGTCTCCAATAGTGCGGTTTTGAATGCCTATTATTCAGAACCTATAAAGGAAATCCCAATGACAAATAAAACTAAAAAATTAATGAACTAGTGACCCTATAAGAACCATTGGGAAGTTTTGTTTATACACTTGAACTATTTTGATATGTTTATTGAGTTCCGTACAAGATCAATCTTAATAAACATATCCATATTTCTCCGGATATAAAGTTTTTAGAATGAGCTTGAATAAATTGTTACATGATTGTTGTGCAAGGTGAAACATCTATCACATTTATTATACCCTCTTTTTTTATATTCAGGTTTTTCCCATGTTGACATATTGTTTTTAAAATAAAGGATATTTTTTATAAAATCATTTGATACTATATTTTTTTGATTTTTTTCTTCAAGTTTCAAAGGAAAATAAAGATGATTTGAGTTGATACTTATTTTATACATTTCATTTTATTGTCAATAAGTGTGAGAAAAAATATAAGCTCGGTATAAAAATGAATCAATATTCATTTTTTTCCAATGTGAGTTTGGTAAAAAAAATTTAAATAAATAAATATTCATTTGTAGGGAATGTTTCTTAACAATTATGGGAAAGTATGATAAAATATATATTACCAGAATCATGTATGAAGCATTCCATACAGATCCTAAGAATACTGAATTGACTATGTTAAGAAACATACCTAAGGAAACATTCATTATGGAGTATAGGAGAGTTTACATAACTAAGAAATATATTTTACTAATGTTAGATGACACTATACTCATCTTCATGTTTCTAACAATATGGACATACAAACGATCCAAGCTGAGTTTATATGAATTCGTACAAGGGGAATAATGAATAAATGTTCATGCAACATAATGATACTATATAGAATATTAACTAATAGAAAATGGGGCTATACCAAATTATTTTAATTGTTGGTATATAATGGAAAACCTTTGGTATAACTTATACTGATGGTTCTCTAAACCATTGTCGATAATACTGTAGGTATTAACTTATACCAATGGCTTACTATATTCCTTTGGTATAAAAAACGTGGGACCACATTTTACCAATTGTTTTATGATACCATTGGTATAGAGACATTCCAAAAATTATCAAAAATATTCGTATAGATCTACACCAATGGTTAGAAAAACCCTACTTCATATCCTTTCTTAAATGCAATCTATATCAACAGTTTTACAAATCCATTAGTATTGGTTTTAAAAAAATTGGTGTATAAGTTCCTTACTATTGTAACCATAATCACCCCAGCTTGACTTAACATTATTATAAAACCCTTTTAGAACTCCATCATAGTCCAAAACATGAAAATATCATCAAACACATGCACCTGTAAGCACAAAAAAACTGAACCACTATAATAGAATATACAAAATTCAAGAAAATAATTAATGAATTCAAACAGTGAGAAAACACATTTAAAACAGCAAATATATTTAGTCTACTCAAATTTTAAAAAATAATTTTTCATAAATATCAGTGAAAAAATTAAAGGATCATTAACTCTCACATTCAAACCAATATCATCGCCACCACCATCGCCATTACAATCATCATCATCATCCTCATCCTCACCATCATCCTCACTATAATCCTCAGCATCATCCTCACTATCCCTATCACCATCACCATCTCTATGAACATCATTTTCCCGAACACCAATATGACCATCACCCAGGGATATGTATAATGTACACATCAGCGACATAAATGTATCATAAGCTATAATGGTATATAGTGGATGTTCTGAATACAAGGATGAAATAAATCTCATAAATTCGTCATTGGCCTTTTGATTCCTTCCATGTTCCTTCATGATCATATTTGAGAATCTTATGCATCAGTATGAGCATTTTCTACCATCACATGAGCTATTTCCAAATTATTACTCAAAGAATTAGGACTTGAAGTGGGTCAATATCTAGTGGGAACAATACTCTTCCCTAGTCAACAACATACTCTCACATGGTTATCATGTCAAAATAAATAACTCAAATTGTAATTTATCCCAATGTTTTTAGCTTCCTTATCATCAAGTGCCTCCATATCACACCATTATAAACATAAATGAAATATTTAGTTACAATATAAATACTAAAATATGAAATCAATAAAATAAATAATAAAATATTCTTATTTGTTTTTTAGTTTAAAAAAATCCTATAATTCTAATTTATTCTTCAGAAACAAATTTTTCTCATGACACACATCCTTGAAAATTCAATACAACCCTCTACAATGACATAGTGTAGTGTTTATCAATATGTAAAGTCTATCATTATCTAATCACATACACCAACTAATGAATGAATAATAAAATATAGTAGAAACCCATCAATTATTAGGTTTAATTATATTATAAAAGTTCTCTCCCAAAAAATTCTCACCATTAATTAGGTGATTTAATTATAGATTAAAAACAAATTTCCAAGGTTTTGTGCAAAATTTTTGGGAGTTATAAAATTCAAAAATAGATTTAGAAAGAAAAAAACTCCCTAGATATGAATCTTAATTACTTTGGTTTTAATTTATTTAAAATATAACTATTGGATTTTCATGATAATGAATTTGTTATAATATTGTCTATTTTTCCATGGATTCATTTAATATAAAAATCCACTATTCATTAATTCATTATAATTTAGAAAAATATATTATAGTTAATCATTTTATATTATTTTTTCTATTACTAATGTTGTCATCTACCTAAATGGGTTGTTATTACTGAGGTAATAATGGATTGAATTTCTAAATTGGTATTCATTTACTATATTCTAATGGGTGATAAACGTAGTGGGGAATGGTCTAGGTATTATCATATTTCTTATGGTAAAATGATTCCTTCCAATTTATCATCATCAACATCATTTTTGATCGGGAAGTCTCTATTATGACATTGTTGTACTAGGTCAGGGGTTAAGAGGGATTTTTAATCATATTGTAATAACAAGCTTAATTGTATCCTTTTTGTTAATTTTCAATTGTTTTTTAATTGATTATTGTGTAAAAAAATTTGAGCGAGATCTACCCATTTGGAAGATTCCCATAATAAAATTTCTAAAAAAATTCCTAATAATGTTTCTGTAGGATAAAGTAAATATTGAACCTACAATGTCTATGGTAACAAGAATATGTTTTATAAGACCTCATTTAATGGAATATCCTAATGATATAAATTATGAATAAAATTTTAAAACCGAAGACTGATGGTTTTATAACCAATGAGTAATGTGTTATATGATTCATATATAATAATAAATCATTATCCAATGATTAAAAAGTAAATAAAGAAATTAGAAAAAATGGATAACAGACATGAATTAAGTAATGGATTCTATGTATTATAATTATTTCTATATAATGGGATTATTTCTGAGTAATCTAGAATGAAAAAGGTCCAAATGGGTATTCTAGAAATGTTGGATATGGATTCTAATGATACTACATATATAAAAAGTATGTTAAAGGGAAAATATCAGAAATGGTGTTGTTTTTGGAAAAAATATATATCTAATAGATATATTTAAAACACTTTGAAAAATATTATATATTAGATAACCATGAGTAATATTTTTTGAAGATATCAATTTATTGATCAATGAAAGAATTATCATAGGATATTTTTTGTAATGTTTATACTATGGAAATCATTTATGATGATGTTTTATTTATTATCATTATATAGGAATATTAATTTGATATGGTAGTAAATGTTTGGTGAGGTTTTGATATTTCTAAAGATAAATTTTACAGGTTATTGGAGTTTCTAGATACTAATGAATTTAAAATGGATTTTATATGTAAGTGTTATATTAAATCTGTAATATTGAATTAACTATCACATTGAAATTACTCTATATAAGTAAGATTAATATTGAAACTACGTAATATTTAAGAGTAACATTATTAATTTTATGTACACATTAGTGTATACATTTTTTTAAATGTTTTATTTATAAGTTAACATGGGGTTCATCAATATTTATTGGAATGACTCGGTCTTTATAAAATTTATATAACAGTTAGTAGAAGACATAAAAGGTTATGGTTTATTCATTATAGATATATAGATGAATAATTCCACATGTCCATGGGGTATGTATGATTTCATTTGGATGAAAGAGTTGATTTCAGATGTGGTGATATGAAGATAGATTTATGAGAAACTCTATCTTTGAAAAAATATGTTATTTCATTCAGGTGGGCATGAATATTATAGATAAGTCTATTGAAATAAAAAAACTAAATGGTTCTATTAATTTATCAATATCCATAAAACATGAAATTTCATTAGATTCTTCATAATTTTGTAAGGGATATGTCATAATGATAACGATCCAATAGAAAATTTATATGATTGTTTCCCAATGGATAAATGAAATGGATAATAAGTTAGTTGATTCTTGTTTTTTTATTCAGTGATTAAAATATATATATTTCCATTATAACCATGAATCATTCTATAGGTTTTAGTGATAATGATTGTGGAAGTAGAAGGTGTGTTCCATGATTGAAGAATCAAACCACAATGCATTTATAATATTTTTTCAAACACGTCTGGATTAATGAATATTAAGATTTTTTTTATAATTGAAGGGAAATGGATGATTTTGAGAGGTTTATATAAGGCCCTGATAAAAATGATAGGCTATTATTTATGGGATTTTAATGTTGAATGTTTTTAATATTGTAATTTTATTTTAATTGTAATCAGTTATTTATGAAGTTAATTATCATGGAATCTAATGTAGACACATTATATATAAAGTCGTTATCATGGTTTATATTTATATAAATAGATACTATAATAGATAGGGGATCTAGAAAAATTGGAGGATGAATTGTTTCTTAAATATGGAAGATGAGACTACCAAAAAGGTTGATACTGAATGTTGTAGTTTTGAAAATGAGAACTGGGAGAGTGGGAGATTGATGAAGATTTTTATAGAGTTGACTTATTCATTTCATGAAGTTATAAAAGACAATAAATTCAATTTTTATTAAGTATAGAGTGACTGCACTAAACATGTGATATTTAGAACATGAAAATTCGTCATACAATATTTTTTTAATAAACCACCTAGCAGATATTAAAATTTTATAATATATTACAAGAATATTTAGTTTTATATGAATTGAATACAAAATAAGATGACATGGGTTTGAATCATATAGGGTATTAAATTAAAGAGAACAAAACATACACTCATCATAATAATCTATGAGTTTATAGAACATACACACACATAGATATATATATATATATATATATAAGTATAGAAAATTTATCTTGATTGAATATGTGGCATAAAAATATATAGGAGATCTATTTTGGATTGATTTAAAATAGTTCTATATTGATATATCAAAATAAAATAAACAAATTTTAACTTGAAAGAGACCAAAAAAGGATAATAAACTTCAAATATATTTATGATAATTTTTTTAATTATAGATTTTAAAAGAGTATAATTATTATGAATCTATTTTTCATCATGTTCATTTATACATTAAACATGTAATCTATATAGATTTATGTCTAGAGTTTCACAAAGATATTCAGGATGAAGGATTAATTTTTTCTACCTCATTCACGATTGAAGATATTTTTTTATGTGTAATAATATAAATCTTGTTCATGTACCCTAATTTATCACTGGTAAGATTATAATTTTTTTATTTTAATGGTTTAAATAAAAAATAAAAATTTTCTGGTTTAAAAAATTGGTGTAAAAGCAAAAGGAAATGTATTGTTAGAAGACACGATCTTATGTTTGTGTTTTTAGGATATATAAAAACTACCATAGTCCATGTTAAGAATAGTGAAGGAAAAATTATCTCAATTTCATTTGAGGAAGATTTTTTTTAGATTAATTTTCACCATTTACATTTGAATAATAAACTAATATTGTTTTGGTGGAGTTTTTATATGAAATTACTATTGTTAAGAGAACAATGAATTGATAGAAAAAAGAAAATGTCAAATTAATTTCCAAAAGGATCTATTAAGAGAGAATACTAAATAATATGTTGTAGGTTATGCCTTTAAAAATATATAATATATATTACTAATATGTAGTTTTCTTTGAAACAGATGATTATTTTATTCATCTTATTCATTTAGTTGTGTTTTTTAAATTAAGTTTACTTTATTTCTACGAGGCTTCTTATTGATTTGAGAAATTCTTGTGAATTTTTACATCTTGGTAAAGTCTTCATAAGCTCGAGGTGGCTATGATATGTAAATTATTCATAGTGATATCTTATATTAAATCATTTAAATACTTCTCTTGAATTATAATCATTTATAAATCATTAGTTCCATATAGAATTATGTTTTATTTTATCTTCATTATTATTATTTTTTATACCATGTAATTTGATATTTTATACATAATGGAATGTATGGATTTTTTCACTGATAGAGTGCAATTCCATTATTAAGAGTTACATTTGTTCCATCCTCTTATTTAAATTTCATAAACTCCATTCAAGATTTAGAGTAATGTGAGTTCAATTTATAGAACTTATTTATTTTTATCTAATCAATTAATAAAACTCTATGGAAATAAAGTTTATATTAATATATTAGGGTATTTATGTTCAAAATTTAAACAATAAAAATGATATGTTTTTTTCATTTATAAGAATAATAAAGTGATTCAAAATTAGAAAACATTTTTCTAGGATAATGATCACTAATTTCACCAATGTCTTTAAATAGTACAAAACAATACATCAAAACAACAATTTTAAGAATCTGGTATGCATTTTCATGTAGTTTCATTTCTTTTTCAATGATTGTTTTATATAATCTAATCTTCGTAGTTAGAAATTTCAATTATGTTTACTAACAACCACCAAATACATTCTATAAAAAAATTATACATCATTGATTCATGTTTCATAATGGAAAAATAAAAAATACAGAATTAAACTAAATTATTTAACCTATTTGAGACTGAATTTTGGAGTTCCACTATTGTATGACATAAGTTATTTATTTATGACTAGGTCTATGAAAAACAGATTTAGTAATAAAATTACTACCATTTCAGGTCTAGATTCCAAGTATTTCAAATATCTAATTCTTTAAATTTCCTCTAATTTTTTTGTTTGCTTGTTGATTTATATATTAAAAAATATTTAACACATGATGATTCATATCTATTGAATACCATATTATTACTTATTATATTATTTCAAAAATTTATTTTGGTTTCATAAATCATATATTTTCATTACTAATGTTATACAACAACTAAAAAATAAATTTCCTCTTATAATCCATATTTTATTATTTTTTGCATTGTAAAACTCATTTTATTGAATCTATAAAGAACATCCCAACACATCCACATAATGATTTTGTGTGGTTTACCCCTAAAAATTGTTTTATATTCAATTTTAGAGTTATGATATGTGATATAGAAAGTGAGATTGAGGTTTTAAATTTATAGAAGAATCTTACAGGTCTATAAATTCTAGATACAAAACATTTACAAATAGAAATTAAAATTTAAAAAAACCAATACCTAATGGTCTAAAAGAATAATAAATCATGGATACTCAATGAAATTTTATATAATAAGATAAAATAAACATATATAGTCCTTAAATTATTTTAGGATAACCTAAATATTGTGGTATTTTAGAATGAGAATCTATATTAGTTAATCATTTACCCAAACATAAAAGGAATTCAAGGTAATATCCATATAAATATATAAAAAAATAAAATTCTTGTGTGTTTTAGTTAATTATCTAGGGGTCTATAATGATTTAATACAATTTATGATATTTTTCATTTCATTTTGATGGAAAAGATAATGATTCCTTATTTTATACTTAGTCAACTCATAGAGTAAATTGAAACAAAATAAGTAATACATTATTGAAAATAAATTTTCATACATCTAGGATAGTTTATAGATGGAAGAATATTTGAGGTAATGAAAACTAATATATTTTTTTTTGAAAACCCATGAATTATAATTCAAGGAGAGGAGATGAAATGAATTTTTTATCTCAATTAGGTCAGTGATGATTTAGGGAAACATTTTGAAAGTAGTTATTTGATGTTCATTGTATTTTTTTATATAAAAAATGAATGGTGACAAAAAAATGTGTCTATTACTTTAGATGTGTTGTTATAACCTTCTATGAGGACAATATATATTTTTATAATATGTGGTATACTTTGAAATTTGTAATGAGTATTCTTATTAAAAATATTTTAAAAATTATAAATTTATTTTTATAAACTAAAAATTCAAAATACTATTACAATAAAATAAATCTATAATGTCCTAAATTTAAAATACCTTGTTCCTCTAATGTTCTGACATCATAGTACACCCTTATGTGTGTAGGTATTTCATAGAAACCTTTTTTTTATTTCTTTATGATTATTCCTAAAAAATAATTTTCTATAGGAAAATAATTATTTATTACTTTAAATCATTGTGATTTTCACTCAAAAAATAAAATTATTTTAATATCATAAACTTAATAGTGTTCAATTGAATAATATTTTCCTGATAATTTTATTGGAGACACTCATTCATCTTAGTTATGGCTAGAAAATATGTTCCAAAACTAGAAACATATCAACTATAAAACTCATACATATATTATCTCAATAGCTCACATAACTACATGATTCGTGTTGTCATCACAACCTCACTATTGGTAAACCTATGAAGAATATAGTACCAATATTTTAATTCATATAAATAGTAGAATAATATAACGTTAAATCTAATTAATTTCCATAACAATATTTTCACCCAAGAATTTTCCTCCAATTCATTTAAAAGGCGTCTCTAAGAGAGTGGTCTGATTGGAATGATGTTAGATTATTTGGATAGTGTTACCATAAAACACATAAATTCACAAATTATTTTTCAAATCATTTTATTATCCCTATTTTACTCAATCATCCACTGTGTGGGGTGGTTTGGTACCTCACACATTCTTTTAAGCCAATTTCTCATAGTAGAATATCTAATTGTGAAATAAAAAAAACCAAATATTATATCAGTAATTCTAACAACAAAAATAAATTAATTGGAAAAAATATTTTAAGGGTTTTATAAATATACATGATCTTGGTTGATTAGTGGGTATTTTTAAATATCTAGGCCATGAAGGATCGTCAACCGATATAGTATCAGTGGGATCTAATGTCTGCTCATGAGGCTCAAAATGTGTTGTAGTAGAAGTAAAATGAGTATGAACAATCAAATTCATGGAGAATGAGGTATAAGTAAAATAAGTTGGGATATACATATGTGGAAAATTATAACATGGATGGGGAGTCCGTTACATCATTAGATAAGTGAAAGCGGGAGAAAAAGGATCAGATGTAAGTTCTATAATCTAGATAGATCTTCTTAGCCCCTAAAAACATTGACCAAGTGGGATGCTCAAGGATTTGGCTCCCTCCTCCCCAGGGGGGAGGGAGGCATGTTCTCCCTTCCTTCTTGATGACTCAGTCCTTCATTACTTTCATGAATCAAGATTTTCACCCCCTTCCCATCGATCCCTCTTTTCCATAAGGTCCCTGATCATCACCTCGACATTCCTCAACTTTTAATATCTTCAAAGTAGTTCAACGGGGCCTCAGATCTTCACCTTCTGACGCTGATAGTCCGATTTAAGGGTCGTCGTCCCCCTATCTATGCTTTGGATTGATTGGTATTTGATTCATGGTATCTTCTAGAATGCATGGTAGTGGGTCTCTTCGGTCGGCATCAACTTATGTTTCGTTTCTCCTTAGAGGACGATATGAATATCGCCTAGTCTCGGGCCCCTCATGCAATCAACGAATGCGACAGTTTTCCTCCTTCGATGGTATTTTTCTCTCAACTGGAATTGTGACACTCCCTCATCTACGGTTTGGGTAAAATTTCCAGACCTACCTCTCCCTTTCCAGAACCCATCAATTATCTGAATGTTAGGAAATATGGTTGGTAAATACCTATGTTCAGATAAAAGGACATCGTCGGTTTGTCATACTATCTCCGCTCAAGTATGTGTCAAGGATGCGGTTTCAAAGGATCCCACAGAGTGGCTATGAATTTCAATTGGAGAAGAGTTTCGCTGAAAAAAATGTTTGTGTTTGAATCATGTCCTACATTCTGCATGGGGTGATATAGATTTCGACATTTTTTCCATATTTGTCATCATGAGCACATGTTTAGACAGGCTGGGACTAGTGTATTGGAGGGGAATGTGGTGTTGATTGACCCTGTTATGAACTAGACGGTGCGAGATCTTGATGGCTTAGTTGAGAAAGTGGAGGCACGCGGGGATACTCCAGAGGTGCTGGCTCTAGCCATCCTAGGTGTAGATGCTAGTGTTTAAGAGGATCAATAACTTTGGAATTCGTTGGCCCCTCTAGTAGTAGTGAAATGCGTAAAACCTAAGGAGGATGATCTATGGGTTGTGGATGTGTTTTCTCATCTAATGTAAGACTTGAAAATTCATGAGATAGCTAAGGATGATCCCTCATCTGTGAGCATGTCAGTGATTGATGTTCAATGTCCCAAGGGATCTCATGGATGGATCTTGGAGGACATGAACCTATAGCCTCAGATTGTGAGAAGAGGATATGAACAACCCACATGACTGGATTTGATGCGGGGAAAATCCTTCCTTTTCGGCTACAACTGGTTCTCAAAGTGGAAAGAGAAGGATGGATAGTGAGAATGTCTTGCGGTCCTTAGACCCAAACAACCTCATAACCAAACCCTAATGTCTTAAGAAGGCTAGGGATGGGGGAAGAAATTTTTTTGGGAGGTAAAACAGGTAAGGTGCTTATGTGTTTGCCGATTTCCCAAAATACAAGTGTGGTAATAAAGTTGTGGAATAGTATTCATGGTCTGGAGGTCCATAATCCACCAGTACCACACAAGGAGGAGTCTTCTAATGAGGATAGTTATAGTCTCCACGTAATGGATAGAATGAACTGAATTCAAGGGAAATGACCCCTCAACCCTAGAAGGAAGAAGGTTAAAAAGGCATGTGTGACTCAGGGAAATGTATTGTGGTTCAGGGAAAAAACCAAAGGGACGCAAGGACTAATCATACATTACAAAACCATTGGATAATTATTAGGCCATGAAGGGTGGGAAGAAGGAAGTTTAAGATAATCAGAATGAGGAAAGTGATGAATTGAGTAGGGATTCAAGAGATATGGAAGGAGAAGATGGGAAGTTCATGGAACTTATCTTGCACTCCAAGGAAAAAATTATTGAAACTAGTATCCGACCAAATATATTAGAAGATGATATCAAAAGAATTTATGATCATCTGTTGAATGTTTATTCTAATAAGGAGAAATTAGTGTGGATAGAAAAATAAGACCTCATAATGGCCTAGGGATTCAATCAGATCAAAATCAACAGATAGGAGTCTATTCAGACAATGGAAAGAATGATCACTCACCTTGAAGAGAAAATTAAAGAGGATCAAGAATCTTATGTTAGCACATTGCACTGGGAGGTTTATAGAGTATCTGAGTCAAGTAATCTTAGCCAGGTGTTTAATAATTTTTTCATCTCTTTCAATATGAAGTGGTTTTTCTTGTTGATCAATAGTTGACTATTTTTCCTTAAAATGGTTTTATTAATAAAAAAATTTAATTTGGGGGAGGAGGATTAGATGTAAATGGTGGAAAAACTATTGGCGGCCTAAATATTTGGGGTTCCTTTAAATACACTATGGTATAAAGTAGTGTGATAGATACCATATCAAATGAATAAAAATTATGTGATCGGGTATATTGAGTTGTGCGAGTAGCTATAGTACCACACCCTCACATTAGTTGGATGAGGAACACTACCACTAGTTTCATCAGAAAATAATTATCTCTTGAGATGAAGATCCTGATTAAAAGTTAAAAAAATATTAATCATATGACATTATATTCTTTTGATATATATATTTTAAATAAAGTACTCAAAACATGCAAAATAAGAGTAATTATCAGCCCTCCCATGTAGTGATTATTGTATGACATCCTCTTCCATCATACCTCTTCTATGTTTCTTATTTAATTTATACAAATAAATGCATTTAATTTAAATTTAATCACTAATGATTAGGCCAAATAATAAACAATATGTTACATGACATAATTAATGAATAAAAATAGTTAAACTAAAATAAGTATACATTGTGACATAACAAAATAAAGTTATATTTATTAGTAATATTGTCAAAACATATAATACATGTAGTTAAAAATTAACACATTCAAATTAGCATTCTTGGGATGGGTATGATATTTTTCTTCTTCTTATTTTTTTTTAATTTTATCCAATGCATTTCTTGTTAAGTCATTTTGATCAATTTTTTCAATTGATTATGTTATTTGTACATTTTTTTGGGTTAGGTCATTTGCTTCATATTTTGGGTTAGTTCATTTTTCATTTTTTCTAGGGTCATTATTTTTAATGGCTTCAATTTAAATTCTAATTAGTTTAATATATTTTAATTAAATTTATCATGTTTTTTGTTGAAATTTAATTGTTTCAGATTTTTTTGTTTATTAGATTATAATATAGTAGAATTCAATATTAAAAAATGAACCACAAAAAAACTACAAATATTATATATTGAAAATTCACATTAAGGTTATGTTGGATAAAAAATATTTGTAATCAATAGTTAAGTGATTTGAATAGTACCAACCTGAAAAACCCAATTTGAGCTAAAAAAATAATCGATAAAACAAATAAATGATTTTATATACTTACCACCACAAATTCCGGTTCAAAATAAACATTAAAAATTGAACTATTATAGTCATAATTTGTAATAAATTGAATCGGGATAATGGGGGAAGTGACAATGTCAATTTCATCCAAACCATCATACAAAATATTTCTTGGGGTTAGTTCAATAATGAAACCAAATTCATGTCATAAATAGTCTTTAGAAAAAAAATTGATTCCCTAATGATACCAATGTTTATGGATGATTTTTAGAAAGAGTATTATTATTGTAAATAACTTGAAATCCATAATCACTAATTAATATTCCTTGTCTTGTTATTGAATCAAAACACATTCATTTAATCATTGTGATTCAACCTTGATAGTAACAATCCAATATTGGTATTTTATCAACAACTCCATAATAAGGTACATTTTAAGATCAAGGTCTAATATCTAATTCACTATCATAATATTATTTTATTGTATTTAAAATTACACTATCATGTTTTTTCTTGGTGTTAATTTCTTATTCAATGATAATAACATTTTACCCATTGATCACAATTGATTTGAATTCACAAACCACATAATTATTACCAAAAGCCAAATATTTTATTTCCTTAGAGAAAGATTTAGTAGGAAATAGAAATAAAAAAATATATATGAATATTTATATCAAATAAATATTAATTTTATTAATTTAAAATAGTATTACTTATACCTTCACTTTCAACAAAGAAGAAAACCCTTTTCTATGAAAATAATATCACCTTATTAAAGATAAAACATAATGATTTATATATATAATTTGTTTATATTCCCTGAAAAAATAGAAATAGGTTAACAGATATATAAAATTACATTAGATGTGACAAAATATACATGTTCAATTTATTTAATTTATGTAGTCATAACAAAATCATAGTTTAAAAAAACCTATGTCATGTACTGTATTCTGATATTAAAGGAATAATGAAGTCATTGTGTAGGATCCAAGAATTCATCCTTTTTATGGAAGTGATGAAAAATTATATTAAATTTTCTCATACTACTATTCTTCATTTATCATTGGTCTATTTTGTATTGATGTAACATAAAGAAGAAACATTAAACAAAAATCAACCCAATATTGTGGAAAGTAAAATTTCATGATAGAACCATCAATATGATTCCAGTTTTGAAAATAATACAGTGATGTGTACATATTTATCTCAGTTGGATGTATAAAATAAAATAAAAAACGTAATTTAATAAGTATTTCAATTAAAATATGGATAGTTATATGCAACATTCATGTGAAAAATTATAGAGTAAACATTTTCATTAACTCATGAAATTAATGATTCATCTTACATGATTTTTTTTGAAAGAAAGACATGAAAAAAATATTATCACAAAGATCTTTATAAAAATGGTATAACAGAATAACTACATATTTTATATTAATAGACATTAAATGAATTATTTCTATTGTAATAAACTAATTCTAAAATATTTTATAATCTTAAGTCTTTAATGATTTAAACTTTAAATCTCTTCTATTGATCCATTTTGATATGTTTCTTGAATACCCATTTGGATCTTTGATATTCTACATTACTTAAAGAATTTATTTTTCTACAGGTGTCATCATATAAGAAGAAGTCATCAAAATCCATGTATTTTAAATGATACAAACATAATGAAATTATTATTGAAACCCAAATCCACCAAGTCATACTGAGATCATATGTTATCTTCTTTCTTTCCCTTGATGTTTAGAAGAATTGAAAACATCATTTCACCTAAATATTTTTGGAATGTGAATTATTTCTAAGAAAATAAGTAAATAATTGGTTAACCAATAAAGAAACACAATAAAGATACTTTTCTTCTTCCAACTATAATTGGATTCAATGGAAACATTATTCCTCTTTCTATAATTCATTGGACCCTTCCTGAATCTAAAACTGACATCCTACAATTTAGTAAGAAAATAAATTCTAGATATACACTGAGGTTTATTTTCAATCTCCAAGGAATTTCTAAACCTTAAAAAATTATTCCTATATAGATGATCCATTTACATAATCATTGATATAACATAAAAATAAAACTATAACAACATTTATGTCTTATAGATCATGTATTCTTCATAAAAATTGTACTTAAAATTTTTCCCTTCATGCTCCAGCTAGACATCATTACATAAGAAGAAAATATATTTATCACACACATAAATATAAAATGTATGTACAATATATCTTTCAAACAAGTATTATATTTTCACACACCCACATTCCAAATATGCCTATACCCTTTTATTAAAGGTTTCTTATATAAATATATATAATTTCTAGGATCAGAGGGTCAATATATTAGTATACTCATGAATGTAAAAAATGATTAGATACACATTAATGGATGAAGGTAATAAATTTTTATAAAAATAATACATGGGTCATATGGGTAAATCATATTCCTAAATAGATTAAAAAAATAACATTATGCATGCGGCCTATAAGATTAGGATATCAATCAACAAATTTCCATCATGATAATGCATCTGTTGGATGAAAAACTTCATCATTATCCTTGTTTCTCTCAGTGTCATGTTGTTACATATTTATTGATATTCCATCAGACATGAAAATATTATAGATTATAGGTATTAATGGAAAGTATACATTAAATTATGTGGAAAATAAATGGTTTTCCATTAGTATTTAGCTTCCATCGGGATATATCACATTTTATATAGTCATTTCATTAAGAAATTTTCTCCCAGAATAAGATTTAGTCTTTAAAAAAAATATTTTTTTATAAAATCTATGTTCATCTACTTACTTCCATGACATATAATGGTTTTAGGGAATATCTACATCATCTAGAATCAAGTCATTCAAAAAGGTAATAATATAATTGATCTCAAATATTAGAAATCCCATACATAGTTTTCCTATGAAATAATCAGATTAAAAATTCCATCTTTTTTTATTATACCTTATCATTGATATACCAGTGTTAGGGAAACATCATTGAATTTTTCACTATATCAATAACATCATTTTCATTACATCCATAATGTGTGATCATATTAAAGTATACTAGGTTTAGTATCCTTTTTTGATCAAGTAGATGAATAAAGAGAAATAGATCATCTAATAAATTCTTCAATACAGTCCTCTCATTCAAATCAAAAACATTTTGAGATTTCTATTTCTTTTAATTGTAATACTAGACATAGTAGTTTGTGTAAAAAATATATTTTTATATGGTATACAACTTCTTCAAGAATCAAAAAAGGTCTTCCAAAAAAATTATAGAATTGGAATAGTATATGAACTCGAATTGAATCATTGTTAAATGAAATATCTAAAAATATGTCAAACCAGTTTTGAAAACTTCTTGATATCCGATTTGTTTCATATAACCAAATTCTATCAATTTTATAAAAAAAATTCATATTTCATGTCATAAAAGTAATGAATTAATATTTCTTTCAAATAGAAATTTATTTAAGGAAATTATAATTTCCCAATTAATATAAAAACATACCTAATACACTAGCCTCTGTGAGAATTATAATTTAAAAGAGAATAATATACTATATATAAAAAACCATGACTGTAAATTAATTAGATCAATGAGTTTCTTATTTTTTTTTTCCAAACACAAGTTTTTATTATCGGATAACTAATCGTCTTCTTTAGTGTTAGTGACCTCCATAAAGATCCATCAAATAATCACTGACATCAATTCTATTTGATAAAAAAAATCACAACCAGTAATAATAATTTAATTGTTTTAAAAAGGACAACCAAAATGTATATTGTCATATAAAACTAGTGTTGTTTGACTCACTAGGGAATTGTTGTTCGAATTTTCAATTTATTACCCAAGAGGAAGATATTTAGATAATTTTAAATATTTAATTTCTCATACTTCATTGATTATGGAAATGATGAAAATAAAATTTTATGGGTGAAAAAACATCCCAAGAGAGTCAAATTTGGATCAATATATCAAAAACACAAGCCTATTAATTATTCTTATCAAAAAATTACTAAATAAGTCCCCTCTAGGGACTGATATAAGAAAATAATCCACTAAAAAAAATATAATTTTATAGAAATTATTAGTGAATAAATAAAGGAAGATAAATATATTTAACAAGTTGAAAATTGTGAAGCTCTCATTTATAGATGTATGGATATCACTTATTTTAATAGTAAAAAATAAGCAAAACATTTCCAATATTAAAGTATATGTAAACGGTAAATTAGCACCATCCCAAAAACCTAGTACACCACCTAAAGTGATAGAATCTTCTAAAAATAGAAAAATTAAACTTCCCCCACATCATTCACACATTAAAAATGTCAAGACACTTCCACCAAAATAAACACATCATCATTAAAATTATAAAAACAATTTCATATATCCCGGAAAACTCTAATAATTGTAAGGATAACCAGAAGAAAAATAGTAATAATAAATTAATAATTAAAATATATGAGTACAAATTCTAACCCTTTTTCAACGAATCTAGAAGAATAATTCCATAAAAAATATAGGATACAATTTTTTTCCTAGAATAAAAAAATGGAGTTGATTCTTGGAAGATGATATAAAAGACATGAGACTAACCAATTTTATGGTGAATAAAAACTAAATAATAACAAAAATCAAGGATAGATCATCATGGTGGTAGAAGAAAATGAAATTTTCTCATAGGGATGAAACAAGATGAGAGTTATATTAGATGGTAGGGAGGTCACAAGAAGAGATTTGTGTGAAGTTATATAACAACATCTTTTTAAAACTATTGGTATACATGTTCAATACTAATGGTTAACTAAAACTACTTGTATACCATTAATGTTTTCACTCTAAAAAAACTATTCCAATAAACCCTTTATATAACCTTACATACAATATTATCAATAAAAATTGTTTATATAAACTATTCCAAGTGTCTTTATGTAAAAATCCAATACCAATTTAATTTTGAAAATCTAGGTATAGATTTCATGAAAAAATCATACACCAATAATTATACTAAACCATTAGTATAAATGGAACTATACAAATAGTATAAGAAAATTGTCCGTATCGGTGAATTAGTATATCTACCTTTTCCACTAGTGAGGGATGATGTTACACGATGGAGAGTCATAAAAAGATTTCATTAAAAAGTTATTATGTGTTTCTATAAATAGAGTTATGTTGGATTATTTAAAAATATTAATTTTGTAGTTATATGATTTAAAATAATGTTATCAGATCGAAAGACTCAATGTGAACAAAGGGAGATGTATATATTCCATGTTTGAAAGATCAAATATTCTCCTACATGGAGATTTATGTTGGATGTTTTAGCTATAAAAATATTGATTCCTAAATTTACCATTACCAGATGAAGAATTATCTAATAGAGTAAACCAGTGCATTGAAACTTTCAAGGATCTATATAAATATTATTGAATGAACATAAAAAAATTTATAATAGACTAAAATAAAATTGAAAAAGTTATCTGATAAATAAGTAGAGTTCCAGTAATCAGATAGTTTATTACAAAGTATAGTTACGATGTTGAGATATGTGATACCTAAACAGAGAAATTTGAAGATGAGTTAGAAATTACAAAGACTGTTTTTATAATGATCTATTTTTAGTATTTGAAATTCTTAGTTTAAAGACACATATGAAATAATATAACATGTTAATTATACTAGATCGAGATAACCTACATAGATCGCTGGATAGAGAAATTTATGAGGTTGAATTAGATGAATGTTCATCATAAATACACTAAAAAAATCCAATGGATGTTTTATTTCAACGGAATTGGATAGATAATAGAAATTTTTTCAGGTGGACGTGCTCATAGTATAAATGGTTTTGTAGAGTCTGAGATGAAGTTGAGTTGTATCAGACATGGATATGTTTGATCCCATCAGAGAGAGGGTTCCTCATATAATTTAACATGGAGAAGACATATGAGATAGAGTTTTTTATTGTGAATCCATATGATAAAAAATGCTAATGATGTACCATAAGATAGAGGAGTTCATTCATAGTACATCTGATAGATATTTCCTAAATCAATATCTAAGAAACATTATTTGAAAATTATAAATTCCATACCAATTAAAATTAAAAAATATTCATTCAATGATTTTTATATATCCATGTTAGGGAAGATTTAAGAATGTCCAGTTTGTATGAATATTAAATAATATTCAACAATATTTTAAATAGATTTGGTGAAATTTAAATGAGTGGGATATCTATTTTTTTGTTTTATTAAGAAATAATAATAATTTTGAGTTCCAACATATTAATATAATAATTAAAACTATCTAAATGGGTGAAATAGTATGAGTTCAATAATTTTCAGATAAGGAGGAACAAAACTATTGAATGATTTTACCCTATGTATCCAACCAATATTCTAATTGGTAGAAAGAGGGGAATCTGACTATAGAGCTTAAAAATGTTCATCAGACCAAAGAGATCTAATTAATAGAACATTAGTTCGAGTTTCATCACTCAAAAATAAAGTATCAGACCATTTATCATTGTTGAGAGAAGAATTTGAGAGTGAGTTGTCAACTGAGTTTCAACTTAGTTGTAGGATGTGATGTAGGAAAAGAAAGAGCATGAAACCTGGGTTTATCGAACTGAGTATCATCAGAAGGAAGTAAATTGATTTTAGTAGTATATGTTGGAGAAGTAATAGATGACGTCTTTGACCCATAAGAAAAAAGGTTATATCCTATAGAGTTTTATTGAGTGGAACTTTTCTAATGAGAAATCCAAGACATTATTTTATAATGTGTGATTAAGTAATTATTGTTTTTCCTAGACTATGATTTTTTGAGAAAAATAAAATTTTAAGATTGTGGTTAAGGATAATAAAGAATATACATAGGCGAAGGTGATCCAAATTTATTTTAGATAAATAATATCTAAATAATAAGATATTTATATAGTGGATAAAATAATAATAAGAATGTTCTTTTAGTAGGAGGGTATAACTAATTACTAAAAAAGATTATGGATGGGGTTTATAACAAACCAGGAAGGAATTAGATAGGATAATGATTGTTAATGGGTATAAAAAACAATGGTAAAATATTTTATTGTTGACGTTTATAACTAGGAATAACTGAAGGAAATATTTCTGGTTTATAGATCCAGTATATTCAAATGCCTTTGCATTCCAAAAAAATTCAGTCAAAGAAACCATATTGGGGGGGGGGGGGGGGGTAACTAACATGAAAAGGAGTAGGTCTTTGTAGATGACATTGTAAATTAAATTTAAGATATATCACTTAATATTATTTTATAAAAATAAAATTTGAGTTATATTATTGATTGTATCATAACTCTAACAAGTTTCATAGGTTGAGTTCATTAGACGAATTTATAAAATAATGTGATCTCTCATTCACCCCCACTACTTATCAGTGATCCGACACTGATCAGGGAAAATAAAATTTATCTAAAAATAAAAAAAATATTTTTTTCATTCAGGTGGATTGAAAATTTTATATTTCTCCTCATGTGGTCCATTTATAAGCATGTTGGAATTTTTTATATTACATTTTTTCCCTAAAAAATTCAAAATTTGAAAAAAAAACGACATTTAATTTTGTTAATAAACTGGAAATAAATCTATATATTCAAAAGAATCAAAAATTTAAAATTTTGTCACCAAATTCTACTGAAATCCTACTCCAAACATCCAATACTATGTTCCAAGGTCCCCGGTGTGACCATAAGCTTCTATGCTATGTCCTCACGTTCAATTGAATGGAGAATATAAAAAGCATCTGTAGTCATATTAACTGATTTTAGTCATGTTTTCTTATTCATAAGCCTCCAAAAAATATTCTATAACCACATATACATAGAAATTTAGTATCATTAGTTTATATGAATTACTTATTTATTTAATATTTACCTTATTTCCATATGTTTTGAAATGAAAATTCCACTCTTTAATAGGTGTGGAATATAAACTCCATGAACGAAACCTCACATGGATGGTTATATAAATGTATTTAATGAATAATTATGACATTTATAACATTATTATGATATTATAATGATAAAAATTTATATATATATACATATATATATTAGTTCCCTCAAATTCCATAAAAAATGAAATTACCGTTGTGTGTACATCAGACTACCACCTACACGATCAATATTTTTTGTTTCCCATCACTGGCCAACATAGTTAGTTATATAAATGGATTTAATATATAAATATGATATTTTATATGTGAATATGGGTCCCTTATGGTTATATATATTATTTTATTTGAAAATATAGTCATTTTTGTTGAAATAATATTTCTTAATAATGATATTTTTTATCATTACATGTGAATCATCAACATGAGTTTTATAATTTTACCCTAAAAATAAAAAACTATATGAAAAAGAAAATATACATCTTCATTAAATTTTTTGAGACAATGAAACCATGAATAAGATTTAGGGACAAGAAATCCTGAATAGAAACTTGTGTGGAAGGAAAATTAGGTTACACAAAAAATTGAATTCACCAAAGAATAATGAATAAATGGGTAATGAATAATTATAATTAAAATTTATATAGTTATATAAATTTAAAAACTGTTCTTATATAGATATATAATAAATATTAGTTTATTATATGGGAGTTTATGACTTGTTCGACTATGTAGAAGTATGATATAAAGGTTTATCATCACAAACTTCTTTCTTTAAGAAGTGTTTTTAATCATGAACCTAATTAAAATATATGTTGTATATAATTACACAATGTTATATTATATCATGATACAATATTTAGAATGGTAATTAATTTTCCATTTCATATTCTCTCTTTTATATGGTTTTACTTCATGTGTTATGTGATATAAAATTGTTCTTGGTCCGAATTTAAATTTCTTGAGACATGTTTCATGTGGTGAACCATGTTTTCTCTTATATGGTGTGACTAACCAATGAATATATTTTGATATATTCCTTATTTTAATTAATTTTATTTATAGAAAAATATCATGTTGTAGCTTTCTATGGTATATTTTTCAATAATTACCAATGTCATAATGGATTTTTTTTACAATATTAATTTTTTATCTGGATTATAAATTATTCAAATTAAATTGGGAAAATTATATGTTATTTATATTTTAAATCACATATATTATGATCGAATATGTTTTATTGTTTTCAAATATTACTAATATTTTCTTCAATATTGGTCAAATCAATTGAAATAATGTTTATAAGAATATTAAACCTTATTTCTACATTCATTATAAAATATTTATTTCTATATCAATATTATTTATTTTGTTTCAATAATTATATTTTCTACAAGTAAGTTATTTTTTGCTAATATTACATTAACTATAACTTTCATTTCAATATTTTCAGATGAATCTTTTTAATGTTTTATGTGTAAGTCATTTTTGTCTTTCTTGATCGATGTGTGAAAATAATATCTTTTTAATGTTTCATGGATGAAGAGATTTTTCCACCATCATGGCCATTTTACATTATTTAGATTTCTCATTTTTTTGATATTATTTAGAATATTATCTTTTATATTATTTTTTAAATAAAATAAAATAAAATTGTTATATTTTTTTAATGTTTTTGAAAATATATTTCATTCAACTTATGTTTATTTTGACCTTTGACCCCATATTTACTTACATAACCATAGTTTTAGTTCACAATTTAATTACTATAAATAATTTCAAAAATAATGTTTTAAATATCTTCTTAACCTCTCATAAAAATAGTTTTGTATGTGACAATATGTTTTACTTTTTTCAAACAACATAATAAAATATAGAAGCAATTGTTTGTGTCTCTCTTCCATTTTACACTACATTTTATCAAAAAAAATAATTTAATAGAAACATTAGTTTATGATGAATTTATGGTCTCCTTCAATCTATTACCACTTTATAGGTTATTCATTATTTTGCAAAATAATTTATTTAGTTCATTCAACCTTGGAAGTTGTTTCCTCTATTATTTTTCATTATACATTTGTCATTATTTTTCTCCCTTATATCCTTGATTTATAGTTCTATGGATATACAAAATTTAAACACTACATTTTCTTTACTATATTTAATTTTAAATATATGTTTTTATATAAAGGAAGATTAATAATAAATTTATTTTATTTTTATGGAATTTAGAAATTTAGTATTCTATATTCAATAAGGATATTTACTAATTATTATCAAATAATGAATATATAAATTATTATTTATTAAATATATAAAATATTCATTGGATTTTTTAGTGATTGGAAGGGCCCAAAATTATATTCCCCTATGAAGAAATGGGTGAGTTTCATGAGAAAAATCATCATGGCTATTCTATGTATGTCTCCCCAATTATTTATGATCACTTAGATGTGGACCTAAAGGTATGTATTCTGTCTTGGATGAGGCCTTGATGATAATATTATGATGTATTGAATTATTCACTCCATTACCATTAAATTATTAATTTTTTCACATGTGATTGATTGTAATGTTATTCATGTATATAAATCAAATTCATGTGATTAATTATATGTAATCAATTTATTATCATTAATGTATACCATTTTATACTTGTGTAGTTCATTCTATGAAATATCTTGATGTAAACTACACTTAATGATAATTTAATCTCACATATTTGATGTTTCTATTTCCCTAACTTATAAATAAGAGTGTCATATTTTTTATAGAATATAATACTGTGTAGAGAAATTTAACGGAGATATTTATGAAATTATGTGAAATAATACATTATTGGTATAATGATTTTTTTTAATATTGATGGAATTATGTTGGTTTTGTTATGTAATAGATTTTTTCCTAACTATTTAAAAATAAAAATGTAAAATGTCTTGGGAATATAAGTGATTTAACACTATTTATTGATACTATAATTATTTATAGTTAATTTATGGCTTCTTTACATGGTATCAATGTGAGTAAATAGTTAATATGACTTAGTAATGTATCCAGGTATGTGAGTATGGGTATACTATTTTTGGTATCAGAGAAGGTTTTAGAAAACATTATATGTTATTATTTTGTCAGATAAAGTTCATTTTATCATTTTTAGATACCATCAAGGGTTATCAAGATTAAGGAACATCATTACATCAACAATATAAGTACACTTTGGTGGTCGTATCTGATTCATTTTTCAATGGATTAATGATATTTTTGGAGTCATTTATAGGGTTTTAAAAGGGACACATAATTAAGGTTGATATTTCCCTTAAATATAGTATTCAAATTAGTGTGGTAGTTATTTAAGAAAAATTTTATTTTGGGGAAAAGTTGAATGCATAGATTACTATTGGGGTTAGTATCTGAATTTATAAAAAAGTAATTGTGTTTTTTAATGAAAATTGTAATTGTTGATTGAGAACATATATAAAATTCAATAATGAAAAGAAATTTTATAGAATAGTGATTCAGGATGATATTTACAATATTTTTGGATAATTGTACATGTTTACTAGTGCCAAATTAGATTATATTAATTTAGGGATAATTATTAAAACAATTAATGGAAGATTCTGGATTTTATGTTATGGTAAATATGGTTATTTTTATAATTGTATTTATTTTATTATTGAAAATATATTATTATGGTATATAAATTTTTTTGATGTGACTTTATATTTAATTAATGTTGTTTGGAGATACATTATTAGTTTATTTTTGAAGAATATTTGATCAATTTGTTTTTGAATTTTCAAGTTTAATTATAGTCAACAAATTTTTTAGAGTTTTAGGGGTTATTTATTTTTTGAATGATTTATATAGAACACTTAGTTTTATTGTTGAGGTCTTGGAGATTAATGTATTATTTATTTATATGATGGTTTTTTATATTGAGTATTATAATTACTTGTGATAATCATTTTAGTTTTAGTAATGCAATATAGATCTAAGGAGTAAATTTTCATTCGATTTCTAGATCATAAGAATTTTAAAAAGTTAATTTTTATGATCTCGTAAACAAAAAATTGATCATGGTTATTTTTATATTATAAATGAGATGAACTTAGGTATAAAAATATTACAAACACAACCAAATTAAAAATTAAAATAATAATTAACTATATTTTCTCATATTCTTTATCTCAATAGTAGTATTATTCCCAAAACCCAATCAGAAGGAATATAAATCAATTGATTCAAATGTGGATAATAATTATCATCTTCCATAGTATGATTTTAGAAACTAGTTATGAGTCAAATAATTGCATATAAACTGTTATAGAAATATATAATTTAGAAATAATAGTTTTCTTAATGGTATCTTTGTAATTACTTATCTACATCTATGATTACACTTATGTAAATATACATCCATTTTTATATCAATAAATAAAACAAATGATGATACATTTTATTTTAGACCAGGAGAATATAACACCCCAATATTTAAATTTGTAATCATATTGATATAAATACTATGTTGAATAGAATATTTCACAATCTATATCAAACTAAAATGAGTTTTGAAAAATTAAATAACAAATATTACAAAAATTATCATAAGATTAAATCCTTTGGTAAGAAAAAAATATTATTCATTTAAAAATGACTAAATTATAATTATTTAGTGTTAGAATGGATTTATTTCAAAGAACTATTCTTAAATTTTATTTATATAATACTAATAATTTAAATTGACAACTTTTAAAATATAATTGTGATATATGTAATTTATAAATATATTACAATTTATTAAATTAGTAATTGATATGAATTAATATTAATAACACTTAACGTTTATAAAGGTCATCTTTCTATTGAATAATATATTAATTATTTTTTATATTTCAATTTAATAATATTTTTTAAAAATTTAATTTTTATTTAATGTAATAAAGTCGTTTTTTAATTCCAAATATCAAAATTATCATAGGGTGAATGTTTTTATTTTTTGGTAATGGTAAATGCTTAGGGGAATAGTGAAATGTTCTTTTTACAAATATTATTAAATTTAAGAAATCATTATGATATAATAATGACCTGAATGTTTTTCAAATTCATTTTTCTAGACTAATATGTGTCTAAGGATTAGAATAAAAATTTAAAAATATTAATTTAAATTTATAAACCTATGTTTTACCTTTTGGAACCTAAATGATGCTTTATTTTAATAAAAGAACATTTTGACACATTTATTTTATTAATTATTTAAATGGTTACATTGGGGTTTTGGATTTTTTTTACATAAAAACCATTTATTTCATAATAAACAAATAAAATTTATAATAATAAATACTATAGGTGATTTTGTTGTAAAATTATTTCTATTCTTAAAAATAAATTTTTATAATGACTATTTTTCATTGTATTTTTATATATTTATTTTAAAATTAATTTTTTCTTGATATATAAATTTAATATTATAAAATGGTTAATATATATAGACTGAACATGTTCAATTGTTTAATAAATATCATTTTTAGTAAAAACAATACATCTCTTAGGTTAAATATTTGCCACCATGATTAATGTCAAATATGGTAAATGGTTAGACAAATAGATTATGAGATAAATATTACCAAAATTTGTATAAAAAATTATTGTATGAGAAAATTTATACCCTATCTTATCAAATCACTGAATATTTATTCCATTTGGTGGAAGATTTTTTTTGAGAGTGACATTTATGTTATTTTAATTTTGGAGTATTTGAAAAATTTCACTATCTTTTACATAATATTTTGTAACTATTTTTATGGTAATGATAAAGACAAAAATATATTATTTAAATAACATATATTAATATAATAACGAGTATGGAATTATATCTATGTTAGTAATTTATTTTTAATTTTATATAGTATTATACATATCTAAAACACTTTCACAACATCGAAACAATACTTGTGGGAGCCTTATAAATGTTAAAGTAAATGGTTTAAACATAATACTAGTAATAATATTTAGATTAAATGGATAATTTAATTTATTTAATGAAAAAATAGGTAATAAGTAAATTTAAATATTAAATTTTAATTCAATGTTTATCTAGATACCATTGGAGAGGTATTTTGTGAATAGTATAGAAATTGACTGTAAAAGGTATTTAATGTTAAATAATATATTATTAATTAAATTATTTTAAAAAAAGTTATTTTAAGGTTATTGGATTTGAAAAGGCTTAGAATATACATGATGCACTTCTGAAAAAATTCAATTTTTTAAAATTATATTTCTCACTCTTACATATTGAGATTTTAAAAAAGACCATCTCGTTTTCTTATATGATGGGGCTCAATATAGCATTTAAAAACACACATTTGGGTTTGGTTTTATCTAAACATTAGACCCATATACCTCTCCAAACACCCCTTATAACATCCAAATTTCCAAGGTGTGAGCATAAAACTCCCTTATAATGTCCTTAAATTTAATTTGGAGAAGGATATCAAAAGGAGAAATAATCACATTTATTAAGTTTATTAAAGTTTATTTATTCTAAAACCTCCAATAAATATTCTATAACCATTTAGAAATTATTAATAGTTTCATAATTAGATTAATTTAATTTTATTATATTGAATTATAAACATCATTTAAATCCTTTGTAAAATGAAAATGTCAATATTGTTTACAAGAGAACTACTAGCTCCAGGAAAGACACATTTCAATTTTCATTACCGAATCACAGGGATTGTCATAAATTTGGATTTAATAAATAATTACTATATTTATAATAAAATTAATATTCTAAAAAAATAAACCATTTATGCCATCCTTTCATATAATTCATTATAAAATGAAAATTTCTTTTTGTGTTTGTGTATAATACATACCCAAGAACAAAGGTATTACATTTTCCATCACCCCAAAAACATGGGTGGATCTAAAATTAGATTTAATGTAACACTCTAATATTTTACAGGGAAAAAATTATATTCGATACTATAAAGGAAAAAAATATTGACTTATCCACTTTTACATACAACAATACGTCTCATTGATATCTTTTATTATACACAACACTGTGTTTTACTGAACTTAAACGACTCATGGTAGATTTTACCCTTATAAAGTAGTCATTAAATTGGTGGTTATAAATAGTGTTAACTAATTTATGATATATTTATGTATATGTATATATAAATAAATATTTTCCTCAATATATATTATTGGAAAATGTTTATTAAATAATCAATCAATTTTTATTAATGTGATTTAATAATTTAAAATAATGTTTTCTTTAAAAACGGTTCTATTGCTTTTTATAAAAAAATATAATAATTAATTTTTTGAAATTTTAAACAATATATTGGATAATATTACCTTAATTTTTGGAATTTAATTATTAAAATTCAATTTGGGTGAAATTTTGGGTTTTTTTGGAAAATATTTCTTTTTAGGTGAATACTGAAAAATACCGATTTTGGAAAAAAGTATTGTATTTTAAATAAATTATATAATTTCAAATTTCTAATATGTTTTATGAATAATTTTTCTATTAAAATAATTTATATTTAATAACATTAATTGATTTGAAAAAAATTATATGGGAATTTATTAAATGTTTGTTTTTGGGTTTAAAAATGGGTTTCTTAAAAAACTGGTTGAAAATTCATAATGTCTCTCAATTTTAATTAATTAAAAAATATTGAATTGGGAGTCTCTTAAATGAAAGATAAAGATAATATATCATTAAATATTAATTTATTTTGATGCAATGATTATTATGAGTCATAGAGTTAATATAGAATCATCTTTTTCTCAAAACAAGTACTATTATTAAAAACCCAATGCATCACTGTGTCTGCATGATTGATATTAAATAACAATATTACACTTATATGAATTGAATTTTAAAAACTGGACTCCATATTATTAATATTAATAATTTATAATTTCTAATAAGTCCAAATAAATTTTTTACTTTAATTATTAGTGAAAATAGTTAAAATTAATCAAAACGATTAAGGTGAAAATAGATTTATTTAGCGATTATACATAAACATGAGAGACAAAATGACCTAGAAACTTATCCAAGCACTATTTTATGGACATATTCAGATCTATATGAAAGTTTTATCTATTTTTATGAATTTTAGGGACACTTTTCCATGAATATGACCTATATAATAAGTTAAGTAAGGAAAAAGGAAAAAATAGCATTTTTAATGTATATTTCTATAATGCATTTGGATAGGAAAAAACAATATAGGTTTGGCTATAAATACTATTTTGAAAGATAAATTAGTTTTTTTATGTCATGATAATTTATTTTAATTTTTTATAGATAATCTAATTTCATTAAATACATAAAAAATGATATTACTTAGTTAATAATTATCTAAAATAAATGATAATAAAAATATTAATGTTAAAGTAAATATAATTTATCATTGTGTTAAATTAATTTTTTAGTTGAATATACGATATCATATGGGTTTTTGAATAATATATTCTAATTCTACCTTTCTGTTTACATTTTTTTAAATTCAAAATAAAGTAATAATGTCAAAATTTACATTAATGTAATTTTGTAATAAAAACTATTTTATTAAATGATTTTAAGTTACTAAAAATAATATATTATCCCAAGTGAATTTTAAATTTTAATAAATATCAAATATGTTCTTTTAGTGGAATAATTATTAATTTATAAGAACTATATTGGCTACAAAATAACAAAAATCTATGTTTGCGTGGCTAAAGATAAAAGGATGTTTTTTACATTACATGAATTTGTGTTAAAATTAATATTACACCCACATTGGATTTTTATTTTATAAATTATAATCAATAGTTAGAATAATTGGATTCAAATTTTATAATAATTCTCACTTTATTTTATTCTTAATGTATAAATTGATTAGGTTAGAACACTATTTATAATAACAAAAAAAGAAAAAAAAGAAACTTACGAGTTAAGGGAAAAAATGTTTCAAAAATGTGTTTTATTTTTAGGTGGAGGTTCAGATATACCCTATAATTCCTAAAAAAATTAATTATCATTATTTTTTTCACTTTAGGTAAGATTTAACTACCATTAGTAAATAAACATGGGTATTTACAAAAATGGAACTTCTCCTCAACTATGAAAGGGAACTCACTCACCTAGCTTATCCACACCTCTCAAGCCATTTGGTTCATCCCAACCCTACCAAAATAACTAAAAAAATTACTTCCTATCATCCTAGATGTATTAATTTTGACCTAAATCCATCCAAGGTTGTCCTTTGGTGAAAAGGAATTTGATTTACCTGAAGAAGAGGCACAATTCATAAATTAGCATTTTAGTTTTATTTCTTTCTCCACCACCAGGAATTATTAATACACCATGATGATATAATAACCTACATATTTTTAATATACTGAGATGTTTTTATTTTAAGTTCATGACCTTAAAAAATACACACTTCTTTCAAATGGTTTACAAATTAATTAGTTGTGTGAGTGGTGGGCTACTACCATGTAAAACGATATCATTTGGTTTTCCATTACCTCATCTCAAGATTGGGTATAATTATAGATATAAATTTTATATATGATATTTTTAACATAATTATACATATTTATTAATTATATCATTTATAAACTTTTATGTTCCATTTTGCAAGGGATATGATAACATAGCTCATTTGTACGACAGACGATTACCTCATGAAGTGATGTGACTCGTTTTTCAATAACACATTACGTAAAAGGTAATATGTTTAATATAATTAATATATGTGATATGAATTAAATTTATATCACATTAATTACATATTTATCATTATTAAAATATAAAATATCATTTTAATTTTACCTTTCTCTGACTGAAAAAAATGATAATGTCCTTCATAGACATGTGGACTTTTGCTTCCTCAAAGCGATGTGAATATTTTCACCACCACAAAACCACAAAAATCATATTTAAAAGTATATATAATAAAATAATAATTCATTTATAATATTATTATTAATTTTTGAAGATAATATTTACTTACCATCTTTCAATAATGATAATCAAAATATGGGAATGTTACTAATGCATACATATGACATACTATCTCCATGATCAAAACGTTAGTTCACTTTTCTTAACTATATTTTATGAATAGTTTTAAAAGTATAATTTATGAAAAAATATTATTATTATTTAATTATTATTATTTCTGATATGTTCAAATAATTACCACTTTCACCATTATTAACCTACCAAATTCATTTTTGATGCATAATCCAAATATGGTCAAAACATCTGATGTAATATTAATCGATTAAGTAATTTTATATAATATGTTTGTAAATTAAATAAAATTAATAATAAAATTCAAAAAAAATAAAAAAATTAAATAATTAGCATAAGCTTATTATTTATGAAGATAAATACACATGTGATAAGTTTGAATCAATGAAAGGGTTTTCTCGTCTCACTTTTATTTCAATGAGATATATGACATATTCACATATTATTTTTTATTTGTGGTATATATACATACCATAAATGTGTTTTATAATTATTATATTTAAATTTATTGTGATTTACATACCCATTTCAGGATCTTATTTTCATATGGGTTTATGGTTTAGAAATTACAAAAACAGTAAGGGAGTTTTTTTCTCAATTTTCAATATTTTTGATGTATGTTATTTTATACACCAATATTATTATATCATGTGAATGTAATATTCCCTGTAAATATTATATAATTAATATAATTATTTTCATGATAACATAACTTTCATTTAATTGTATTCTTTCATAGAGATGATGATTCAATGTTATGAAAGTGGTAAGAGTCTTTTGTTACAATATCATCACTTATAAAAAAATGTGTATGATTAAGTCCTTGATGTTGAGATCATATAATTACCATTAATTCAATAATAATATATATATTTTGTTTATTTTAAAGTGATTATATCAATTTTTCACTTTATTTTGCATAAATTTTTTGAGAATGTTTTATTAAGAAAATTCGACTTCATTTCTATCTTCTTTCTGAAATTTTTTTCTTCCAAAACCATATTTTATAATAATGTTCTCAAAAGGTTTTAGAACCTTTAAAAATTATTTGATAACAAAATTATTAGAAATTTTTTCTTTTTTAAAATGTTTCTAAATTAACCCTCTTAATGTTTTTTATAAATGAACGTTTATAATCTTTTTACCATTTAAAATGGATTTTCTTTACAACATGTTTAGAATTAAAAGATTAAATGGACTTCATTTCTTTGAAAAGTATTTTTAATGTTTACATGCATTTTTAAACTATTTTTTTCTTAATATTCTTGAAATTCATTATTTTTAAAACTTGTTTTAAAAGAAATGTATTTTCAAAATGTTTTATGGTTTAAAAAGTTATTTTCAAAATTATTAGAATATTTTCCTCGAGAATGTTTTTGATGATCAATTAATTTTATTTCCATTCATTAATGAAAAATATCTTATTTTTAATTATCCTCTACTAGTAATATTTTTTATTGATACCATCCTCTTTCTTCAAATGAATGAAATAAGATTTTTTTGAGATACTATTATGAAACCTATTTCTTTTCGACGGGTTAACCATGTTTCAATGATATTTTTATAGAATCTATTTCTCTCTAATTGATTAATCATGTTTCAAATTTATAAACAAGAAAACTATATATTTTCTATGGTTTAATCAGTTTATAGGAAAATAATGATTTTTCTATGTTTTTTATGATGAAATTTGTAATTTCTTTATTCATGTTGTGGATCTTGGACATTATATACGTTAGTTATTCCTATATTATGTTTGGTGATCCTGTTATTGATTATAAGATGGTTACACCCAGATAACACTCAAGTAAATTTTATAATGATTATGTTCTCAGGATAATTATATTGGATGTTTTTCATATGTTTATTCCAATCTATAATGGTTATGAAAGGGTCATATGAGATTATTTAACAAGATACCAATGTATTTTATCTATGCTTTCTATTGGTTTATGATGTTTTATTTGATCATGATTTATATCACATGGATTATGATTATTTATTCTTATGAACAATAACTTTTGTTAATATATATTCCATGTTTTCATGTTGTATGATCTTGGTATTGGTGGTATGAATATTATTATGTTATACCCATAAATTTTTTTTATGTTATCATGAATTTATACTCTTATTATAATCACTGATGGAATTAATTTATTAATTATTATATTTTCCATTATATTGAATTTTATCTCATCCTCATTATGTTTCTATTTCCATAGGCTATAAAAAATTATGTTGAATGATTTATGTCTAGAAGAGATTTCATTTTGATGATGATGATGATGTATTAATGTGAAAAAGAAACATTGGGTAATCAACGAGAAATGATAATTTAAATTCATGTGAAATGATTATGTAGTAGTATTTCCTAATTTTATAAAACTATAGAAGTAAATTTTTTTCAAGGATGTAATTGATCCATCTTTTCATTTTGATGTTGTAAGGTTTGGATGGAAAAAATTGAGTCACAATTTTCAGCCTCAAAGAAAGAAATGTAAAGTTTACAATTTTAGCACTAAATATAGAAATGTGAATTTTGAGCTATTATATTTAATGAATAGTTGATATATTTATAACATTATTAAGGATTATATATTTTTATAAAAATATTTTTTATTCAAGAATAATAGAAACTATTTTTAGTGAATCATAATTTCATAAAATGAAATTTCTGAATCATTCCATGGGAATCATCACCATGAGTTAAATAAAGTGACCATGGAACTTAAGAACTATATAAAAATCATAGTTAATATCTTCATGAAATTTCTTTAATGATGAAACCATGAACAAGATAAAAGTACATGAACCTCCAAATCAAAACATGCATGAAAAAAAAGAATATAAAATACATAAATATTTATTTTCACAAAGGATTATTAATAAATGGTTGGTGAAAAGCTATTAGTGACTGTTATATAGTAATACAAATATAAATATTTTTTTAATATATATTTATAAAAAATTTAAATTTATTATATTATAGTTCATAATGTATTCGATCAAGCGATAGTATGAGGTGAGGGATTCTTGTCTCAAACATCTTTCTTTGGGTCCTGTTTTGAATTACACACGTATTTACATTATACGGATAATATGATACCTATTTTAAATATTATTTGATCATACTCTCTTTAATAATTTTAATTAATGCTCCATTTAATTTTCACACTTCAAATATATTTTTATTCATGTTTTATAAAATCCATATGGGTTATAAGTGTAAATTTCAATTTCATGAGACATTTTTTTAAAATATGCTTCATTTGATGTGGTGGTGTTACTACCCCATGAATATATTTTGATATATTAATTCATAAATTCAATTGAATTTAAATAACCATACAATTTTCAAAATTTCACTGGATTTTTATTTAAAAATTTCAAACATCATAAGGATTTATTTTATAATTTCATTTTTTATCAGGATTGTTTATGTTTCAAATTATATTAGAAAAAATTTATATTCCTTAATTAATAAAGATTTTTTTTTCATAACCTCTATTTATTTCTATGTTTTAAACAATTAAATACATTTTATCTATCTTTTTCACTCAAATCAACTAAATGAATGATTATAAGAAAAACCGATCTTATTTAACCTTTTACACTATAATATTTTTCTACCATATATATATAATTTATTTGTTTTAAACAATATTATATTTTATATGTAAATTATTTAATAAGGTCAAATTATATTAACATTAATTATATTTTAAAATTTTTAAAAGAAATTTTTAAACATTCTCTTTGCAATCACTTTTAGAATTTTTATATAAATTTTTCTAAATAATTTCTTTTTAATGTTGTATGATTCTATGGATTTTTCAACCATTATGATTATATATATATAATTTTACTTTATATATATAGTTTTTGGGTTTTCATAGGTATTTTCAATTCTCATTATATTCTATATTTTTCAAAAGAAATTAGTATTATTTTCATAAAAGACATTAACGAGTATTTCATTCCATTTATATATATATTTATCTTCTTATACACATTTAATTACCTAAGTATAGTTTATTTTATAGATTTATTTATTTTTCATTTATTTTAAAAAATTCTCAAAAATTATTCATGACATTTCATAGAAAGTGTTTTGGAAGATATTATTATTATTTTTATGACAACATTGATAATAATTTATGGCGTATTATTTTTAGAGTTTCATTTAAATTTTATAATATATTTCACAAAATAGTTACCTATATTAGAAAATGATATGATTTTATTAATTTATAGTACGATTTAATCCCTTAACGATTTATGGTTTGCACCTTATTTTTTTTCACAAAATGCTTGTTCTATGTTCATTCCATTTTTGAGTTTTTTTTTCTATCACTCCCCATCATTATTTTGAATTTAGTTTTGTATTTGATGTCCATTTTCTCCAATAACATGGATAAAATAAATATCAACTCCATATTTTCTTAACTATATACCCTTATATATATACAATGTTAGTGGAAGGAAGATTACTAAGAATGTTATATTATATTTGTGGAAATATTGTAATTTTTAATAATTATTTAAATATGAATATTTATTGATTATTATGATATATTAATAATTCATTCAATTATTCATTAAATTTTTGGGTATTTCTTTGTTCTTTTTAGTAATGTGTGTGGCCTAATAGTATATTTCCCCTTAATGAACCATACTTGTCTCATTACATAAACCAGTATGCATATTCAGTGTATAAAATCCATATTATTTATGATGTATTAGCTAAGTTCATGAAGGTATGTATAATGTCTTGGGTAAGGACTTGGTTGTAATATTATGATGACTAACATTATTCATTCCATAATAATGAATCTAGTTATTGTATTCTATGTGATTGTTTACATTATTATCCAATGATATTTTTCAATAACTTGTGGTCAGTTATATATTATAACTTGATTAGTATTAATTATTTATATATTATTCATGCCTTGTTTATTCTATGATAACTCTTAATGTATGCTATCCTTACTGAGTGTTTGACTTCACCCTTCTTATAATTTCATTTCACAAGGGTATGAATAGAAGTATTTTATATGGTATTTATTGAAGAGAATATTGTGTGTAAAATTTTTTGGGAGATGTTTAAGACTTTATATGAAATAATAAATTATTGGTTTAATGGAAAATTTTTAATTTGGATGGAAATAAAAGATATTTATTATATAATAAGTTTTTCCATACTCTGTAAAACTTCAAACCCAAATTTTCATAGGCATGTAAGTGATTAAATATTGGTTATTGATTTTTATAATTATTGATGGTTAATTTTTGGTATCATTAGATGCTATAAAATACATTATATGAAGAATATGTTTTAGCATCAGAACCAGGGTTGAGGGTATGGGTTTAAAAAAAATGTGATTATGAAGTATTTGTGAAACCATCATCGAGGTAAGAACATCAGTCCACATATGATGGACGATAATTTCTAGAGAGAATAAATATTTCTAATACACATTAATCATATTTTTAAATTAATTTATTTTTTTCATCAAATTTTATTAAATAGTATATTAGAATTATTTTTTTTATAATGAAAATTTTACTTTCATTGGAAAAATATCATTTACCATTAGAACTATACTCTTTAAAAATAATTATTGTAACAACCCAAACCCTCTAGACTGGAGTCGGTGCATTAATAATTTCATTGGAATCATTACAAGGAATCAAATACTGAAAGGCTAAGTAGTTTTGTAGTCTTTAAGATACTAGATACATAAATGTAACTCATATTACATTGTTAGGGGTAAAAAAATACCACACATAACAAAAACTAAAAGACTACATCCATGAAAACTCAATAAATGGTATTCTCATCATAACCTATTGAAGGTAACCAGATAAAAAGGGTGATCTCAAATTCTCAGTAAGGGTTATAAATAGTAGAATCATGAGTCAATAATAACTAAATCATAAAGAATTAGGCATTGTCAATATGGTATGGTGAATAAATGAAAAACACATGCCTTTAATAAACTAAGAATGAGACTACATCCATAGGTTTTGTCATAGTGAAAACCCAATGGATTGTAATAACTAAAAATGAATAAAAATAATTCTTATTAATTAGACGTCTTGAATCTGGCACATGATACTACAATATCATCGAATCGGTTTAATTCTATTGGTAAAAAATCTTCTGATTTTTTGAAACAAATTTGAAGGGTTTGTCGCCAACTGGTTTTTCTCAAGAGACCTTTCGATGCATCGAGGGGCTATAGTGGGCCTCACCCATCGCTGCATGTCCAAATAATTCTCTATACATAGATTTAATACTTGTAAAATATTCCTTATTAATATCCATATATATTTGAGGATACAGATTTATCAAAGGATGTTGACATAAATATTGTTTTAAATGAGACCATTAAAAAATTCTTGAAGAAATAATCCTTAAACATTCCAAAGTGTCCCATACCACCTTGAATCACTAAAAATCATAATCCCTTAGAATATCATGAGAATAAAAAGACTCTCAATATGATATACCAAATGGAATTAAAAACACCACAAGAAAGAAATAATTAGTAAACAAGGTATATATCTCAAAAAGTTAAAGTTTGAGGACAAAAATACATTTTACTTTAGAAAGAAGAGTTCTTTTGGTAAATATTTTTTATTTTCCATAAATATAGTTTTAAACATGTATATCCATGAAAAATAAAGTTAAGGACATTGAGATTAAATTTGTGGCATAAATGATGTCCTACTGGAGTGAAATCACGTAAAAAAGTGATTTTAAAGAAGCTTTAGAATTAAAACATTTTATGGCGGTTTAAAGAATTCATTAAAGAGATTTTAATGTGAAAGGCATGTTATATTTAATAAAACCAGAAATGAACCAAAATAGAATTTAAAATGAGTTATTGAAAAAGATAAACATGGGTTAAAATAGATTATATATTGAACATCAAAATAGGTAAGAATTTTAGAAGTTCTTTAAATCAAGCTTTCATTTCAGAAGACTTTTCGAAAGATTATTTTAAAACATGTATCTTACCACAAAATAATGAATTATTATAACTAGTACACACATATAGGAAATTAAAATAGGATTTAAGAAAAGTACATAATAATAAAAAATAATTTTATTGAGGTGAATAGAGAATAAGAGCAACCTAAATGAAAATAGAGGTTCGAGTATAAAGTACTTACTAAATTGTAATCAATTAATCCCTATGACCCAAAATTAATGGTAATAAAATGATACATTTTATATAATAAAATAAATAGATTCATGGTATTAAACATCAATGGGAATTATACATACACCATACATAAGTAATAGTAGTTAATAAGGAATATCTCACAAATATGGAAGTGGGATAAAGAAACCCTTACAAAGAACATATCATTAGATTGTGGAAAAGTCAATGAAATAATTATGTGTGTCAAACATAAACAAACATACAAAATGTGGATATATAAAATAAAACAATAATATGTAATTCAGACATATTCTGGTAAAATACAAACCCAATGACATTGTTGTTTAACTTAATGAATGGAAATTGAGTTAAGATATCCCTTACCTTAAGCTCGATGGTGTTCTTGATTATTCTTAACAACCAGAATAATAAAATTTAGCTTCATTAACTAATAATTCCATAACCTATTAAACATTTAATTTATAGTGTATAACTTTATTAGGTTCATTCATGACCTTTTTTGGGGTTTTTATAGATTTAATTTTATTGTTTTGGAAGCATTTTCTCTCTTGGTTTTCATGATCTGTTAACTTGTATTCATGAATGGAAGTTCATTTGAAATGTGGTTAAACATCCAAAATTGATAATATATATTTTTAGTGACATTAAATATATATAAAATTTCTTATAATGATTTTGTGTAATATACTTTGGGATGATTCATTAGTTAAAAGTAATTGATAAATGCTTGGATTAACTTTTCCCATTTTGTGCATAATAAACTTGTTTTGAATTATTTTTTTGTATTATGCTTGTGTATGGATTCCAGAATATTTAATAAGGTAAAATAAATATAATAATATCTCTTTCAACCATTAAAAATTTTTCATGACCAGTCCTGAGGATATTAATGCATATTAAAAACCCATCTTCCTTGGGTGTGATAATTTAACAAATCTTGGACGGTGTTTGCATTTATAATATAAAAGGATGGGGAAAGAGAGACGATGATTAAATATTTCATCAGCATAATAAAATTCCAGTTCATATAGGGTACTAAAATTATCATAGAATTTGGATAATGGGATATTAAAAATGAAGTATAAAATAATGGAACTAAAAAATAGAAGAAAATTATGAAATCTCTCACAAATATTAGGCAGCCTAATGGCATCACTTAAAATTTAATAAAATAGTTTGATGATAGAAATTTCTATATCTCATCACTCTTAAATAATATTCTCAATAAGGGTGATATTGAATGAAATATACCAATATAATCCAAAGGAAATTAAAAATAATAACATAAAATTAAAGAAAAGATAGAAAACAAAATAGGATGTTTACCACTTGATCTCTTCTCATTTAGATACTTATTAAGGCCTTTGGTTTTGGCCTTTTGGTGAGACCAGTAGCTCTAGGATGTTGGGAAGAGTCTTGGGAGGAGGATTGGGAAGAAATTAGGTATGTTTTAAGTCTTGAGAGGTGTGGGAGGAAGAGGGGAATGAGGGTGGTATTTATAGTGGAGGAGAGGAGATATTTTTTATTATTTTAATCTTTATAATATTATTTTTGATCAAGGCAATGAATAATGTTAATTCATGTGTACCCAAATATTAATAATGGAACGTGAGTTCTAACCAAGTGGCCTTACATCACATATGACGTCATAAATAGTTTATTATACTGATAATTTGTATATACAGTATTTTACCATAATTCGCTATTCATAAAAAGCCATGAATTTCAGAAAAATACCAAAAAATTACCCTAACTATTTTCGATGTGTAGAATACAAAATTGAACTTTATTTTTCAAAAATAATGTATATTAATTTAATTTTTAAATTAAATCAAAGTTAATTTGAAATATAACAATGTTAATGTTATAATTAGTTTTATATCACGTTGAAAACTTAATTAGGATTTCAACATCTTATTACCTTAAGAAAATAAAACAATATTATTTTTCACTATTAATATGGGTCATATTACTATTCATAAAGGTGTTTTTCTATTTAAAAAATGAAGTTGGTTCTATCAGACTCCAAATGACTTACGGATCAAAAATCTAGATGAGCATTTTTTATAATTCAAAACATAGTAGAGTCAAATTTGTTCTTAACGACTAGATTCTAAAATGGGTTGTTTTGTAGGGACCTAGTGTTTCATGCATTTTAAATTAAATATATTTGTAAATCTTTGGTGTGTTACCTTATTCCCTCCTTACAAAAATTTCTTTCTCGAAATTTGAAATCAACCTTTGAATGTTAATGGTTGATACTTGAAAATTCTCTTCTGGGAAATCCACATATGGAATATAGTTAAAATATCCTATGAATAATAGGTAGGGTAATTGCATCAATTCCTACAAAACAATGAATTTTGAAGGGAAAACATGGTCATGGAAGAATAATCAAACCATAATGTAGTGACACTAAAATCTAAAAACCCCATATAATGATCAAATTAAACAATTTTGTACAGGGTTAAAAATTGAAAAATATAATAAGTAAAAACATTATAATGAAGGTATCTAAAATTCTAGGATGAACTTATCATTAACCCTTAATCAATAAGAAGAAAATCTAAAATTCACATTCCAAACATGTGAATAACTTCATCATATATCCTCATGAAATATGGAAATACCTCAAATTACTGTAAAAACCATATTATAAACATCCATTCTTCAATATTTATTATATAAGATACATGTTATTGGATATACTCAATAAATCCAAAAGTGCTATAAATTCAATCGATGATAGAATATACCATTTCTCGATAAGTCAAAAGTCAATTCAAAGGTAGTAAGAATTTATCCGAATCAATCATTTCATCATCATTATCTCAACATCAGATATATATATATTAAGGTTTGTCTTTACCTCAATCATATATATATATATATATTAAAATGTTTAACTTTCTTCTGAATAAATTTTCCTTTGCGCCATTCATCATATGACCAAAAATCTTTAATGAAATATTAATCCATTATAATCCTTATATATCTCATAATTAATATAACTAGTACATTGCTGAAAAAATAATGAAATGACATGATTCATGACTTGGCATATTAATCATTATACTTAATCTGCGGTAGCATCATAACTTGATCATTATCCAAAAACCATCATTTGGGGTATATTCCTTTGACGATTGGGACATTGATTCATATAGTGTCCCATATCCTTGCAGTTGAATAATTGTACATTAGAAACCATTTGGTTACCATTGAAATCCTGGACATGGTTTCATTTTTCTCCATACTTATAGAAAAGTCCCATTCCCTTTAGGAATTTACCATGGTGATTCTTTCCACAATTATCACATGTGGGAAAACTATTCTTTCCATTCTTCCCTTTATCTCCATATTTCTCTTCCATCCTCTTGTTCTTTTTCTTCCCTTAAAATCCATATGACTCAGAGAAGTCCATACATACCTTATTATCACATGATATTATTTCCTCATAGGATAAGGATAATTAGGAGATAATCTTTCGTTGAAAATATGGCTTAAGACCTTTAGAGATATGATCCTTCATATGCTTCACATCACATGAATTGGTGAAGTTTTTATTCCTTATTCTAGGATCCATTTATAATCAATTTACATATTATATATTAGCTCATAAAATTTTGAAAAATCTATAACTCTAAACATGGTATATCACATAACATAAATTTATGTATCCTAAATCATAGAACCATATTATTTGGTCACTTTGGGGCATAAATCCTTCGTAATGGTGGGTAAATAAAATGTAAATTATCCTAAGAATATCCACTAATAGTGTCAAACCAAGAGTGTATAAAGGCCCATTGTTGTGTACCAGGATACCCTAGGTCAACCCGAAAGTCCTTGTTAGAGTTTTGACTCCTTGGTACATCTATGGCCGAGCTACCTCTATTCGTTTGTATCTAGACAGGGATGTATTTTCTACAAAGATCTACATGATCTATTCATTAACAAAATTATAGGATGTTCTGGTTTATTTATCCTCACATAAAATCATAGGTCTTTGTTCACTAACCTATGTTTCCTAAATCTAGTTCCTAAGGTTTCTACTAAACTTTCTCTGATACCAACTATAACGTCCTGACCCCTCTAGACCAGATATGGTGCATTACTAATTATATTTGCATGATTACAGGGAATCAAATACTGAAGTACCAAGTAGTTTAGTAGTCTTTAAGAAACTATATACAAACATTTAACGTATATTAAATCGGGAAAAGTAAAAAAATACAACACAAAACAAAAACTAAAAGACTAAATTAATGATAACTCAATAAATAGTCTCCCCTTCATAACCCGTTAAAGGTAAAAAAATGAAAGGGGTGAGATGATATGATCAGTAAGGGTTACAAATAGCAGAATCATGAATCAGTAATTACTAAATCATAAATAATTAGGCATAGACAATATTACAGGGTGAATAAATGAAAAGCACATGCCTTTAATAAACTGAGAATGAAACCACATCCATAGGTTTTGTCATACTGAAAACCTCATGGATAGTAATAACTTAAAATGAATAAATATAATCCTTATCAGTTAGATTTCAAGAATATGGTATATGATACCACAATACCCTCAAAATGGTTCATGTTTGTGGGTAGAAACTCATCTGATTTTTTGTATCAAAATCAAAAGGTATTTCGCCAACTGATTTGTCTCATGAGACTTATCGATGCATCGAGGGGCTATAGTGGGCCCCACCCGCCGCTGCAAGTTAAAATAATTATTTATACATATATTTAATAAAACTAAAATATTCCCTCTTAATATCTGTATATATTTGAGGATACAGATTCATCAAAGGATGTTGACATAAATAAAGTTACTTTTAAATGAGACCATTGAAAAATTCTTGAGGAAATAATCCTTAAAAATTCCATAGTGTCCTATACCACCATGAAACATTCAAATCATAATCCCTTAGAAAATATTGAGAATAATAAGACTCTTGATATAATATACTAATTGGTAGTACATACACTAAAAGAAATAAATAAATGGAGAACAAGGAATATATCTCAAAAAGTTAATGTTTGAAGAGAAAAATCTATTTTACTTTGGAAAGAAGAGTTGTTTTGTTAAATCATTTTTATATTCTAGAAATATGTTTTTGAACATGTATATCCATGAAAAAAAAGTTAAGGACATTTATATTTCATTTTAGGAATAAATTATTTCCTATTGAAGTGAAATCACGTATAAAGTGTTTTTAAAGATACTTTAGAATTAAAACATTTTATGGTAGTTGAACAAAATAATTTAAGATATTTTAAAGTATAATGAATTTTTTATTTCATAAAACCCAAAATGAACCAAAATAATATTTAAAATGTGTGATTTAAAATGATAAACATCTATTAAAACTGATTATATAGTGAACATCAAAATAGGTAAAAATTTTACAAGTTCCTTCAATCAAGCTTGCATTTCGGAAGAATTTTTGAAAGATTATTTTAAAACATGCAACTTAACACAAAATAAAGAAGGATTCTGATTAGAACACATATATAGGCCATTCACACCGGATTTTTGAGTAATACATAAGAATCAATAAGAATTTCACTGAGGTGAATAGATAATAAGAGCAACTTGTATGAAAAAGGAGGTTCCGGTAGAAAATAATTACTACATTCCAATCAATTGAACCCTATGCCCCAAAACTAATAGTCATAAAAAGATACATTGAATATAAAGAAAATAAATAGATTCATGGTATGAAAAATCAATGTGCATTATACATACACCATACACAACTAATAGTAGTGAATACAGAATATCTCATAAAGATGGATGTTGGATGAAAAAACCCTTACCAAGAAAATATCATTATATTGAGAACAAATAAATGAAATAATTATGTGTGAAAAAAATAAAACCACAAAATAAAAATGTATATATAGAATAAAAGAATCATAGGTCATTCACATTTATTATGGTAAAATAAAAAACCAATGACATTGATGTTTAACTAAATGAACGAAAATTAAGGTATGATATTCCTTACATTAAGCTCAAAGGTGTTATTGGTTATTCTTGACAACCTGAATAATTAAGAATAGCTTCATTTAATAATAATTCTAGAACCTCATAAACATGTAATTTATATGGTATAACTTTATTAGGTTTATTCATTACCTTTTTGATAGGTTTTAGGAGATTCAATTTTATTGTTCTGGAAGCATTTTGTCCCTTGGTTTTCATTATCTGGTTACTTGTATTCATGAATGAAATTTCGTTTGAAATGTGGATAAACATCCAGAATTGTTAATATATATTATTTGTTAAATTAAAGAGACATAAATTATCTTATAATAATTTTGGGTTATATACTATAGGATGATTCATTTGTTAAACGTTATTGAAAAAAGCGTGGATTAACTTTGCCCATTTTGTGCATAATGAACTTATTTTGTATTATTATTTTCTATTATGAGTGAGTAAGGATTCTAAAATATTTAATATGGTAAAATAAATATATTATGATCTGGTTGAACTATTATAATGTTTTAATTAATATTATTGAGGATAATAATGAAAATTTAAAAATCATCTTCCTTGAGTGAGATAATTTAACACATATTAGACGATGTTTGCATTTATAGTATAAAAGGAGGGGGAAAGAGATATGATGATGAAATATTTCATTAGCATAATAAAATTAAATTCAATGTAAGTTTCAAGAATTATCATAGAATTTGGATGAGGTTATATGAGGAAATAAGTAGAAAATAATGGAACTCAAAATAAAAGAAAATTGAGAAATCTCTCATGAAATTTTGACAGCCTAACGACATCACATAAAATTTCATAAAATAGTTTGATGAGAGAAAGGGGGTATCTCATAACTTTTTAATAATATGGGATGTAAGGGGGATATAGAATGACATATCCCAACATAATCCCGATGAAATTAAAAACAACAACATAAAATGAATGAAAATAAAGAAAACAAAAGTGGATGTTTACCTCCTGGTCTCTTTTGTTTGAGATCATTCCCAAGGCCTTTGGTTTTTGGAAATTTGGTGAGACTAGTAGCTTTTGGACGTGGAGAAGATTATTGGGAGGTTTATTGGGTAGAACTTAGGTAAGGCTGAAGGCTTGATAGATGTGGGAGGAAGAGGAGAATGAGGGTGGTATTTATTATGGAGAAGATGATGTATTTATTATTATTATAATCGTTATTATAATATTTTTTCTCAAGACTATGAATAATTTTAATTAATGTGACCCCAAATAGTAATAATTTTATGTGATTTCAAACCAAGTGATCTTACATCATTTATGATGTCATAAATAGTGTATTATACTGTTGATTTTTATTTACAGTATTTTACCGTATTTCACCATTTGAAAAAAATTCATGAATTTCATAAAAATCCAAAAAATTCACCCTTACCATTTTCAACATGTATAATTCAAAAATGAACTAAAAATTTAAAATACAATTTTATAAATATTAATAATTTAATTTTTAAATAAAATGATAGTTAATTTTAAAAATAACAACGTTAAGGGTATAATTAGATTCAAATCAGATTGAAAACATAATTAATATCTCGTCATCTTATTACCTTTAGAAAATAGAATAATATTATTATTTTTACTATTCATATGGGTCATATTACTATTCTTATTACTATTCATAAGGGTATGTTACTATTCATTAAAAAATATAGTTGGTTCTACCAGACACCAAATGAGTTACTGATCAGAACTCTAGTTGGCCATTTTTCGAAATTCATAACATAGTAGAAGAAAAGTTGTACTTAACAACTAGATTATAAAAAGTGTTTTTTTGTAGGGGCTTAGTGTTTCATGTATTATAAAATAAATCTATTTGTAAATTCTTAGGGTGTTACAATTATGGAAACATTTTTCTTGAATTAATGCAACCCAATTTAGTTCATTAAAAAATAGTATTACAGACATCAGATTATTGGGGGAGTAAAGTTAGAATGGAGCAAGGACTAACAAATATTTAGTGGAAGGTGTAGGGAAGTGCCTGAACATCTATTACTTTTATTGATCCACAAGTTACCAAGGGTGGTCCCATGTTATGAGTTGTATTAGTTGTAAAATTTTATTTTTTTGATGATATTTGTTATTATTTATAGGTAATTATTATTTTAAGGAAAATTATGTGTTTATTTGAGAATGTATGAGTTTTAGGGTAGAATAACAAAGGTGAATAGAGGTTCATGGTTAAGGTGAACATGTAACAAACCAAATTAGGATACCATCTAAACTAGCATCCAAATAAATCCTCTACTAATACAAAGGGACCTCGAAATCCACACACTCCATAGATAATAACTTATTCATCTATAAAGAACAATGGGGTAAATATTTCACCCAATAATAGAAAATAATAAAGTATAAATAGTGGAATGAAAATCCAAAAATTGTATAAACATATATATCTAATAGTTTGAGAATAATTATATTAAAAAAACTAAAAAAATGTTAATTGTCTATAAAATTTAAAAAATGGTAAAAATATTCCAAAACAAAACATCTACTTATTAATGTGATGCAACACCACACAAACCATCTCCAATTCTTCAACCAAATTACATAAAAACATCCACTATACTGATAAAGCTATTATACATTTAATATGTGTAGATTTGGAGAAAAATCATAGTAGTCCACCACCCACCATCAAAAGAAAACATTAAATGAGAATAAATGTCTTTCATTTTAGAAAATCATGATACAAAATAGATTTTTCGTGTTTCCTTTATGTAATACAAGTATAAAATATTTTCCTTGAAAACAATAATTTTCAAAAAACAAATGTCTTTCCAAATAAATCCACAATTTTTTTCCTCATAAAATTTCACTCATAAATTGATATTTAATTTTTTTATAAAAGTCACATTGAATAAAATGGGATATCAAGTAATACATTTCCAAATAACTATACATTAGTATTAAAAACTTTTATCATGGAGTCTTTAGATACTTAAGAGAAATAGTATAAAAGATTCAATGTGGTCTTCAATAAAAAAACTCCACACATTAGAATACAATAAAAAAATTATTCATTCCAAGACTAAATGCCTATTCTTACACCATCATAGTGTAAATGAGGAGGAACTCCCTTGGGTTAACCTATGTTTGAACTAAGGATACTAGAAAAATCATGATTTTAAACTATTTTACATGTATACCTAGACATCCCACCTAGTAGGAGAAGTATTACCATGAAATTAAAATAGATTTAATAATTTTAAATATAGGGTCATACCATATATTATATTATATCTTTACATTTGGAAACTAATCAAAAATCATTCTCACCCCACTAAATTATCATTTATGAACATTATACTTTTTCATGAATAAAAAATCTAATAAATTAAATACATTATCCTCAAAAAGGTACACTACATTAAATTAATGATCAAATCCATAATTTCAATTACTCATATTGGGTCCTATCCAATGGTGTTTCCTTTTCCCCATAAATCATTTAATGCTCTAACCAAGTCTCTCCAAATTCTACTCCAGATACCGAGACTTTCAATTGAATTCTAGTCCATATATAGAACCATTTATGAATCATTGAAATTTAATAAATAGTCATCTTTAAAGAATAATTTCAAAAGGGGTTGATCCCACCCAAAATTTTAAACCACTCTCTTCTTTTTGGAAATAATTATCATAAATTACTCAATGAAAATATTTAAGAGCCAATCGGGAAAATAACTTTAAAAACAAAAGTATACATCTATAAAATTGCATTGACATAAAACCATATAAAAATCTCCATTTTCAACATTGATTGAATGTTAATGAAGTAATAAATCATTTATATAGATATTATATATAAGAAGAATAATTCCAAGACATTGAAAAATCATGTTAAAATCATTGGAAATAATTGACTCAATTTTAAACGATATTTATCGTGACACCTAAATCAAACTTCAAAGAATCATAACCACCAAAAGGAATCCAAGAGACAACAATGTGTAAAACTGAATGAAATGAAAAGAGAATCCGTAGAGTCAAAAAGTCCAATTAGAAAATATAAATCAAGTAAACTTTCATGTATATCATATCCTAAGTGGAAAAAAAGAATAGGGGTATCTAATAACAATATGGGTAAGAATATACCTATCCAGAAAACCCGCGATGAATGAAAAATAGGTCCAAAAACCATTGAGATTGGAAAGAAAAAAACCCAAGAATATCCTATAAGTTTTAGTAGGATAAGGAAGGGTTTAAAGGAAGATTAAAATAATAAAAAAATGTTCCCAGATAAAAAACAAAAAATCCATAGCTAAAATCTACATCAATCAATGCCACCGACTACCTGACTAAACCATCGGCTATCTGGTGATGGAAGACAAATTTACCAATCCCAATTAAAAACAACAAAATGGATGGTTGACCTCAATGAATTGAAGATGGTTTTCCAGTAGGAAACATACTCTTCCAACATGCCAATGGATAGCCAATGGGTCTCACTTGTCAACTGGTGGGCTTTCAATTGGATAATTCCTACTTAAGAACTTCAACCAGCTGGATGGGGGCCCTTACCAACCAATCTATAGAATGCATGAAGAAATTATAGATACATTTCCATGTCTATAATTTCACCTAAACCTAAAATAAACCTCTAATGTGACCAAAAAACTAAAAAAATACCCAATGAGAAAGGGGTAAAAAACAAGCACATGGAGAAAGATAATACTAGGATATTATAATTACCCCTACCATAAATATTTTGAAACCTATAAATGTTTGAATACATTTATCAAATAAGAATAAAGAGTGAATTTATAGGGTAATAGAAATGTCAACCCAAGATACATTTGACTGAGGTTAAGGGATGAAATCAACTAGATGTTTCTTTAAGAAATGATACATCCAATGTGAATAGAGATATATTTTTACAAATAATTAGTATCTCTCAAAAGAATATTCACTATGTGACTATCATTTATAAACCAGATGATAGAAACTTGAATTCTTAATAACCATACTAGTTAAGAACCCAACCCACATGATACAACATAATAAGAAGGAAGAACACCTGAAATCCTAATTTTTTGGCTGAAATAAGAAATATGAAAATATAAAAATCTTGAGAATATCCTAAAAAATGTCACCCATGAGGATAAAACATAACATTTGGAAATGTATCAGGAATAATCATGCCTCATCAAAAGGTATATAGTAAATCCTTAATCTAAGTGAGGATAACCCAATACAACATTCTAGGAACACCAGTTTCTAATAATTCACATGAAACATCATATCAGCATCAACACTACCTCATATTCTTCCCATAAATCACACATGATATCCTATTCACAATAATTGATTATAATCACTAGACCAATGTCAGTCCTAGGTCATCACAAGTTAATGTTATCACATAATACTTCATAGGAATAAGCATTTTAAAATCATCCAATATCCCACAAGAGATAGTAAAAAAGGAAAATGTAAGAAAATTAACAAACATGAATCACATTAAAAGAATCTAATACCAACAACTAGAGAACACACTCAAGGATTATAGAAGGAGATAAAAAAAATCCTTCCTCAAATTATTTTTCATAGATATACTCATCAAAAAACCACATTAAGAAAAACCATATATTCTGAAATCTCTAATTGATGAACCTATAGGCTAGTATTAGAACACGAAATATTGGAGTTAAATAATAATCAATAATGATTTTAAATAAGGAAAATATTTATTTGGTTATAGCATTTAGATAATATTTCTAGATCAAGGAAACAACAATTTCATATTCCATGTCCAAGATAACTATAAAAACGAATTCCCATTAAAGGGGAAGAAAATCCTTTCTACATGAGAAATTCAATTATGGTTGTTTCCCCAATATATTTTTTTATCCTTTTGATTCAAGCAAAATAAATTTAACTTATCAAAAACTAGAAATTCAAAATAGTAGAATAAAAAATGAAGTTCTATTAAACTAGAGTCATATTTCACCAAGATAGAATCCAACATTGAGATTAGGATACATAGAAAATTATCGTAGATAGACTAGGGTAATCAGAATAAAAACTCTTAAAATATCAAGTTCAATGTGGATAAAGTAAGTATATCATGGTTAAACAAAATGGACCTTACTCTAATATCAAAAGAAATATGCTAGACCAAAATCAACTTCAATTGATAGCTCCTCAAATATGAAAAACTGCTTCACTATGAGTCCTATTTAATCAAATATTTTACTGCATTTCAGTTCCTTCAATAAAATATGATCCTTAATTATTCATAGGAGTAGACAGATCCCAACATAACCTCTGTAGATACCCCCTATGACCTAAAAAATCAAATAGTTTAGGTGTATTATAATATGTATGCTTCATATGACCAACCTTTCAACACTAGTAGAAACCTAAATTTCTATTTCTAGAGTAACTGAGTAAGAACTAAAAAATACATCCTTTTAATTACACTACACATAGGGTATAACTTGAGACACTTCCACTTCATCCTACTAGGGATTCCTCTATAACATTCATGAATAGGAGAAATCTCTAAAACCATAGATTATAATTCCATGATAAATTAAATATTAAAAAATATTTCCCAAACAAGATTCCATAAGATTCATGGATGAAAGTAAACACAACCACTTATTTTTTTAGGATGAATACCTTACTTTAAACTCTAAGACATTATAATATAATCCATGGAATAATGAGGGGGATAAAAAAATTACTCAACAAAATAGATAGAATAATAAAACCACATTTTTTCTCTTTATTTAATACCATTAATTTCTATATCCTTCATTATCCTTACATAAATTATAAGTCATTATTAAATGAACTATTCCTTGAAAGCATCATAATAATGGTCTTTCAATGGAATGTCTTAGGTAACATAATTACACAAATTCTAACCTATATTGTAAATCATGATGTTCACAAATATAAACTTAAGAGATTTTAGAAGTTAAAGATGGATAATTATCACCTTGATCCTCTTCATTTAACTTACTGCTTCATATGAATCTCATTTCATTGTATGTGAGGAAGATTTAGAAGTTGGAACCATTGAATGTAATCCTCACACTATGGTATGAGATAAAGAACATAAATCCAGGTATTAGAAGCAAATTTATCATCTCTACCTAGAGAATTTAATCAAACAAAGGCTATATTAAAACCAAATAGTTAATAGTACTAAAAAAAGATTAATTATCCCCTTAAAAAATTTCAAAAATTAAAACCTCACAATACAAAACCCAGACAATAAAATATACTAGACACAAAATTTACCCAAATCAATATACGACACTAGAAAAATTATAGACTAAAAAAATCATGTCCTAATGTAACTATGAAAGAAATTCACCTCTTCGATTCTAGGGTTTTAATAAAAATTAATTTAAAACATAATCTCCTTTATTTAAGCCAACATTTTCACCTCACTGAAATATTATAATGGAAAAGAAATTATTATTGAAAAATTCTTAAAATCAATTTTAAAAAATTAATATTGAAAAACTATAAATGTTTTTAATTTAACTTTATTATCATCAAAATAATAAATTGATAACAATTGGGTCTCCAAACATTACCCAAAACTATCTATAATATTTTATCCAAATATTCTTTTCATTTTAAATTCTATATAACTTAAATGAAATAAAGAGTAGAACCAAAATTTAATATAAAATATTTGATATTGAATAATTGTGTTTTAAAAAATCCATTCATAATGATGGAAAATCATTAGAAAATGTTTTACCAAATAGAGAAATTACAAACTCATTTTCAAATAACCCATGGTTTTGGTGTAAATAAAAATCAACTTAGGAAAACCAAAACACTAATGAATTATTTTAGGGGAAACACACCAAATTAGTATCAAATCAAATATAGGGAAATAAAATGAATCCCAACACTAGAGGGAATAGAACCTCAATATCTGAATAAATACAATTGCTCCCATTTTGGAAACATAATTTGGAAGACCATGTTCCAATCATGAAAATTCCTATAGAAGTCACCCAATGTTGGTTACACAACATATTCATGTTTAGCCAATCCATGATCACTATGATATCACCCTCTAAATTCACTCCCAAAACCAGTCAAAAAATAGATCATCATAAAATAGAGCACAAACACACAAGGTAAAATGGATAAAATCAAAAAATAAAAAATGTCTCAAATTTTTTTAAAGATAGAGCTCAAAATAAAGAAACACTCATACCAAAAATATTTAGTAACACAAGTTTCATCTAGGATGGGTATTCGTCAAGCACCCTCCCAGGAATGAATATATGTTTTTTGTGGTCCTACCTCAAAACAACCATTCAACCAAAAACAATATGTAAATAACTCTCTATAATACTAATAGTTAAAAAATGATCTAGGATACAATATGAACCTCCAGATGAATAATTCATCCACATAATCAAAATAAGTTTCTGATCAAAACAGTCTTGTGGTACAAACACATGTATTAGTGTATAATAAAGTTGAAATGATTTTCTCTATTAACAAAAATCATGTAAGGGTAATTATTGTAAAAAAAATTTAAACATAGAATAGATAGAGATAACCAATAGTTACATAAAAATGGTAGTACTATAGTCTATAATCAAAGATAATGGATGATACGATTGGTGACTAGGGAAAATAATCCCAAACAAAAAAATTTCCATGTTCTTGTGAGGAAACACCAAAAACTTCAATAAATCTCAAACTTAAATGCATAAAAATATACATTTCACTAAATAATAGTCTTAACCTAAAATATATATAGTCATGAGGTAAAATACACTTAGGTGAACACCTTCCAATCCAAAACATAGTACTATATGATAGATGTCATATCCCAGAGAAATCAAAATCAGAATACAAAATACGTTTTCCATGTCTTCATTCAATAAAAGTAGTATAAAACAATTTCCTTGAGAACACCCATTATCACAAAACCATTCCTTTTCAAAATAAAAATAATCCTTTTTCTCATAATAAAAAACTCATAAATTTTTGTTTTAAATAGATTATAAAGGCACATTAATGAAAATATGATATCATTTCATAATTTTAAAAGTAACCATAAAATTGAAAATATTCATAAAAATATCATCATGGAGTCCATTGGTGAAAAAGTAAAACAATATATAATAGATTCATTATTACCATGAATGAATCCAATTCAAATTTCTAAAATACAATCAAAACATCAATCAAACTCACCCCACACACCCAATCTTAACAAATCACAACCTTACCAAGGGGAAAATACTCTAGGTTGACATAAGTCCCACCAAGGTCCACTATCTAGTGCATGAATCTAAAGTATTTCACATGTGTACCTAGAAATCCATCCTAGAAACCTAAGTCTTCCCATAACATTAAAATATAGACGAATATTCCAAATATTGTATCATACTATATATCGTGACATGTCATCATATGTTCAAATGATTCCTAAATCATTATCACACATTCATACACCAAAATAGGAAAATTCCCCTTTATAAAGAATATAAATTCTATTCAATTCACTTCAAATCCATCAAAATAGGACATATCATTACATACATTAAATCAACTTTCATTTTTATTTAACATAAATAATTATTTACTATTGGTTTTCCATTTTTTCATTTATAATTTAATGTTCCAACAAAGCGTTTCTACAATCCACATGGGATAGAGAGTTATTTAATTAAATTATGGTTTATTTATAAATAAATATACTAATAATTACACTTTAGTAAAAAATTGTTTCAATATAATCATTTTAAATAGGCTTAAACCAGCCCATGATTTAGAAAACCACACCTTTTTCTTCATTTTTGATACAAACAAATAATAAAAATCAGTGGAAATTATCAAAAAATAACTACTCATATAAATTTCAAAACTAGAACATAATCCATTAAAGTATTTTTATCATCAAATCATATCAAAATCACATTTTACCACTTCAATAAAAAGATCAAATAATCATAAATCATTGATATAAAAACTAGATATAAGTAGAAAAATTTTATGAAATAAGAAATTTAATATATAATTACATAAAATCATAGAATCAATTTTAAAGGTAGATGATTTTGACAAATATCTCAGATTACTTGAAATCTCAATATTTGAAAGGAACACATGAGGAATGGAGCGGATATACTTCAATGAAATGAGAAGTATGTACCTAGATACACAAATAACAATAAAAAAAATTGATCTATAAATCTCTAATGGGTTCAATAGCCCTAGTGAATGATAAATGTGGATAATAAAGGGATCTAAGACTAATATGGGGAAGGACATAATGATTGAGAACCACTGTGAAAAATATCACATTGGTCTAACACAAAATGAGGTTGGAAAATCCGGAAAAACCCAAGGTTATGCTATAGGTTTTTATAGGATATGGAATTTTTTAGTGAGGGGATTGAAATAATAAAACTAGGATTCCAGATAAAAGGACATAAAAACCCCTGCTAAATCACACATACAGCGATGACAATAATAACATGATGGCCAACACCGACTATATGGTAGTATGATGTATAACTATTGAGCCACTGGAATCCCCATTATCTATATTATATATCTCATAAACTTGTTATTGGGTTTTATATTGGAAATAATATTTGAAAAAAATGTTAATGGTGATCTATTTTTCCCACCGACTGGATGGAGGACTTCTTGTAGGATAATGTTTTCTACAATCCAACCACCCATTAGCCATTGAACCTCACTAACTAATTGGTTGAGTATATTTAGTACTTATAGCTATATTTCCAAGTCCACACTCACACCAAAACATAATCCACAACTTTGAGTCAACATACCATCAGAGAAAAATTAAAAAAAAATTAGAGAAATGTACAAAAAAAATAGAATAAATCCATGATTGGGATATTAGAGAATAGTTAGGATAAACTCTATAAAACTCATGCAAATAGGTTTGGATGCAATTATATTATCACTTTTTTTGTTCATAGATCTTTTGATCCAAACTATGTACAGTGAGGAAATGGATTATTATTTTTTCTTTTCACTAAGTCTAATTTTTAATTTTTTTTAATATTATGGTTAATAATTATTTAATAGTAATTTGATGATTTTTTTATATTTTATTAGTGGTTTTTGAATTGAAATATTTTACTAATTGGGTTATATTTATTTTGATTTACAGATCATTTCTCTTAGATGGGCTCAACTGAACCAAAGTGATGGAGATACAAAGAATGTCCCATAGTCTAACCCTTCACTAGAACCTACTATCCTTGAATTAGTCATCTAGACTATTTATTCCAAGGGTAAAGAGGGTGTAAGAGATCATGAATGAAAAAATGACTATTATTAAGAGTTTACTAAACAAAATCCACTTGCCTTTCATGATGATAAAGGGTATAAAGGGATCTAGGACTCAATAGAAAAGATCATTAGCATTATAAATTTCCTTAAAACAATAAAGGATTTTATTGTGAATTTCACTACAAATATATTTTATGGATGTAATTAAAAGTTAGGAGTGTTTATAGTGAAATAAATTTTTTATAATCATATCACATGTGAAAAATTCAAAATTATTTTCAATCAAAAGTCCTTCTAGAAACATTGAGTGTGGCGAAGGCCTAAGATTTCATGAATTTAGAGTAAGGGAACTCTGTATTAATGGTTTCATCAACTTATTTTTCTATGTTGGTTCATATTTATCCATATCACATAATAATGATATATATCAAGTCTATATGCATTGAAATTATGTTGAATATTGAGGAAAAGTCAAGTTATATTTGTATTTCTATCCAACCTACACATAGTTAGTAACCCAAAGAACTATATAAGAGAACAATTTAGTGAGTTTTAATGGGCCTATTTATGTATCTTATTTAATATAAGAAAATAATAGTTCATATTCTCTCAAGAAGCTGAAATGAGAATAGCTCCATCATTATAGTTATGGTGGAACCCATCCTTCATATAATTATATGTTAGTGGTTTTTGAAGGGAACAAGGTGGTGATATACATAATGTGTGGCAATAAAGGCATCACCATTAAATATGTTTTAGAGACATTGAATACATTCTTCCCATGTGGGTTGTTGGGTAACATTTAGTTACTTTATAAAGGACCTCCTAAGGGAAGTTTTCTCAAATATTCTATCACCAGAAGATCTCATGTTTTGTTAGATGTATAAAATATTATATGAACAAATTATTAAACAAAATGGGATTATTACCTATATATAATTAAATATAGTGGGGAAGATTCCATTTTTTGATTTATATTCGACCAGGTTTTAAATAATTCAAATGATTTACTAGATACTGTGAGAGGTATAGTGTTTAATGATTTTTAAATTTAGAATTTTATAATACCAAAACATCAAATTATTTTATTTATAAAATATTTGTTTATGATATTTAATTGTAGTAGGACATGATATTTTTAAGGATAAATTTTCTAGTCTATTGGAAAAAATGAAGGAGAAGATCTTCACAGTCTAGAGTGCCTAGATGTAGTTTTTAGTGAAAGGATTGAGTTGAATTTCTTAGTCCTAGACCATAATTTTTTTTATATAATTTTTTTAATAGATTATATTATTATATTTATCTTTTATATTGATTGATATCTTCATATATTTTAGTTATTATTACATGATGGGATAACCCATTTATTTCTGGGTGAATGAGTCCCCATGTCAGGTAGCCTAAGAATTAGAATACTAGATATTGTATTGATATCATTCCATGTGTATAGATGATTTTGGATGAAATTGAACAATTTTAAGTAGAAATCTCACATTTTTTGTTAAAAAGTATCATGAGGTATTTTGGATGATTTTCAGGGCTTCATCCCTAATCGGATTTAGAGTTCTCAATCGAAATTTTTCACAAGATGAGCCACATATGTTTTTTGTCTAAGAGGATTTATGATATTAATATAAAGGATTTAATTTTCATGATATTGGGCTGTGAAGGTAAGGTATTTATTAAAACTAGTGTGTTTCCATTAACATTAGTATCTCTATTTTTGAAGAAGGAGGACATAGTTCTCTAAATTTTTATTTATTACTACACACTGAACTAGGTGGATGTAAAAAATAAACTAAAATTTTCAAAAATTGATTATATATCTTGTCAAATCATGGGACCCTAGATATTTTTGAAAATAAATTTGACATTGGGATACAATCATTTTAGGTTCATGGATACACATATTCCTACGAATTTTTTCAAGAATATGTACATCAACTATGAGTATTTTTTCATGGCATTCGACCATACCACTGATCCGGTGGTTTGCATAGATTTGATGGATCATATTTTTCATCACTATGTTGACTCCTATATAGTGGGGATTTATGATAATATCCTAGTATACTCTAATAAAAAACTAGAGAATGATAATCATTTGAACATAATTTTAAGAACCTTAATGTAATTTCAGAAATATTCAAAATTATCTAGATAGAAATTCTAGATTAAAGAATTTATATTCTCAGCCCATATGATTTCTATGGAATATTTATAGATGTATACTAAGAATATCCAATAAGGGATATTTTAATATTATCATAATAATGATGTTAAGATTATGACAATAATAGGATTAACTGAGTACAGTATGTTATTCATTCTCGAGGTCTCTAGGATGTACCTTCCCTTGATAGACTTTACATGAAAAGGGGTTAAGTTTGATTCGAAAGAAAAGTGTAATATATTATTAAAGGAGCTAAAATAATAGTAAGATTTAGATGTAGTTATAATTATTCCAAATCCACATAAATGTTTTATAGTGTATTATGAAGACTTAGATCTAGGATTGGGATGTGTGTTGACATAGTGTGGTCATGGAGTGGCAAAAGGCTCTTAGCGGTTATAAAATCATGAAAATAATTTCTACACTAAATAAATTGAATTAGAAACTATAATTAATGTCTTCAAAAAGTGGAACCACTATATATTAGGGTCAAATTTTATAGATTATTTGGATAATAAGATTATGATTTAAATTTTTACCTTGTGGGACCTAAATATTTAGAAGAGATGATGGGTGAAGTAGCTCCATGCTTTTGATTTTGATGTATCTATTACCCAAAAATGTATAATATATTAGATGACTCAATAATTCAGAATCTAAAAACCTATGGGAATAGGTAAACAGAAGATAGATGGGTTTTAATGTCCATGTCTACTAAGAAGTTCCTAGATATAGAAGTGGATGATGACATGTTTTTTTGACCTTTTCACAATTCATGTCTTCCTTGGATGATCAAACTTGGATTGAGAAGGTAGAGTACCCCAATTTTTAGTGAATTATTATAGTTTTAAAAAGTGAGAAAACATTGGTTGATTAGTATCAGATTTCCTAGGATTCCCTAATTTTTTGTAATTTTTATTTAATTCCCATATCCATAATGGATTAGTTGATAGAGAATATACAACAGTTTATTCAAGTCATCCACCAACCTGAAATTTTATTATTTGTTTCCAAGTATGAGGAATTTTGTTTTTCATTTCATGTATAATTTCATTACATATTAGTATATCATGATTGAGAATAATTTAATAATTAATGTTTTATATCTTGATCTCATTCTAGTGTGGATGTGGGAAGAGATTTCATTGGATTTAATGAAGGGATTTCCTCCGAATCCAATTAGGAAGGATGCTATTTGGGTTCTTATATATCCATTGAAAAAATCACCCCTACTTCTAATTAAAGAATTAGTGAGTGAATCATCTTAGATAGTTGTGCATATAATAAATATTAAGAATTAATGGGAATTCTCTACACAATTTCTCTAAATGAGATCCTTGATTAACATCACAATTTTAGATGAGTCTATAAGAGGTGAGGGGTTATTATCTATACTTGAGCATGATGTATCACCATTATATGGATGATCTTATTGAGAATCTCATCCAGATCCTTATGAACATGATTTAGTCATGTATGCTTGATTTCAATAGTTCTTGGGAAAAGAATCTATCAGAGGAAGAATTTTATTACAATAATATTTTTCATACATATATTAAGATACCTCCAATTGAGGATTTAAATTGGTAACCATTAAAATTTCCTATTTTTTGTTCAAAATGGATGAGTTTTCATTTTTGGGGATAAGAATTTTTCAGTGGATGATAAATAAGGTGTTGTTGATAAGAAATATGTTATTGATAGATCAATGTTTATAGAAATAATATTTCAATCATCATCATCGTCTGTTGGAATTAATTTTTTTTTCATAAAGTGATTCTAAATGTTTCTACTCAGTTGGTAAACTATTGACTATGGAGAAAAGGCATCTTAAAACAATGTTATGTCAAGCTGTTTGATATCATAGAGAGTGTTGATATTTTAGCATGACAGTTAGATTTACCCCCTTAAATGATTTCCTTTCATATTGTGTTTCATGCAACCAGATGAAGAAATGACATCATAGAGTATCCCATGAGATCAAGTGGGAGGATTTGGATGATCTTCCCAACAACATAGTTGTTGTATATCATATTTATTTTAAGTATTTTCTTTACATGGTTTTTTATTGTAAGTAGATTAAATATTTCTATGTACTATCGAATTGTATAAGATATATTAGGAATACTAGGGAGGATGAGGCTTGAATGAGGGAGTTGGGGTCACACCATTTCTTATTTCTTTAACATCAAGGACTTTCTAAAATTATAAACTGTTGTTGTGGGGAGAATTATGGCACCCTCTAGAATATATGTTGGTATTTTTTTAACTTAAAATTTATTTATTTTTGGATTTTTGGAGAGTTTAAGGTTTCAATTTTATAATTTGAGGAAAAAATACAGGATCTCATATTTATTACTATTCATTTAAGCAACCATTAAAAAGGGAGATAAGGGTACTAGAGTCATTTCTCTTTACTAGGACACAATTTTTCAAACAGTGATAGGTTACTTGGAAACAATAGAACCTAATTTTAAGTTAGTTTTGATAAGTAAGGTTGGATCATAGTTACTGGATACTATATGAAAAACAATATGACATCTTATGTAGTTTTTAGAGGCACTATGACACTTTCCACATGGGTTTTCAAACTATGTAGAGAAATCATTAGATCAACCCAGTTTATTTAATGTTAAAATTGTCCTAAATTACATTGAAAATTTTCAACACCCATCCATTCTTCCTTTTCCCATTATTATAATATACCTATTTTCCAATCAAGGGAATTATTGTCCCTTGACTTTTAGTTATTATCCTTTGATTTCATTGGATATCTTCTTGGTTAGTAATGTTTTCCCTTGTATTTCTCATCTCTTCACCCTCTCTTCCCTTATTTTTCTTTTACTCTTGAATTTTTCAACCCCAAATAACTAAGGGGATTTATACCGAGGTTATGAATTATTGGTTAATGAAAATTATTAATTATATTTGATTTTGGTGATCCCTTATACTCATTCCTATGAATTTTTAAAACAATTCATAAGATTCACTCCATTTTGGGGTAGTTGTCTCTACCAAATGTGTTCTATTCATGGAATACCTTTGGTTATTGAATTCAAATTTATCTAATTTGTTTCATTATGCATAAAATATTTTATTGAAAGATTTATATTTATACTTCATTATATTTATGAGTATTTTATGCCTTAAATGAGGGGTTTAAGTGGGTTTTCATTGAAAAATAGTGTTGTGTAGTAGGTGTATTTGATAAAATGTTTCGATGAATATTTTTGTTCCAAATGTGTTTTAAAAGGTTGTTTAAAAATATATTTATTCTATACTTGATATTTTCTAACATATGTTAATAAGGAAAATGATTAAATGTTTATTTTATAATGATTTCCATATAATATACCTTTTAAGAGTGAGTAAGGTTGACTAATGAATCCTTAGTGAATATTTCATTCTATTTATAATATTTTTACCAATTAAGAGAGTGAAATAATGGTATGTATTTTATTTCTCAATTAGATGTATTGTATACTTGGTTAGTCTTAAAGTGATGTTGGTATGGTAATAAACCCATTATACCTTCTAATAATATTATAGAAAGTATAAGTTACCTTAGATCGATAGGTTCAATCCCATATTTCATGCATGGTTTTGATTGATATATTTGACACTTTTTTACCCATTACACTATTTTAATCATTATAATATTTATTTAATGATTTAATCATTCTTTATAAGTTGATTTCTCTGTGTGAGTTGTTTTGGAACTTAACTTATTTTAATAAAAGCCAATGAATTTTGGTGTTTTTTTTTCAAATGAAACATTTTAAATTTAAAAAAAAGATTGTAATTGTTTATTATAAATTAGAAATGATATTTTTGGTGGTAAAATAAAATATATAGATTCATGGAGGTATCAAAATTGTATTTCAACACAAACTTTTTATATACCAATGATATATATAAATATATGGTTTTATAGGATACAAGTATAGGTAAGAGTTCTATGCATTTTTTTGGATCTTCGTTATACTAACCATCCTTTTTTATAATAGTGGTGGTGGTGGCGGTGACTATGGGCCATGAGATGTTTGGACTTGTTTAAACTATTTTTGGGATCATCAGTTATATTGTGTTATTTTGTATCTGTCTTCCCATGCTTGACCACATTTTGGAATATTTATATATGTATTTTTATTATATATTTTCTTATGTTCATGATATGATAGTCACGTTTTGTTGTTTGTTTTTATACTGGTTATACTCTATTTTGTTAGTCATTTATTTAGAAACACTTTATTTAATTTCAATGGTGTTTTACTTTTTGATGTGTCACGCTGGATTTTGGGATGAATATTTTTGTTGGATATTTTCATTTAAGGGAGAAAATATTCTCAATGTATGTATTTTGACAATCTGGTTCCTATCAATGTATCATAGAAATATGAAAAATGATTAGGGAATATGATGTCTTGGATCAGGTGATGTTTTTTCTATCCCTAGTTTAGTTTTTATATAGATGGTCTAGAAGTTAACATTAGAGACTTCTAAAATGAATCTAAACCTCTAGAATCAACACAAACCCCAAGAGGAAAACCCAATTTATACAGAAATGAACACTATGATATGTACCTCTTAAAGAATATTACCACCACCATCAATGAAAAACATGGAACTTGGTTAAAATAGATCACATCATACCATCATAAATCCAAAATAATACTGTTTAAAAACATGAGATATTGAACATGGACATTTGACACAAGTTCCCACATGCACACATTATATCCACTACTCATCTAAAATACTTGAACCAAAGGGATACTGTAACCATGTGGACCTTTTTATGATGACCCGAAATCTAGATAAGATAATCCATAAACATATATTCATCCACCATATTCATTTATCCTCAACTAATTACACTATATTAATAATTATTTTAAATATTCTTTTGTGAAACTTGGAAGATATTATGGACTTGATCTTAATATAGTGTAAGAATCGTACAATACTACACCTAAAACACATAATCAAACACATCAAATAAAAAATCTTGAGCAAAAATATTACCTTCACATGTAAACCTCAAATTATGATTATTTGGGGAAAACTTTTATAAAACATTACCAATGATCTCCATCTTCAATGGCCTCCTCCAATGATCATCTTAATAATTTTTATGACCGGGAGAAGTATTTATCAAATAATGAATCACTTACACCTTAATTTTGATGTAATATTCAAAATTTTGTTTGAGAAAAATTCATTCCATAACCTAGGTCTAGCACAATAAAGATTATCAAATTCTCCTATAAAACACCTATAATAAATATGCCTAAATAAAAAATAATACATATAGTTATTGTAAAACATTACTAAAGAATAATTATTTAACCATAATCCTCAATACACTAGAACACATTAATAATATATTTCTTAAATAATTATAATATCCCACTAGGTGTATTTGTAACACCTAGAGATTTTATAGAAAATATTTTTTGAATTAATTTAATATTTTTGATAATTTTCATTTCACATAATAATGAATATCGATTTTGTTATATAAAAAACACTATGTTTCCCACTATATATATAGAAAACCAAGAAAATATTTCACTACATGCAATGATTATAATTGATTATAGTATATAAAACACTATTATTGGCTTCTGTTAGAAAATGATGAGTTCTTCGGATAGCTATCATTACACACAATACCATGTTTTAGTAAATAACAAAAAATTAATAAAATATTATTAATAATATCATAAAATTTAACCGAGCCATTAAATTAATAGTTATGAATATTATTGAGTAACTTATATAAATAAAAGGTTTATAATATTAATTTATTGGTTACCAATTAATTAGAAATGAAAATATATACCAATTGATTATAAAGGAAATATTTTTATATTTTATGCTCCCAAAGTAGTTTTGTCATAATAAATTAAAATAGTTATAGTTATTGAATGATATTAATGAAATATACATGTTATATAAATTCAATAATATATTTTTATATTCATCCATTATATTTTATAGGAATAATATAAGAACAAACTCAATTTTATGCAAAAAACCTATATTTTTGAAAAGGGTAATTTTAACGCCTTTTAAAGGAGAACTCGTTTTAAATAAACCATTTTACACTTTTATAAATTATATTTGAAAAAATAAACCTCATATTTTAAATAATATTATAAAAATTTATTTTGGTTATATTTTTGGTACTTTTTTGATAAGTTTCATGTTTTGATAAATATTAAAAATTACTAAATTTTAATTTAAAATAACTTTTTTCATCAAAATAAATTATATTGTAAAATTTTATTTTATATTAGTTTAAAATTATATTAAGATTAAATTAGTATCATTTAATATAATAATTTTCATTGGAATTAAATTTCCATTAAATTTAGATATAAAAATCTTTTATTGTTTTTGCATCTTTTAACATTAATAAACTATTTTTTCACCCCATCAACGAGATTAGTATTAAATTACTATTTTTTAAATGGGTTTTTAAAATTAAAAAATGAATTTAATATTTGTAATCATAAGTGGAAAATTATTTAAATATTTACCATTTATTTTGGTACATTATGGATAGTAACTTTAGTAATATTTTTATGACCATAGTTAATGGAAAATAAAGTAATTAATGGTAAAAATAATAATATATATATATAATAAAATAATACTCATCCTAATTTAATTGGATGAGTGTTTTTTCAACAAAAATATTCATGGAGACGATTTTTTGTCCACTTGGAGGAACTTTAATTACTTTTACACTTTTATTGTATTATATTGAAATGATTGAAATTTGTTTTTCACAATATAGTTTTTGAAAAGTGAAATATTTCTAATATGGTGTTATATAAGGTATATGTTTCGATATAAATATTATTTGGAAAGATAAAATATTTTTATACAGAATGATAATTTATTTAATTTTTTTTAAATTAATAATTCAATTAAATTATTACCCAATGATGATGCGAAAATTGTTTAATTAATGGGATAATCAAATAAATGATATTAAAAATATTAAAATAAATATAGTTTCACATAATTAATGACATGAAAGAACTTTTTTTGTGACTCTATCATGCTATATATTTGTTAAATGAGTTGGTTTGAAGATATCAAGTTGTTATTATATTTTTAGAAATTCAGGTATTGAATTGTGTCAAAATTGAAATTATTGATATTTTAAAATAAATAATATTTTCTTAAATGATATAAAAATTATAACCAGATAATATTAAATGAAATAATTTTAATAATACACAATAATTCAAAAATGAAAAATTTATTATTTGTTTTCCATTTTCTACTATCCATATTAATATATAGGTAGTAAATACAAATATTTTCATGGTAAAATTTAAAGGGATTAATTAAGGGTTAAAGCCAAATGATAAGGGTAATAATATGACCTAACCATGTTTAAAAATTACTCATCGATATAATTTATATCTATAATAATAATATATTAGACATAACTCACCTTTAATATATTTTTAATAAAAAATTAATTGATATTAATTTAATATTTTAGTAGATTCCACGAGTGCCCATACCCTCTCTTATAAAAGAGAACCTCTCGTTGTCATTTATTCACAAATATAAATCCATGTTTCAGTGAATAAATCTCCCAAATTCTCCCCCCAAATTACTTCCCTTGATCATAGAATACATAATTTGGTTAGACATTTAACCAAAGGAATCCTTTTGTGAAAATCAGAAGGACATACCCAAAGAAGAGGTAACACATGTCAATGAATGTTTCTATTTTATTTCTGACTTGAACTCCTTAATTTAGTTTTAATTTTGATTTTTATAATAAAATAAGTATAAAAAATATACTATGATGATTGTATATTATTTTTTCTACTTATTCTCACACACAAGTCCATTAAATAGGTAACGAACTTACTATTCTTGTGTACGATGAACTACCACCTCAGGAAAAGATGTTGTTCATTTTTCCTTTTTCACCTATAATGGTTGGGAATTAAGATGTAATACATATTTTTAATTGATATATATGATATATATGGCATAATTATATTTCTTTAATGATAATATCACTTCTAAATTTGTACTATCTAATATTTGGGGAAATTGATAACATCGCTCACGTATACGTATGGCTTACCGTCTCCGCGAAGTGATGCGATTATTAAGTCACGTATATTTCATTGATTATAATAAAAATAATTTTTCATGAATATATATGTATTTTATAGGAAATAAGTATTATTATTTAATGATAATATAATACATAATTTTCTTTCATTTTACCTGAAAAGTAAATTGAAACAATATTCCATGTGTACATACAGACTACTGTCTCCATGAACTCTGTATTCCATTTCATATATCTATCTTTTATAAGATAATTATTAATATTTATATACTTATGTATATATGATATATAATTCATTTTTTTTAAATTCATTAAATAATTAAGTCGTGATTTAAGTAAGAGGATCAAGAATGATAAGTCAAAACATGTACGATAAAAAAGATGTTATTTCCCATAAACGTTACTTTAACATGATAATTATTAAAAAACGAGTAATATAGGGTCATAATAAAATCATATAGGGTAAATGTATGACTATAATTATTATATATTTGTATAATAAACTTATATTTGTTATACAATAGGATTTAATGTGTGGGAAGGATGTCAATACTTAATGTAATAGAATTTCATCTCACATTTTATTTTCATGAGATGCATGACATATTCAGTACTTGATTTTTGTGTGTGCTGTATATACTAAATGATTACATGTTATATCATTAATTTACTTTATGACATGATATCAAAATATTTAATTGATATTATTATTTCATGGGGTTTGATATTCTAATGTTACTCGAGTAGTAAGGGAATTCTATCATACATTTATTTGTTTGGGACACATTCCTTATACGCTACTTGTTTCTTATACATGGTGTATATACTACTATTGAATGTGTTTTATGAGTCTTATCCATAATATTATGGTATTTCAATTTCCATATAATTTTATTTGTTTCTTTGGGAATATGATTCTACTAATTATAAAGTGATGAGAATTAATTTCATATTTTCATCACTATTTGGGATTGTTTCATTTTATGTCACCATTGAAGAATATTTAAATTCAATGTTTGTGTTTTATAAAACTATTTTAAAAAATGTTTCTAATATTATCATATGTTTGTTTAAATTCATTTTTTACCATTTTTACTTTTTAATACGTGGTTTGAAAAGAATCTTTTTGTCATTTTTTCAAATGAGGTACTTTATGAATTTTCAAGAAAAAGTACAAAAGGAATGTTTCATTTTAAATCATACAACATGAATGGAATTTTATGCCATTGTGATTCTTTAATGGCTTGATGATTCCCATAAAATATTATAATATTATTTTCAAAGAAAATTTTTTCTTTAAAAATTGCACGACATTTATGAAAATAAAATGTTTTCAAGGAAATGACTTTTTCCTCATGAATGATTTCGAAGGATCTTTCAAAAATATTTTACATATATGGTAACATTATTTTCTGTTACTTATGTTTTTTTGAGGTAATGATTAAAGGTTCATATCCATATTCTTTATATGAATAATTTTTTTGATGAATTCATGTTTATTGATTATGTTTATTTTCCACGAGTTATGTTATAGAGAAATGTTTATGTAACTCAATTTTATGGGTTATAATATAATAAATCATTTATGTTATTATGAAACAAAAATATTTGGTATTCATTATGTGATAGGTGAGACATATATCTCTCCCCAATGTATTGGGTAATAGTTAATTTTTTATGAGCTCAAAGGGTATATGAGAAGAAATCGGAATCCCATAAAAAGAGGGTACACAGGAGAGAATCCCAAAACCGAAACAAGAGGGAACACGGGAGGGAATCCCAATATTTAAGTAGGTATATGAGTGGTTATCCTAATCCTAACATGGTATGATGGTATTAGAAGTATAAATTGATATAGAGTTTTTATATGTTATGTGTATTCCACAATTCCATGTCTTATAACTATGTTATGATTTCATTTCCTTCTGATTCATGTCTTATAAAATGAAAATAATTATGCCATGATTTTTTTATGATCTTTGACATTAGGGGTATGATATTCTAATGATTGTTATGACGTTATCATAACCTTATATTCATAATATTATTACACAGTTCTTTTATTTACCCTTAATGAGCATTTAAGCTCACCGCTTTCTTATTTTTTCCATCCCCTAGTTATGAAGGAGCGTTTTAAAGTATAATTACAAAGGGTAAGATCTTTGTGGGAAACATTGAAGATATTTCAATTATTTAGAATATTTTTGTTCCTTGTTTCAAAAGGAACTAAAATAATATGGTCTTTGGGCATTTGTTTTTGTAATGTTTTAAGTATTATGTAAAAGTGATATAATGTCCATATACATCAAGACTGGGTTTTATATTTTTTATCAGAGTAAAGATTTTTTTTAACCTTTGTAATATAGGATGATAAAAAATTAGTGATACCCCTAAGAATATTTCCAAGGATGTGTTTTGGTATTTCTCTAAAGATAATTTTAATGATTAATAAAAGTACTAGAAATTTGGTAAAGTATAGAGCGAGTGGTTTCCTATAATTAAATACCTATATAGATTCTAAAAGTGGATGTGGATATGTTATAGATGAAAAGAGGGGTAAAAAACTCTAAAAAAGTGTGTCAAGATTGACTCGGGTATGACATATTACTTCAGAATAGGATTTTCTGTACACCTGATTTGATACTTCTAGGCAGTATGCTTTGGGAATTCACAAACTCTTTACGAACCATCGAGAATGATTTAAATTTTTTTTTCTATGAATAAAGTGTGATAATGCTAGTGTTTTATATATTAAAGAGGGTTTTATAATTTATACATTCTATAAGAAATTTTTCCTAATTTTGTGGGTTTTCACCATGATAAGGGTTTCTCACATTATAAATTTTTATTTTAGTCAATGGAGGGAACCAGAAGAAACTAGGTTAAAATTAAATGTGGTGAACTATTTTCAAATGAAAAGTCAAGTGGGATGATCATAATAGATAAATACATTATGATTATCCTAAATCAGCTATTACGATATATGATTAATAATGTTAGATTTGGTGATATTCAAAACACGATGAATAAGTGGAAGATGGACTTTTATAAATTTTCACTTTTTAAGGAACATAGATAAAAGAAGTTTTTGTTTTCTTTATGTCAATATAAGGAGAATAAGAACCTTGATAAGTAAATCAAATGGATGAGAATATGTAATCTATTTGAAAAAAGGGCCATAGAGTGAAATATTTTCATGGAGTTCAATATATCATCTAGGGAGAACACATACATTACCCAACTCAATGTCATTACCATTGAATTTAATTTAAACCAAGGAAGGAACTATCCCATTCCCATAATTAATCTGTATGGATTGAAGTGTTTTTTTATTTGGATTCAAGAATAATGAATTGTAGATTATATATGGATTTATAATTTTTGGTTTTTTTAAGATTTTAATGAAAATGTTTTATAGTTCATATGGAAAAGAAAATTTATTTAATAGAAAGGTAATATTAATTGGAAATAGAATATTAAGATATAGATAATCCTTAATGACTTCTTAATATTAAGATAATTATGTTTTGATGAAAGATATGTTGGATATCAATAAGTCAATTGGACAATACTAATTACTTTGAAACTGATAAATGATTTTTTAACCAAGAAGAATGCTATATCATTCATATAATTTATATAATTTTGGATTCAAATAATATATCCAATAAACATTGGAATAATTAAAAATAAAAAAAAAATAATTCTGATTATTACCACATTTCATGAAAGTACATGATAAATGTATTCACATGTTTCGAATGTGAAAACCAATATCTACTTTTTTTAATACGGGGGATAAATGTTCACCTGATTTTTTAACCTTCTTTCTAATGTTTTGTATTTTTTATCTTTTTGAAAGATTATGAGGTTAATAATTAATAATATGTTTAAGTTAAAATTTTCATGAATTTTGTGATATTAATATATTATCTCACTATATGAGGATTTATGCATATTAGATAACCTATGATAACAAAATTTTGTTGGTTGTGACTAACGATAGATGAGATGGCCTATCATGGATATCATGATCTGTTAGAGCTTTGAGAATAGAAAATGAACAAACTTTTTTAAAGAAAGAGGTGTGGATATTCAAAGGGAGTGATTGTAATGAATCATGTAAGTATATCTTCTCATGAAATTTCATCAAACCTATGGAAAGAATATTGAAACCAAAATGTTTTTTCCAGTACCTTTTGTTCTGATGAATCAAATGGCCCATTAGATCAACATAGATTTATGGATTATTGATTTTTATGTTTCTCATGACCTTGATCTCTACCACTCTATATCAGAACATGATGGTTAGATTTCTTTTTCATGTGTATGTTTTCACTTTACACCAATGTTATCATATGTGAAAACCTATTTATGAGTTACCTTGGGTAATCATTATGTTTCAAGATTTCCTTTTAAAAAGAAAGTATTAGTATTATTTTTTACAATGTGTATTTTGGAATGTAACATTAATATATTAAAACATTGATAACCCAGATGAATTGTGAGGGATAAATTAATTTTAAGGGTGGTAGAATGTAACAACATGAGATTTTTCAAAAAAAAAATTCTTAATTAAATTAATCATTTAAATATTCTACATTTCACACAATATTGAATATTGATTTTATTATATGAAAAACACTATGTTTGGATTTCATTAAATTAAATACCTGGTAAATATCTCACTGCACAAAACACTTAGATTAACTTGTGGTATACATAACAATTACCTGGGATTGTGCTACGCAACTTCGAGTTCTTTTGATAGCTTGCATTACACACAATACTGATTTTTACTGAACAATTGTATTTTATTTAAATATTAATATTTAATATTATAATATTTCACCTAGACATTAAATTAGGGGTTACAAATAGTATTAAATAACTTATTAAAATTCAATTATTTTAATATGAAATCATTGGTAACCAATTTATTAATAATTAAAATACATACCAATTGATTATAAAGGATATAAGTTTAATTTTATGCTCCCAATGTAGTTTTTTATAATAAACTGAACTAATTACAATTAGTGAATGATATTAATGAAATTTAGATTTTATATATTCAATTAAATAATTTTTATATTCATCACATAGATTTTATAGTCATAATAGAAGACCAAATCGAATTTTATGCATAAAAACATATATTCTTAAAAGGGGTTTTTACCACCTTTTAATGGAAAACACATTTTAAATCCAATTTTTAAAACTTTGATAATTTCTATTTGAAAAAATAAACTTCTTATTTTAATGTTAAATATGAAATAGTATATTGGTTTAATTTTTGGAATTTTTAATATAAGTTTCATGTTTTGAGGGATATTAAAAAAAATACTAAATTTAAATTGAAAACAAATTTTTTATTGAAATAATTTATTCAAATAAATTATATTTTTGATTGATTTTAATGTATAATTAGACAAAAAAAAATTAGTTAGTCTAATATTGCGCATTGGAATTAATATTACGTTAAATTCAGGTATAAAAACATTTCAATATTTTTCATGATTTAACTTTAATAACATGTTTTCTCACCCCATTAATGAGATTATTTCGAAATTAATTTATGCCAATTATATAATTTAAATATAGTAAATTGGTTTCAATATTTGTAATAAAAAGTTCTAAATAATTTAAATAGTACCTTTTTATTTTTTGATGTTATGAATAGTAACTTCAATAATATTTTCTGTTACCATGGTTAAGGGTAAATCAGATAATTAAAGTTGAAAATAATATTATAAAAAATATAAAATTACCCTAACACTTGTCCAAATTTCATTGTATGAGTTTTTTATCAAAATCTTACATGGGATTATTTTTCCCACATAGAGCTACATGGATGTCTTTAACACTTTTATTTTATTATATTAAAAGGAAAGACAATTGTGTCACACTATTGATTTTAAAAAGAGAAATATTTTTAATATGTTTTTATATATGGGATATGTTCAGATATAAATATTATTTATAAAGATTAAATATGTTTATACATAATTGTAATTTTTTTATAATGTTTAGGTAATAAATAATTAAAATAAATGGTGGCACATTGATGACTTAGTAATTTCTTAATTAATTGTAGAATCAAATAAATTAATATTAAAATATTAAAATAAATATAAATTTATTTAATTAATTCTATAAATAAGTTTATGGACAAATTTAATATGTTAGAGACAATATAAATGAGTTTTTTTGAAGATATCCTGTTGTTACGATTTTTTAAAAAAGTAAGGTAATGAATATTGTCAAAATTGATAGCATTGGTATTTTAAAATAAATAATATTTTTTAAATGATATAAAATTTATAAAAAAACAATTTTAATCAAAATAATTTAGATATTTCGTCAAATTTCATAAATGACTAATTTATTGTTATTTTTTTAATTTATAGTAACTATATGAACCCATAGGTAGTTTAAACACATGTTGTCACTTTAGGAGTTAAATGGATTAATTAAAAGTTAATTCCAAAATATAAGGGTAATAATATGTCTTAAAAATTTATAAAAATAAATTTTTATATAATTTAGATATATTCTCATAATTTCTTAGACATGATTCAGTTTGCGTCCATTTTTAATTAAAAAAAACTATATTTTTTTAATATTTTAAGAGATTTCAAGAGTGCCCCTCCCCTCCCTTATAAAATGGAACCTCTCCTTCTCTTTTATTTACACCTCTATATCCATTATTCTCTAAAAAAATCTTCTCATGTATCCTAAAAACATCATGACCATAATCATTAAAGCCTTACATTAGTTATAAAACTGACCAATTTATTCTTTTTGTGAAAACCAAATAGACATACTCAATAAAAAGCTAACGTTTTACAATGAATGTTTTAATTTTATTTATTCATTGAAAAAATTCAATTATTATTATTTAATGTTTATATAATAAAGATAGTATAAAAATATAATGGGTTGTTTTTATATTATATTTTCTACATAAACTCACAAACACTTCCATCTAATGGGTATCAAATGTACCATTCTTGTGTTTAGTGAACCACCAACTCATGAAACGATTTTGTTAGTTTTTCCTTAACCACATATCATGGTTGATAATTATGATGGGAAATTTATTTTTATATGATATATATGATATAATTACTGTAACGCCCCGACCCTAGTTACCCAGAGTCGGTGCATTATTACATAACATTGGAATGATCACAAGAAAGATCAAATCTCGAAAGACCGATTGGTTTAGTAGCCTTGGAAACACTAGATATATTCATAAGTTTTACATTACATCATAAAATGAAAAACTACTACAACAACATAATGTCTCAATAATCCACACTCATATCCCCACATAATATCCCTGCAGGTCATTCATAACTTACATCTTCACTTCCTGGGAAAAAATAAAACATAGAAAAGGGGTGAGATCAAATGCCCAGTAAGGATAACAATATAGCGGAAACTTTCATCAATAAGAATAAACATTTAAGGCAATTTATAACTAAAAAAAAGCCTTTTAAACATGAACTTTAAACATGGTATGGCATAAATAAAATGAAATAATGCCATTTACTTATTCACATGGATATTCTACTAATCGAATAATTACATGCAAAAATCAATAACCACTTTCATAATGTTGGAATGCATAATGCCAGACTATCATAACCACATAGGCAAGGCCTCGTGCCAAGACTACAAATAAGATTTTGTCAAGGCCTTGTCCCAAGACACTAGTTTGTCTCATGAGACCTACCGATGCATCGAGGAGCTATAGCGGGCTCCACCCGTCACATATTAAGTCCAATGCATTCCCATATGAAAAGGTTTAAACATAACATAAACATTCGTATTAAAACTAGCATACGAAATGTAAATACTTTCACCATAAACTATGAATGGTATAAAAATAGCACATCCACAGTCAAACATATCACAAAACCTTCAATACAATATAGAAGTTTTGTATCATAATAAATCAACTTCAAATAATCTTAAAATCCATCAAAGGATGTTGACATAGATGAAATCAAAATTCTTTTTAAAGAAATATCTCTTTTTATTTTGAAATCATTTAAGATCCATATAAAATAAAACATTTTCTTTGAAAATATTCTTATAAGCTTGTAAGGGAGGCTTTGAAGATTTTATAACGGCGGAAAATAGATGCACCCGCCGTATAAGTAAAAAAAACATTCTTACCTTAATTCTGTCGAAAAGGTTAAAAAGGACCTTGTTTTGAAAACGACCGAAATATTCCTTTACAAACCTCTTATAAAATTCAAAAAGGGTATAAATGACTTTAACTCATATTCTAGTAAATAGTAAAAATGTTTTGAAATACATTTTTAAGAAACATGGATGTGGATGATAAAGAGATCCCAGTAGATTATTACGTATAAACAACCTCGGATAATGAAGAGATTGTGAAATAACCCTTACCTTGTACTTTTCCTTGGTTGGGGTAGGTTAACCTCCTGTATAATGGTGAAATAGTTGTTATTAAATTATACAAGAATCATATATATTAATATGATATCATATATGATCTTTTAACATTGATTTGTTAATAATATCTTAGAATTATCGTCGTTTTGGGAGTTAACTTACTCATTTTCTTTTATATGTTTTGTTACATAAGCCATGGTTGTTGTATCTTATTCATATCCAGAATGATATCCAGTCCTTAAAAATCATTTTTAAATCATCAAATGATAATTATACTTGAATGGATACGATGGAGAATGAATCTCACCACGTTCGTGGAGACGGTAGTCCGTACGTACGCACGAACGCTACTTCCATTTAATTTTTATTTTAAAAGAATTGAATCCAAATGATACATAGGTATATTACTATTCCAGTATAATATAATATTTTATATATGTTACTTAAGTTCATTAACACCATCCTTTATACGTTCCATGTGTGGTATTAACGAGTCATATCATTTTAAGGGGGCGGTAGTCCGCACTTCCTCAAATGAAATTATCGTATGTATATACAACATGAAACGAATAATGGTATGAAATAAAATGGAATTACAGGAGCATATATATACAATATATATCATTAATATCATATTTAATTACAGTTCCATCATAATGGCCACCATGAGAGGTGGTAAGATGTATTTGAACAATCATCGTTTCGTGAGGCGTCAGTTTGCCATCCACAGAAACATTATGTTTATCATCCATTAGATGGAGTTGTGTGTATGTGTAGTTTGAATCCTTCTTATAACAACATCCTAGTATATTGAGGATACTGGTGTCATTACAAAAGAAAGGAAATAAAAAGAGTTTGGGGGTTGGAGAAGCAAAATAAATGAAAATAATTTAAGAGAAATCGTTACCTTTAATTTAGGTAACTCGCTTTGGTTGGAACCAAAGGACTTCTTGAAATGCTTTCTGCCTAAGGGGAAGCTTCAAGGAGGAGGATAGGGATGTGGGGAGCTTAGTTGGGCAGAGTTTGGACGAGCCAAGTGGATTGAGAGGTTTGAGGAATGAGTAGAAGTGGTCTCCTTTTATAAGGGAGAAGAGGGGCTCTTTAGGAAAGAGTGAAAGTATTACTTTATAATATAATTATATTCGGTTTATAATGGTCCAAAAATCATTGAGGTCAAAGATAAGATGAATCATATTCTAAATAACATCAACCAATAATAATTGGACAGGTTTTAGATAATATTTTAATCATTATAATCTTATTTATTTAAATGATTTATTAATGAGGTAAACATTGCATCATTATTGTGTCATTAATAATTTAAATTATTTGATGTCTAAAAATTATAAATAAAATATCATTATGTAGGAAATCTTTTTAGCTTTCTAATGAATATTTATAATCGAAAATCTAACATGTATAACCCTATGTAAAAATTGTTGTTCTAAAAGATATATGTTTGTGTCATTTTTGTATTTATTTTAACTAAATTAAAATAAAGTGTCATTATCACTTACAAGTGGATCCATGGGGTCCCAAAATAGACCCAAAGATTCCCATAGTCGACCATGTATCAACCAATAGGGTTAAGACACGTTTTAGGGTAATTTAGTATTATTATAATATTATTTTTTAACCCTTATTTACCGGATTTACCCTTAACCATGGTAAATAAAATATTTACCACAGTAATTATTCAAAATGTCTAAATATAAAAGTTACCTATTTACACAATTTGGACATACTGATTCCAAATATGGAATCCATTTTTCTAAATTCAAAACACAGAAGTGGCAGAAATTAATTTAAAATTAATTCCCGCTGTCAAAACAAAAAGCGTGTTTTTAAGAGATAATAACTATCAAAAGATTGACACTTGTTTATGTTCGGTTTAATTGTAAAATTATGTCCAATGAACAACATTATATTAAATGGTAAAAATATATTCTAAATATACTTTAAAACTACTAAAATTCATAATTTATCACTATTAATTATTTTGATTAAAAAAGTTGTTTTTAATTAAAATTTAGTAATTTTCACTATTCATCAAAATATGAAAGTTATCCGAAAAGTACCAAAATTTCACCTTAGGCTAAATTCGATATTCCGAATCCAAAAATGAAGTCCATTTTAAAATATAAAATATATATAATTTCAAAATTTAGGTATTACTATTCATAACGGCTAGTTTGATTGGTTGTGGCGTGTGTTAAAACTCAAGGTTGCGTACAACACACGCTACTATTTTATTCAAAGGAAAGCATACCGTGGAAGCTTGGGATGTTTCATTTAAATTTTTTTTTTGATGTCCCAATTTATTCAGATAGTTTAAAATATTTTATTTAAAAAGGTTTCACTATTATAGTTGATAAAAGTGCAATACTGAAAATGAATATGTTCTTGCATTATGACTAAGAAACTCATAATAGGGATTCTAAAATTATAAGGATTATATAAAGTTCAAAATGTTGTTAATACTATTCATGACCTCTTTTAATGGCTTTTTTTTTGTACGTCATGGTGTGATTGAACTCGGTGTTGCGTGTAGTGCAAGTTATTGAATTATTTTTAAGAAATAACACACTATGAAATCCTGGGGTGTTACATTCTCCCCTCCTTCAATAAATTGCATCCTCGCAATTTGAAATTGTTCTTCGAAAATAAAAGGTTGAAAATAGAAAATATCTTTGTGGGAAAACCCACATCGGAAATTAAGTTACTAAAATTTAGTCTTAATATGAGGAAAAGAGAAATGAAAGAGTCACCACCAAATTATGATCTCGATTAGGAGAACATTGGTGGCAATTAGAGACATATAATTGGAGGAAAAATGTAAATATTTATAGGTAGTGATTGAGATCATCAATCACAAAAAAGTGTATAATTGAGGTCCTTAAATTCATCAATCTATGATGATTTGAAATACCATTGGTTCAACAAAACATAGGGTATTAGGATAACACATTTTTGACGTTTCAAAATATCCTAGTTGAAATCCCACATTGAAAAATGAATTAATGAGGCCTCTATTTAAAATAAAGAGTCGAAAGTATGAAGATTACCGAAAATAACACATACTAGGGTTCCATGTAGGAAAATATGGATATGGAAGAAAAATCTAACCATCAATTATTTGATGGAGAGTGGTAGAGAACATGGCTATAAAAAGGCCAACAATCCCAAAGCCATAAATTAGTGATGATTTAAGGTACCATCTAGGAAAACATTTTTGTTCAAAGTTTCTTTTCTTAATATTGAGGAATTTATTTATGATATTGTCTAAGATCATAAGGAGATATACTTACTTTATAATTAGAGTTTTATCCATTAATAAATTTCTACCACAAACTCATCTTTCACTCTAAAAGATAATAGAATGAAAAAAAAATTCTATTTACACTATTCGTATAGGGTTCCAAAATAAACGAATTTATAATTCATCTACATGATCTTTTAATAAAAACTACATCATTTAATCCAGGACATCTCATGGTCCAGTGGTAGGTGATACACCCTTGTCGCCCTTCGGTTGCGGGTTCAAGTCTCGCAGCCTTGCCGGACGCGACGGGTTGCCGCCCGACCTCCAGGTTGTCCTTTTATGGCAATCCAAAATAATCCAAACTAGAACTATCCAAAATACTTCTGTCCAAACTCACAGTCTAACATTTATAAGGAAGGTAAACATAATATAGATCCTTTTTACCCCGTAATAGCATATGAATACCTTCATCAGGTATTACCATATTCCTTATTGATTACATTCATGCTCCCTTATTCCATATAGAATGCTGGATATACTTCATCAATCCAAAAATGTTTTAAACCCCAACAATGATGGAATATACAAATCATTAATCAGTTCCAAGGTAGTCAAGAATATCCAATATATTTTTTCCAAAATAATCATGTATTATTCGAAAATCACTACCTCGGTATCAGAACTATATTATGGTTTATCATTCTCTCAACCATATATTTTCCAAAAATTTATCCTGCTATTGAGTCACTTTTCTTTGTTCCACACAATCTCAAGTCCTTAATGAAATAGTACTGCAGTACAATCCTTATATACTCCATAATTATTATAACAAGTACATTGTTGATACAACACTCAATTGACATAATCAACATAAGAACTCTAATCATTCCTCTTCATCTGTGGTAGTATCAAAACTTGATTATTATCCAATAGCATCATTTGCGGCATAGTCTGATGACTGGGGCATAGGTTCGCGTAGTGTCCAAACTCTTTGCAAATGAAGCATTGTACATTTGAAACCATTTTCTTACCCTTGCAGTCATGTACTTTGTGCCCTTTTCCTCCACACTTATAACAAACTCCCATTCCTTTCAGGCAAGTTCCAGGGTGTTTCTTTCCACAGTTACCACATATGGGAAAATTCTTCTTTTCCCTCTTCCCTTTATCCATCTTTCTCTCTTCTATCCTTTTCTTCTCTTGCTTCCCTTCAAAGCCATAGGACTCAGTAAACTCTTTACTTATCTTATCAACACATGATATTATTTCTTCATATGATGATAATACATGGGAGACTATTTCTCTTATAAATTCTAGCTTAAGACCATGAAAGATATGATCCTTCCTTCTCTTTGGATCATGTGCATTTCGGGAGTTCTCATTCCTTCTACTGGGCGCCATTTCTAAACAATGGAATACACTAGATCAGTTTATGAATCAAAATACATAATCCCATACTTATAATACACTTAACATAAATTGAACTATTTATGGATATAATCCATAATCATAAAAATGTATCATTTGAGGATGTATATACTCATAAACCCTTCACAATGGTTTGTAAAGAAAATGAGAATTATCCTAAGAATATCCCCCGGGAGTGTCGTAACCAAGAGTGCAGCAAGGCCCGTTGTCGTGCACCAGTTCCCGTTCGAGTCTAGCTCAAAGCGGTGTTTTCGGGTTTTACCCCTAGGTACATCTGTTCCAGAGCCGCCTCTACCTGCTCGTATCCAGACAGGGATGTATTGCTCGGAAAACTCACAAAATCTCTACAATACCAAAATTCTAGGAAGTTCTTCTATACTAATCCTCAAAGTTCATCTTAGGTCTACGTGCTCTAATCAGAGTTTATCTAAATCTAGATTCCAAGGTTTGTACTAAACTTCCTCTGATACCAACTGTAATACCCCGACCCTAGTTACCCAGAGTCGGTGCATTATTACATAACATTGGCATGATCACAAGAAAGATCAAATCTCGAAAGACCGATTGGTTTAGTAGCCTTGGAAACACTAGATATATTCATAAGTTTTACATTACATCATAAAATGAAAAACTACTACAACAACATAATGTCTCAATAATCCACACTCATATCCCCACATAATATCCCTGCAGGTCATTCATAACTTACATCTTCACTTCTTGGGAAAAAATAAAACATAGAAAAGGGGTGAGCTCAAATGCCCAGTAAGGATAACAATATAGCGGAAACTTTCATCAATAAGAATAAACATTTAAGGCAATGTATAACTAAAACAAAATCCTTTTAAACATGAACTTTCAACATGGTATGGCATAAATAAAATGAAATAATTCCATTTACTTATTCACATGGATATTCTACTAATCGAATAATCACATGAAAAAATCAATAACCACCTTCATAATGTTGGAATGCATAATGCCAGACTATCATAACCACATAGCCAAGGCCTCGTGCCAAGACTACAAATAAGATTTTTTCAAGGCCTTGTGCCAAGACACTAGTTTGTCTCATGAGACCTACCGATGCATCGAGGAGCTATAGCGGGCTCCACCCGTCACATATTAAGTCCAATGCATTCCCATATGAAAAGGTTTAAACATAACATAAACATTCGTATTAAAACTAGCATAAAAAATTTAAATACTTTCACCATAAAATATGAATGGTATAAAAATAGAACATCCACAGTCAAACATATCACAAAACCTTCAATACAATATAGAAGTTTTGTATCATAATAAATCAACTTCAAATAATCTTAAAATCCATCAAAGGATGTTGACATAGATGAAATCAAAATTCTTTTTAAAGAAATATCTCTTTTTATTTTGAAATCATTTATGATCCATATAAAATAAAACATTTTCATTGAAAATATTCTTATAAGCTTGTAATGGAGGCTTTGAAGATTTTATAACGGCGGAAAATAGACGCACCCTCCATATAAGTAAAAAAAACATTCTTACCTTAATTCTGTCGAAAAGGTTAAAAAGGACCTTGTTTTGAAAACGACCGAAAGATTCCTTTACAAACCACTTATAAAAGTCAAAAAGGGTATAAATGACTTTAAATCATATTCTAGTAAATAGTAAAAATGTTTTGAAATACATTTTTAAGAAACATGGATGTGGATGATAAAGAGATCCCAGTAGATTATTACGTATAAACAACCTCGGATAATGAAGAGATTGTGAAATAACCCTTACCTTGTACTTTTCCATGGTTGGGGTAGGTTAACCTCCTGTATAATGGTGAAATAGTTGTTATTAAATTATACAAGAATCATATATATTAATATGATATCATATATGATCTTTTAACATTGATTTGTTAATAATATCTTAGAATTATCGTCGTTCCGGGAGTTAACTTACTCATTTTCTTTTATATGTTTTGTTACATAAGCCATGGTTGTTGTATCTTATTCATATCCAGAATGATATCCAGTCCTTAAACATCATTTTTAAATCATCAAATGATAATTATACTTGAATGGATACGATGGAGAATGAATCTCACCGCGTTCGTGGAGACGGTAGTCCGTACGTACGCACGAACGCTACTTCCATTTAATTTTTATTTTAAAAGAATTGAATCCAAATGATACATAGGTATATTACTATTCCAGTATAATATAATATTTTATATATGTTAATTAAGTTCATTAACACCATCCTTTATACGTTCCATGTGTGGTATGAACGAGTCATATCATTTTAAGGGGGCGGTAGTCCGCACTTCCTCAAATGAAATTATCGTATGTATATACAACATGAAACGAATAATGGTATGAAATAAAATGGAATTACAGGAGCTTATATATAAAATATATATCATTAATATAATATTTAATTACAGTTCCATCATAATGGCCACCATGAGAGGCGGTAAGATGTATTTGAACAATCATCGTTTCGTGAGGCGTTAGTTTGCCATCCACAGAAACATTATGTTCATCATCCATTAGATGGAGTTGTGTGTATGTGTAGTTTGAATCCTTATTATAACAACATCCTAGTATATTGAGGATACTGGTGTCGTTACAAAAGAAAGTAAATAAAAAGAGTTTGGGGGTTGGAGAAGCAAAATAAATGAAAATAATTTAAGAGAAATCGTTACCTTTAATTTAGGTAACTCGCTTTGGTTGGAACCAAAGGACTTCTTGAAATGATTTCTGCCTAAGGGGAAGCTTCAAGGATGAGGAGAGGGATGTGGGGAGCTTATTTGGGCAGAGTTTGGACGAGCCAAGTGGCTTGAGAGGTGTGAGGAATGAGTAGAAGTGGTCTCCTTTTATAAGGGAGAAGAGGGGCTCTTTAGGAAAGAGTGAAAGTATTACTTTATAATATAATTATATTCGGTTTATAATGGTCCAAAAATAATTGAGGTCGAATATAATATGACTAATATTCTAAATAACATCAACCAATAATAATTGGACAGGTTTTAGATAATATTTTAATCATTATAATCTTATTTATTTAAATGATTTATTAATGAGGTAAACATTGCATCATTATTGTGTCATTAATAATTTAAATTATTTGATGTCTAAAAATTATAAATAAAATATCATTATTTAGGAAATCTTTTTATCTTTCTAATGAATATTTATAATCGAAAATCCAACATGTATAACCCTATGTAAAAAGTTTTGTTCTAAAAGATATATGCTTGTGTCATTTTTGTATTTATTTTAACTAAATTAAAATAAAGTGTCATTATCACTTACAAGTGGATCAATGGGGTCCCAAAATAGACCCAAAGATTTCCATGGTCGACCATGTATCAACCAATAGGGTTAAGACACGTTTTAGGTTAATTTAGTATTATTATAATATTATTTTTTAACCCTTATTTACCGGATTTAGCCTTAACCATGGTAAATAAAATATTTACCACATTAATTATTCAAAATGTCTAAAAATAAAAGTTACCTATTTACACAATTTGGACATCCTGATTCCAAATATGGAATCCATTTTTCTAAATTCAAAACACAGAAGTGGCAGAAATTAATTTAAAATTAATTCCCGCTGTCAAAACAAAAAGCGTGTTTTTAAGAGATAATAACTATCAAAAGATTGACACTTGTTTATGTTCGGTTTAATTGTAAAATTATGTCCAATGACCAACATTATATTAAATGGTAAAAATATATTCTAAATATACTTTAAAACTACTAAAATTCATAATCTATCACTATTTATTATTTTTATTAAAAAAGTTGTTTTTAATTAAAATTTAGTAATTTTCACTATTCATCAAAATATGAAAGTTATCCGAAAAGTACCAAAATTTCACCTTAGGCTAAATTCGATATTCCGAATCCAAAAATGAAGTCCATTTTAAAATATAAAATATATATAATTTCAAAATTTAGGTATTACTATTCATAACGGCTAGTTTGATTGGTTGTGGCGTGTGTTAAAACTCAAGGTTGCGTACAACACACGCTACTATTTTATTCAAAGGAAAGCGTACCGTGGAAGCTTGGGATGTTTCATTTAAATTTTTTTTTGATGTCCCAATTTATTCAGATAGTTTAAAATATTTTATTTAAAAAGGTTTCACTATTATAGTTGATAAAATGCAATACTGAAAATGAATCTGTTCTTGCATTATGACTAAGAAACTCATAATAGGGATTCTAAAATTATAAGGATTATATAAAGTTCAAAATGTTGTTAATACTATTCATGACCTCTTTTAATGGCTTTTTTTTGTACGTCATGGTGTGATTGAACTCGGTGTTGCGTGTAGTGCAAGTTATTGAATTATTTTTAAGAAATAACACACTATGAAATCCTGGGGTGTTACAATTACAATTATGTAATGATATCCTAAAGTCAAACTTTTTACCAGCTAATATATTTGGGGAAATGACAATGTCAGTCATGCGTACGTACGACTTACCATCTCCATGATGTGATGTGATTCACTGTTCACCTATATTTAGTTGATGGTAATAAGGATGAGTATTCATGATTATATATATGCTTTATATAAAATATTAATGACTATAGAACTATAATATATCATATACATTCCTTTATTTTAGTCTAAAATGAAAATAGAAATAGAGTTCATGAGTATGTATGATCTACAGTATCTATAAATGGTGTATTCCAATATATATAAATATATACATATTTTATAATATTCTTATAATTTTTTATATAATTAATATATATGATATATAATTAAATTTTTTAACATTTTTAAATATCCAAATCATGATTTACGTTAGAGGGTCAAGAATGTAAAGTCAAAGCACTTATGATAAACAAAGTGGTTATTACCCGAAAATGTTACTTTAGCATGGGCAGTGTTAATAAATTGAAAATAAAAGTTCATAAAAAAATAATATATGGTATATATATATAACTATGATTTTGTTAGTATATTTATAATAAACTTATATGCATTATACATGAGGTTTTAACATGTATGATAGATGTCAAGACTTAATGAAAGATAATTTCATCGCACGTTTTCATTTCATGAGATACATGCCACATTCACCAATCACTTATTTTGTGTGGGGTATATAAATTCCTATGACATGTCATATCCTTAATATCTTTTATTTAATTATTTTAAAATCTTTAATTGACATTATTATTTCATGGAGATCTTGATTCTAAAATTAATCATATAGTTTGGGATTTATGTCTTACTTTTATTTATTTAGGACACATACAGTATACAATACATGTTTATTATACATGTTGTATATAATGCTAGAAATATATTTTCTGAGTCTTATGAAGCATATTATAGTATTTTCAATTCCATATAATTTTATTTATTTCATGGAAAATATGATTCTACTGATTATAAATTGATGAGTTTTTATTTCATGATGTATTCAATATTTGGGATTATTTTATTTTCAGTCTTAATTAGGGGATATATATCTACCATTTCCATATTTAAAAAAACATATATATATTTTTTCTATTTTTCTAATATTTTTAAATTCCCTTTTAACTATAGTTTAATACACATTTTAATGGAATATTCTTCATTGTTTTCCAAATGTGGTACTTTATGACTTTAATGGATAAAAGTACGAAAGGAATTTTTACTTTTAAATGATATATCATGAACATAATTTTCCACCATCATTAATCCTTAATGCCTTGAAGCTTCCCTTACAACTATAGAAGGATATTTTCTATGAAAATGGTTTCTTATAAAATTGTGTGACATTTAAATAAAATAAAATGTTTTCAAAGAAAATATATTTTCCTCATGAATGATTTCAAATGATCATTTAAAAGAATTTTCTATATTTGATAACATTATTTTATGTTACAGATGTTTTATCTAGGTTATGATAAAAGGGTTATATTCTTATTATTTCTCAGAATAGTTTATTTTTTTGATGTATGGGATTTTATGGATTATGTTTTTTTCTATGAGTTATGTTATAATGAAATGTTTATGAAACAATTTTTTTGGTTCTAAAATAATTAATAGTTTATATTCTTGTGACACAAAAATATATGGTTTTAATTATAGGATAGGTGATACCTACATCTTTCTCCAATTTATTTGGTAAGGATAAATGTTTTATGATCTCAAAGGGTACACGAGAGATAATCATAAGCCCACAATAAGAAGGTATATGATAGGGTATCCCAATAACAAAATGAGATGGTACACATGATGTAATCCCAATCTCAAAAAAGTTACATGGTCATTTATCTTATGCCTAATATGTTTTTAAGGTATTAGAATGTGTATTTGATGTAGGGTTTTTATAATCTTATTTGTATGACACGATTCGATATCATATAAATATAATTTTATTTCCTTTCGATATTATTCATGTCTTATGAAATTCTAATAATTATGATATGATTCATGATTATGATCATTGATATGTAGGATACATCATTCTAATGATCATGATCATGTTATAATAACCATATGTTATAGATATGTTTACTCATTTCATTTATTTACCATTACTGAGAATTTATTCCTTATCTTTCCCTTCCCTGGGATATAAAGAAAGATTTTTAATTATAATTACTATGGTGGAAGATCATTGTAGGAAACATTAAATATATTTCAATAAAATAGAAGATTGGTTTTCTATGTATCCAATGGAACTAAGATAATATGGTCTTTGGGAGTTTATTTTTGTAATGTTTTATGTATAATTTAAAAGTGATTTAATTTTCATGTAAATCATGATAAAGTCATTATAGTTGGTATTAAAGAAAAGTATTTGTCAAAATTTGGAAACAAGGATGAGAAAACTGTATTGATATCCCTAAGAATATTTATAAGGATATGTATGAGGATATGTCCAAGATAATTTTAAGGATGAGGTAAAGTATACAAATTTTGTTAAATGATAGAGAAAGTGGTTTCCAAAATTGTATCCCCATATTGAATCTACAAGTGGATATAGCTTTGGATTAGATATACCTAGGGGAAAAAATATAAAAACATGCATTGGACAGGGCTCGAGTGAAACCAGCCACACAAAAACATTCCTTTTTCACACATGGTTTGACACTCCTAGGAGATATTCTTTGGGAATTCACAAACTCTTTATGAACTACCATGAAGAATTTAAATTTTTTTATGAATAAACTATGATAAAAATAGTTTTTCCTAGATTATGGAAGGATTTATAATTTATACATTCTATAAGTAATTTTTTAAAATTAAATGTCTTTTTACCCTGATATATGTTTCACAAATTATGATTTATGGTTTTACTAAATGAATGGAACAAAAAGGAAATAGGTTAAAATTTAATGTGACAAACAATTTAACGATGATATTTCAAATGGGATGATCCCTGGAGAAAAGTATAATTTGATTATTTTGAATCATTAATCATGATATATGAGTAACAATGTTATTTTTTCTGATATTACAAACATGTAAAATAAGAGTAAGTTTAAATTTTATAAATGTTCACTTGTTTAGGAACATAGAGGGAAAAAGATTTGGATTCCTGCATCTCATGAAGAATGGAATAATAAAATTTCAGAATACCTTAAATGGAGGGGAATATGTTATCTCTATTGGAAAAGGTTCATAGAGTAACAAATTGACATATATTTAAATGTATCAAATGTAGAGAAGATAGTAATTACCCAAATGAATGTCATGACATAAGATTTTACTTCTAATCCAAGGAAAGACATATCCCATGCTAATAATTAATGTTTAGTGATTGATTAATTTATGTATTTGGATTCAAAAATCACGAATGGTGAATTTTATAAGGATTAATCACATTATGTTTTTTCAGTAAGTATTTTCAAGAATATGTTTAATTTTTCATATAGACAAGAAAAGTGATTTAATTCCAAGGTGATATTCATGGGAAATATAACACTTAATGTGTTATTAATGACAATATAAAGATTTTTTGATAAGATATATATTGGATATCAATATGTGAATTGGACTATATTTATTACCTTCAAACTGTTACATGATTTGTTGACAATGAATTTCGTTCCATCATTGATATAGTTTATAGAATTTTTGGACTCAAGGAATATAACCAATAAACTTTTGAATAATTAAAAAATAAAGTATGTATGGTAATTAAGGTTATTACCCATTTTAAAGATAAAAATTAATAAATGTATTCACTCATTTTGAATTTGACAAAACTGTGATACTTTTTGTTTTATGTGGGATCAATGTTATTATTATTTCATGACCTTCTTTATAATGGTTTAGATTTTTCATATTTTGAAAGGGTTATAAGGTTAATCATTCATAGAATGTTTAAGGTAGTATTCATATAATGTTTGTGATATTAAACCATTATCTCACACCTGATGATTTATTTATATTTTTAAACATATGATAACAACATTTTGTTGGTTGTAACTGTTGACAGATGGTATGGCTTATCAAAAATCTCATATTTTTTTAGTTCTTTAGGATTGAAAAATTCACTTTTTTTAGAAAGAGGTGAGCCGTGACCAATTTCAAAACTATACTGAATAAAGTAATTATGCCTTTATATGAAAATTATTTAACACTAGGGAAAAAAATTTCAAACCTAAAAGGTTCTCATAGTACCTTCTTTTATGATGAATAAAATGGCCCTTTAGAATCAGAATCTGGTCGACGAACATTTAAAAACCATGATGTAAAATAAAGATCATTATCAAATAACATCATTATAATAAATCAAACTTTCCATACATTTATATAACATATTCATATATAAACATTTGATATATTTTCAAATAAATACTTGAGGAATATACTGGATTATTTTATTTATATACTTGACAAAAAATATTACTATTTTAAGAAATATATTCATCCTCTCCCTCATATATTTTTTCACTGAGTATTTTTATTTGAATATCCATACATAAAACCTTTTTTATTTCAAGGGAAAAGGAAATATAATAAAATGTGAGCTAAGATGCTTAGTATGCACAAATAAGAGAGATAAAAACAATCACTAAAGCTTCATATAATCACATGGGCTTGAGAACATGAAGTTAACAACTGAAAACCATACCAAGAATATCATTGATCATAATCATGAATCATAGAGTAAATAATGACAATTCATGAGACACGTATCATAAAGTAGAGAAATAACAATATCCATGATATCAGAACATTGGTATAAGACATAAGTTTTTATAATAAACACAAACATATAAAATCATCTCCTTAGTAGTAAATTTTCAATGAAAAGACTATCATAGTGGACTAAGTTCACTCTCAAAACTATCATATTCTTTTCCATGATTCACTCCCAAGTCTATCATAGTGGATGGAGTCTATTACCAATCTAGGTTCAGTGCCCATTTCATAAATAATTATCTCATGGGGTATCAAAATTTACCCACATCATTGAAGGGGAAAAAAATTCTAGGACCACTCATTACATAATAAAATCATTTATATATACAACATACTATTATAAAAAATCATCATAGAATAACATATGGAATGAAAATAAATTTGACGAGTGTATCATCATATGTTAATAACATACACAATGGAAAAGAAACTAATTTTGTAAATATTTTATCAAAAATTAATTAACCCATTGTAAAAATATGTTTTATAGATTAATCATTAGATCATTCTTGTCATAAGCTATCCACTAAATTAATGTGGATTGTGTTATTATATCATATCCTTGAAAAAACGTAGGTAACATTAAAGGATTCAATATTGTTTTTAGAAAATGTCATTGAGTATTCACTAGAAATGTCGTTCAGAAAAAGAAAAATTTCCCTTAGAAATAAAATATTTAAATTAAAAAAATTACAAAACATTAATTAAAAAATTTTATTTGAAAAAATCTTTTGAATATATTAAAGTATTATTGAAAACATTGTGTGGTTATGATGGTGGGAAAATATCATTATGTTATATATGTTAAAACAAAAAGTCGTTTCACATTTTTAGTAAAAAGTCAAAAAAAAAAACATAATTCAAATAATAGAAAAGAATAATAATTCTGAAATCTTTTTTAAAAATTTAATTATGGGTCAATTTTAAATTATAAAATCATATAATAATATTAAAAACATTTTTTAAGACACTTTTTTTAAAAAAATAGACATGAAATAATTTTTGTTGATCGAATAAAGAAATAAATACATTTTTTTATTAAAATCATTCATTCAGCCTCTTATATCCTAAAAGAGAGGAAAATTAAATGAAAATAAGTAATCTATAGAAATAAATAAATGATAATAAACATAATGGTATTATTAATAGGTATATCATTAAATATTGTTATTTTAATCTTAATCATAAACAATCCTAATAGATAATGAGATTGAAACATAAAACCTCTACCACTTTGGTAACATTTGAATCATAATCCTTGTGAATTAAATAATATGAAATAAAAATTTAAATACCATTAAAATAAATTCAATCATAAAATATCATATCATAGGGTTACTAAATATTTTTCATAAATGAAAAAGCGGTGAATATGTAATTTGTCTCATGGAAATAAAAGTGACATAAGAAACTCTTACCTAGAGTTCAACTTGTTTTGAAAGAACTTTTAACCTCTTAGATAATACATTTAAATTTAATATAATTATATAAAAATCCATTTATATTATATTAATATATTATATGGCCCACATATAACATTTCAACATCCATTTTTTAATAATTCCATATTAATATCATTGTTTTTGGAGGATAACTATTTTTGTTTTCATTGTGAATTTCGGTCTAGTAGTAGTAGTCCTTGTTCTTTAATCATGGTTACATAATCTAAAAAATGGTTATAATGATATTAATATCAAATAAAATCAATATATATATATATATATATATTATTCCATAAAATATATAGATATAAAATTTAATTACATCATTCATAGAAACGGTAGGTCGTATGTACGCATGAACGACGTTTTCACGTTTTGATGTATGAAACTAATAAAAGATAGATAATAAGTCACCAACAAGTAATAATTATTTTGTCATATATATAATATATATTAATAAAATATATCCTTATTATAATCCATGTATATAAAAAATAAAAAATGAATAACATCTCTTTGTGAATGGAGTGGTCAACACATATGCACAAGTAATGTTATCATTTTCCAATAGATTAAATGGTAATGAGGTATATATGATATTATAAGTAAATAAGAATATATTTTTAATAAATTTTATACATATTAATTACTTAAATATTTATATCCATCCAAATAAAATCACGATGAAAAACAAATGTCAAAACTATGTGGAGATGATAAGCCCTACATACGCACGAGAAATGTTTTTACTTTCCTTAGGATAGTATGAAGGGGGATAATGATTGTCCCATAATTATATTATAAATAAAATATATTAATAATAATTAATTAATTAATTTAGAATTTATAGAATTTATTTTTAAGTGGTCAATGAAGAAATAAAATTTAAGATGCTATGTTAGGAGTTGCACCTCTTCAATGAGGAACATGTTTTGGATTACACATTAATCATTAAAGAGATGGTCCTATGGAAAGAAAAAAAGATCTTAGATTTTTTTGGACTATTATAGAAAGGAATTATGGTATTAATTAGTTGATATATAAGGTTTAAAATACATGATGAATATAGGATAAGAGGTTTCCTTTTATATGTAAGGTTATGGTCACCCTTAGAATAAATAAATTATTAAATTAATATATATTATTCTAAACAATTATGCAAATAAAAATTGAAAATTTTAAATTATATGATGAGAAAACATTAAAATACATAGATAAAATAATATTTAGACTTGTTTATATAATTTTTTTCACCCTTATCTATTTGATTTACCCATGTTAACCCTTTTGCCAATTACCCCAATATCAATGTTTTCTATTATTTTATTGTCAAAAATGTTTCCAAAAATGGAAAAGTAACCAATAAATGGAATTTGGTTGATATTTTAAATCATATACCATTCAATTGGTATAATATATATATTTTTAAAATTTTAATTTAATTAATAATATATTTTTTATTTTAAAATACCATTAATGTCATTTTGAGAACTATTCATCTGTACTGACATTAAAGTAAACAAGATAGTTATGTAATTCAAAAATAAACATGTAAAAAATCCACAATATGTTATATTTATCTAAATAAATTTTGAATTCCATAATTCATCCCAATTGTATTAAATTTAATTTTTTCTAAAAATTATTTAACCTTTCTCTATTAATTGAATAAATACCATGTCAACAATATAAAAGAATTGAAGGAAATTATTAGATCACCAAAAAACTAAAAAAATTGCAATGATAATTAAAATCAAGTCATTTATAAAATAATTGTTTTTAACTAAACATATCAACTTTTTGTTCTTATAGAATTTTTGTATAGATATAAAATTTAGGTGAGAGATATATTTTTTTTTCTTCATTTATTAATATAATATAATGGTTATAATCTGAGAAAAATTTCACCTAGAGCACATATATTATATAAATCAATGTAAATAGAATAAATTCATTCATCCAATTGGATAAATTCTCGTTTTGAAAGAATATAAATCATTATCCTAATGTTTTTACCATACTTTACATGTTTTACCCTTATCAAGGTGATGAATATTTTACATGTTTACTATTCATAATCACAAAAAATAGAACTATTTTCCAAATTTAACCCTCTTTATTACATATATAAAATCATATTTTTCAAATTCAATTAAAAAAGAACAATAATTTCATTTAAAATGATACATTTAAAATTCTACGAAGCGAGTTTTCAAGAAAAAAGCATTATCAAGCAAAAAAATTGTGTATACCAAATTAAAAAATAAAATAAATTCTAATTTCCATAATTATATTATTTATAATATTTATTAAACAATTCATTATAAAATAATATTAAAAAAATATGTAACATCAAATTTTTTTAAATGAAATAACAATTTTCAATAAAATTCTATATTTTCAATATTCATAAAAAATTAATATTTTTTGAAAAAAAGAAAAATTTATATCCAAATAATTCTGACATATTTATTTGAAAAATTATTTTTAATTTATAAAATTTATTTAATAAAATTTCTAAAAAAAATTATTTACCTTATGCTATAAAAAAATAAATAATTTTTTTTGAAGAAAAATGTATTTTTTCCGCATATAAATGCATTACTAAAAAAGGATACTTTTTTTATAAATATATATTTTTACATAAAACCATTAAAAGTAGTTTTAAATTTTTATTTTTTCATTCATACTTTTAGTTTAATGGAAAGGGTATAATGGGATATTATTATATAGTTCATTTAAACCCATGGTTGGGTGTATTACAAGGTATGAAATAAATTGAATATATTTGAATAAAAATATATTATAAAATATATGGGAGTTAAAATAATCATAAAAACCCCCTGTAGAATCACTATTTCAAATATATACAACATCACTAGAGTATCCACCCCATTCAACTCCATAATAAAAATAATGAGCTTTCTTTTTTTACTGATCCACAATCACCCAGATGTTATCTAATCCTCACTAAGATTGAGGGAAAATGCTAATGTAATCCATTAAAATTTCCTACCACTTACACATAAATAAATCCAATGGTTGTAAAAATACTCTCAAAATCTGATACATAGCTTTCACTAGCTAATAGCCAAAACATCTAGACATGAATTCCACCAGTGACTACATTATCCATTTCCACCAGAATTGAATAACCAATTCATGATACATATTTTATATAATAAGATATAAAACCATGTATGATCTGTTAAACTCACAAAAAACTATCATTTATGATTATAATGGAAAAAATAACATCCCAAAAATCTCCACCTGATTCCAATATCCTTCAAACCATCCCCAAAAATCATTACAATAGACAAAGTGATCATTAAAAATGCTACTTAAAAATATCCCCATTTAGATTCCTTCACCTATGACAATAGGTGTTATTAAATTTACTTATGACATTGGTGGAATACAGAAATATAATCCTTTATATTGAGATGAAAATCTTCATGATTCAATATCGTCTGTTATGCATATCCTAACCTAGGAAAATAATCTCCCCAAAACTTCATACTCAATGCATTTTCAACAATTTTACCATTCTATGACATGTAGGATATATCAGTTACATAGTCTTGTAAGAAATCTATCCACCTTTTCTAATATATAAATAACTCCCCCCATGATAAGACATAAAAAAATATTTTATGATCCATAAACACTAAAAAGCATTCCTTAATGAGGAAATTCATCCCCAACTTTATAGAATACACAATTACCACTAACTAAATATCATTTGTTCCATATATATGCTTAGTAATACATAATTTTAGATACCCATATGAAATCCTTAATTTCTACTAAATATTAAAACCCCAAATCTAATATAATGATTATTATTTAAGACCTCTAACATGACTTATTTATTTTAAAACATTGATAAAATTCTTCATCATGTATTCAATTATCACATAAAAATTTTCATTCTAGACTAATGGTTGAACCATTCATGTAAAACATGAAAAAAAATTCAATATGATAGTGAAATTGAACATGAAACTCTTATAATATCCGACAATAACATGGAATATGTAAACCTATAAAATATTATTGGGTAATACCTAATGAACCAAATACATTTATAATTGAATGATCAACTAATATTCAATATAGAGAAATAAATTTTTGATGGAAATTTAACTCACCGGTATATTACATTCACTTTTAAAACATCCAATAAATATAGTGACTTTTGAGAACTTCCAATATAATATTGAGTTTCTAAACATTATCCTACACTAAATATGAGTAAATTTTGATTTCATAAATGAAAACTCTCATAAATTTATATATAAACTCTTGGAACACTAATATCATAAGTTTATGAGAACATATAGGGTGTTCATGAAGCTAAATAATATACACACAAACTTGATGTTCCCATAATAAATCCAAAATGATTTATTTAGAGTATTATACTCTCTCACTATGATATCGTGTTATCCAATCCACATATTGATTAATGAAAACCATCTTTCAACCTAAAGTAGATATAATAGATTATTAATCCCTAGATGAAGATAATGGTTTTTCACCATTACCATGTTTTACAATCGCTCATCTATAAATAAACACATACTATAATTTTCCATCTTCCCAAATAAAAACAGAGTACCCAATAGTGACATGCTAGGATGAATAAAACCCTTATGTGTCATATAATCAAATGTAGATCAGTAATAACTATAAATCCAAAGGCACTTTATAATAATTGGTGATCAAAATAAATGTGACAATGGGTTGCTACCCTATCATTAAATTAATATCACATGAGTGGAAAATGGAAAAACTATTTTAGAAAATTATTCTAGAAATTACATATAAAATATCTAGAACACCACAAACTATAGTTCCATTGATCATGAGATTCCCTATTCTATTTGAAATTGAATAAATTTTCAACACCAATGACACATCAGATGATCTCATTCACTCATGAAGAATAAAAACCCTTATTTCTTAATTAATAATGAAAATATCCTCCAACTAAAATATAAAATTGTATTCATATAATAAAAAATATTATTGTAATTAATTAAATTCTAACTTTTATTCCATAATAAAGATAAATTCCTCCTTAATTAATTCTACACCATAATCAGCTCACAAGACTGAAACACATCAAGAAAACTACACTGACCTCCACTTAGAATTTCCAACACCAAGGGAAATGGAATCCTATATATCTTATATCCCATAGCATTGACAAAGGATACATTTAAAAGGTTGTTTAACTCTCTTGAATCCATAATTATATAACCAAGGTAGAAGATAAAGAGAGGGTACATTAGATAACATTTTTAATGCCTGTCACAGGAAACATTATTATAGGAAACATTGCTCACCTTACACCACTATATCACTAGAATCAATGAACACCACCCATAAAAAAATAAAAATCCCTATATCCTAAATCATGGGTAAATCATGACGATACCCTCTATATATAATATCACTTCATTTATGAAAAAATCAAAATAACCCTACTATTGATAAGGCCTCAATGTAAGCTACCTTATGGGCTATATGGGAATCTGATTTCCCATCCGAACATCAACTACAAAGAAATTTGAGAACCATTATCATTATATCTACTCTTGAGATGTTCTAATAATTTTATTCTCACAATTACTAAGTCTATATGTTTGTCTTTCTGATCGACTCTACCATCACCAGAAAGTTAAGATATGTTAGTGGCATAAATGGGGTGATCAAGTTCTAAATTACCAGATATAGTGCATTCTCTAAATTTTGAACATGAGAATCCTCATCTAGAACATGATTGTGTGAATATAATGATTTATTTGAAATTTATCCAATGTTATTGAATTTTTTAGACTCACATTAAAAATATATAAGTACTCATAGAACCTCACAACCGTTAGTGTTGAATAAAAAAACATAGTAGGAAAATACTTCCAAAAATCATCCCACAATACCTCAGACTCTTCATCATACATAAGAAACAAAAAAAGCTAATGATTAGCTTATATTAGTTGGATAAGAGCTAATAGTGTAAAATGTCCAGTTTTTTAGGGATTGTACTGGAAGTTATCTTTATCTATGATCATTGATAATCCCCATATACAAATAATTACTCTAATGATGAAAATATTATAGTATATTTTTCTCAAACTCATCCCCCTCTATTTATTCAACACTCATAAGGTCAATCAAGGTATCCTTATTCACCTCACCAACCAGAACCACATAAGGATGATTTTCATAACACATATTTGTTTTAGGCTAAAAATTATCAACTAGAACTCATTTCACATAGTAAAAAAACCATAAAACTATTTTCAGAGGACTACCATGAATTAAAATGAAATTATATATGAATAAATGAGTAATATCATATATATTTTACCGCTTATCCACATCCACTGTGTTTATCATACTTGATTGGGATACAAAATTAGTCCCTAAAGGACTACCTCATCCATGGTGTATCAATGGGTTGATGTTGAATCACCCATCACATGGGAAGGAACCTCCTCCATAGGATAATATACACTAATCTAATGAAATTCAAGGTATGAAAAGAGAGATATATTTGGGAGAGTTATGAAAGGCTCTAATAGTGTCAACTGATAACAATTATGTATTGATCACATAATTTTTTATCACTATAGAAATGACTTGTGTTTCTTGTGAATTAAATTATATGTTAGGAATAATATGAGTTATGTGTCATTCATTCAGGTTTTTTCACGTAAATTATCAATTCACTTCCCATATGTTTAATTTTTTGAAAAAGTATTATTTATGATAGCCAACATGGAAGAATGAAAACATTAAAGTTTAATGTTCAACTAAAATGACTAGGTAGTTGAAATGATATCAATATATCATACTATATAATACACCCAAACCATTTAATAAAACATTCTAGGGTTTCTTCTTTGTTTTACCACATAATATGTTTGTATCATACCCTATTATAAAGGCTAGAAAATCATATGTGAAGGGTCATTGGGGTGTATCCCCTTAAATCAACCACTCAAATTGAAACCCTATATACCTAGTGCCATTTCACATTATATTGTATCATAAAAACTAAATTGTGAAACAATATCCAAAAAATATTTTGGATGACTTCTAAAACACATTTGGAAAGACATCAATAAAATTTTCTTATATCACAAAAATATAAAATACCTTTGTCAATACCCATACAAAACTTCTCTAGGATAAAATACATTTTTTGAGAAAAACATTGATTCCCACTCAGTTCCCATTCATCTAACCTAAAAAGATTCACCCCATAAGCCTTTAAATCATTCAAAATAATTACAATTGTAAGAAATCATAATCATTTTAAATGGGTGGTATTTATAAAATCATAAGTTTTATTCAAGATATAATGTTATTTGATGTGGTCTCTATCAATCATGTGTATCATTATGGCTATCACCAGCAGCTATATCATATTCAATCATGCATTATTATATGATCCCATTGTCTAATACATACATTCCATTGAATGAAATGGATGCATCATCCAAATGGTTGACTATGAGGGGGGGGGGTGTTAGAGTATTGTAAAATCATTAAAGTAAGCTTTAAATTTTTTGGATCTAATAGAAACTCTTATTGGTTTCCAAAACCATAATTGAGTAAAAACTTACTTTCCAAAGGGAGGTGGTCCTTTGGGGTTTCAGAACCAACGATGCTCAGGTTATCACATTGTTTGATAGGATAAGAGGTAGGGATTATCATACCATTTTAGGGGGAAATTTTTTCCTACTTAGTGGCTCTCATATAGATTTAATATATGTTTGAGAATCTCTTCTTAATACTGATATGGGATGTATTATTACTTACACACTTTGGTTGACCTTATATATCCATTGTACATGGTTATCGTGTCCTAAGACATCTTCTTAACACAAAATGTTTTTCTTCCATAAAAGTTATAATTATCTTCTTAATAAGTTTTATGATGTCTTTACATGACCTAGTTTCATAGAGGACATGTCCCAATATAATCACAGGATCTAGTAGAATGTTGTAAAGGATGTCTCATAATAATAATGACATGTCTGGAATCCATCACATGATCAAGGATGAGATGTCTAGAAGATGTTGTTATATCAATTCTAGCATTTTTGGAGGGTTTTTCTCAATTTGAAGAACATATCCAGATGGTGATTTATTACCTTGATTAATTCTCTAGAAGGAAGCATGAGATTAAGGTTGACATGTCTGGAGGGTGTCACATGACCAACCTGACTTTCCAGAAAAAAAATTATGAGATCAAGGATGGAATATATGGATGGTACTACATGACCTAGATGAAATATCCTAGTGACACAAGATAGATTTGATGAAATGTCTAGTGTATAACACATGATAATGGATGGAAAGCCTAGAGGACTTCACAAGACATGGGTGGAATTCGTGGATTTGATTGTGAGACATACTAGGCATGTCCAAGAGATTGTATATGATCCAAATATCTTGTTAAGGGATTTTTACATGATTATGGTGACATGTCCTGGTGCCCTCACATGATTTGGGTGAGTCATGAAAAGTTCATGAAGATCATTGAATTTTCCTTCACGTAATCGCCACATATTTTTAGTCTTTATTTTATAATTTATTTCATACCTTCCTTAGGTTTTTCTAGTGTTAAATTATTTTATGTATCATCTGTCCCGACAGACATGAGATACCTCATTCATATAATCTATCCAGCATGCCAATAGTTATTTGTGTGACCTATAGAGTGATAAAACAGAGTATATATATAGGCTATGTGATCCATTAGGTCATTCCCTAGGTTTTACCTAGAATAATACCTTTTTTAACTCGTGAATGCATGCTATGAGATGTATGAACCTATTCTCTCATGCATGAATGATATATCTATTTTTTTTGCAATGTAGAAGGATTCATAGGCCTCACCATTGTAGTTATACGTCACCTTCTACAGAATATCACTTGAAGTTTTGATCTTGAGTCATAGGAGGATTTTGGTGTCAAAACAATTTCATGATACTTCCATGGGTCATCCATGGTGTCACATGAAATTTTCGGACTATGCGAATATTTCTATTTTTTCCATTTTATTAGACCCAGGTTGTTAAAAAGGATTTCTCCTAAACATGTTGACATGTCAAGATGATTTTAAAAGTCCAATAAGATATATATTGAGATATTCGTGAGATTATAATTCATTTTTCATGGCCTCTGTGTGATAGAAGATGACTTATCTAGGGTGTTCCATGAATAAAATGTGGCTTCATAGGGGACCATGATAAGATCAAGATGACTTGTCTAAGAACCATTGAACGATCATTCTAGTTTTTCAAGGGGGACCTCACATGACCAATGATGATCTTTTGGGGTATGTGAATCCTTTCATGTGGAAGACAATGTATCCACAATCCATAATAATATTCCAAATTTTCCTCTTTTATTTCCTTATTTATTTTACAATGGTTGTGGATATCATGAAGTAGTGTTAGTGTTATAAAAAAATCACACTCCTTGGCTGTGATGAGTCGTGTGGCCAATAATAGGTCTTGTGGTGATGTGCGAGCCGTCTCATGGATAACCCCTATAGTTTTCAATTTATATAGATGTGATGTAAAGAATCAAATGGATATGTATGAGACTAATCCCATAATTAGGTTGAAATTCTAATATTTTCCTTCAAAATAGGATGGGAATGTCTCTTTGGGATTCACAGTGCCAAAAACACCTCATGAGAGCATCACAATAACATCAGTGACAGAATAAGACCTCCAAATTTTCATTATTTCATCATTTATTTTACAGTGGTTTAGATGAATATTAGGCAATCACAAGTTGACATGTCACATGACATGGAGGATCTCAATTGTTATCCCTTGATCAAGAACCAATTCTTATATGGGTGCCTCTATAAGAGCAGAGAGGATTGTAAAAGGGGATCTGTTTGACGCAATGAAGATCATACATTGTGCATGATCTATTCGCATGAAAATATAAGCTCTATGTGATCATATTTCCTCAGAATGGTTATGTGATCCATGCAGGTTGACCTTTTTATCTTTTATTTGTTTTTGGGAGGAGATAATACCAATGATTTGGGTATTTCTTCCATTGTAGATTTGTCAATTATTGTTTGGTGGGTGTCAAAAATCTCCACCCCCTCAAGAGTGTTGTTTTTAGGGATAAGGAATTGATTATAATGAAAGTGAATTTATACCCGAGTCTTTGGGGATATATCTAACTGATCTTTTTTATGACGCTTGGAATTCTAGTTGATTATTTGTATTCCACAGATTTCCCTATAAATAGGGTTGAACTAATAGCTCATTTAAGCATATAATTCAATTATTTAGAGCTATTTCGACCCCCTCATCATGTGATATATTATCGAGACCTCATTTCAAGATCCTATTTACTATACTATATTCTCAAGACCAATCTACAAGGGTTGTTTTCAAGACCTTATTATCAAGAATTCTTCATGAGAAATATGTCAAAAGATTTGATTATGATATCTATATTTCCTGAGTACTTGTTCAAATCAATCAAAAATTTATTCTATATAATTTCATGAAGCTTATGTTATGTCCTTATAAACATATCCACCATGTAAGATTGACCTGATCCACTTATTTGGTTATATAATTTCTTGATCATTATGTTGTTTTCAAGACCATTCCAAGGTCATGCGATTTTTTGTCTTATGACTAGTCTTGTGGTTGTGATATGTCTAATACATCAAGTGGACTATGAGATATACATGGAATATATGGATCGATAGAACTATATTATGTCCTTCCATCATGAATCCCATCATGGTTTATGCGATGCACATGATGCTAATGGAGTTATGCATCTACTTTGATAGGTTTTTTCAGTTGTCTGATATATGTTTCTTTATTTTATAAAAATTTATTTTATTTTTATGAAGCTTACAGAATTTCATCCAAGAGATCCATGATTGCTGGTAATATAAATATTGATCACCAGTATCTCAAGTGCTCTGAAAATGATGTTCTAAAAAATCTTCTCCCATATGAACATCTGATTTTCAATTTAGCACACCAACCCATATAGAGATTTGGGCTACTAGAATATTCTACCATTCCATTTCTTGACTATTTTATTTTGTCTTAATGGATATCATCTTACCATGGTTTCATTTAAATGATGATTTCCAAAGATAGTCAATTGGGTTTTGTATTGTCCCAAGGGTTGTCCTTTTTGTTCGAGAACTCCTTCCATGGTCAATATGGTGGTGATTTTCCCACAAGACGATCACAAGAAGAAATTTAAGGATATATTTTTCAACCATAAATAATATTAAAATTAGATAGAGCAAATTTTGGGACCTATAAACCGATAGAAATTACTATAATGAATTGGAATTTCCATTCTAGGTGAGATAAAGATGTTTATAATTCTCTGATGAGAGACATTCCATTTACTATAATGAGCCCATATGTATTAATTAATTTATAGTCTATAATTAATGAATGATTCTCAAAGAGTTGATTAGAAACTAGTTCCCTGGAACTAAATCCTTCCATATATACTTTGGATTAGTAGAATTCATCCTTTGATATATCTACTGACTGGGTGGGATATCCCTCTTCTGTAAATGTACAATTATTTACTTGCTGATATAGATATCTGGGATAATATTACATAGATTATAGTCAAAGAAATTGACAATCTCAACATTTTGAAACTGTGGTTAAAGAGAAAATTTAATATAAATTCAGTGATTTCCTTTAATGATTGGATAAGAAACCTTATCTTATGAAGTAGAGCTTGGCCGACCGCTGTACACCCTCATAGATGCCATTTTGGGAAGGTTTGTGATATTACATTTCCATATAGGGAAATATATGAGGCTCATGAATATGATGAAATTGGGTTATTATCTGAGAAAAAATATCCATGAGTCTTAGGCTAGATGGTTTCTAGGACATGTTCTTCAAAGCGTGGAGTTTCTTAGCTGGGGGTGAACACTTAGTAATCATAGCTTGTATGTTTGTGATGGCAACACAATTATCAGTGAGTCAACCTATTAATCTAGTTGTACCAAATAATGATTGCCTATACTAGATCTTGGTTCATATTCAGCAAGGCAACATCCCCAATATGATTGGTTTCCCTTTCTAGTTGTTATTCTAATGTATTGGGGATAATTTTCACTGCTACAAATACAACAATACTACTAGGGATCCCTCATGCATCATTAATCCCCAAGATAATGGACATTTTTAGGGTTGAGGATTCTTTTTTGGGCCTCGATGAGTTTTAGGTCATGCTAAGATGACTTTATTGATTCAACTTTATTCCTCATCTCATGCCATCTGGGAAAATTTTTGATAATAGTGGTAACTCTCTTGATGAAAAATCATACAAGATCTCCCTTTAGGATGGGGTTCTCATGTGTATGATGGATGAGTAAATTATTTGCAATCTATATACTCTATATCAATTCACTCTCAAATTTGGATACATACAAACAATGTATCCCCTTACCTTAGCTGGTGTGTGGGGTGAATGATATCCCAAGGTAATTCTCTAGTATTTTCTTATACTAGCATGTGAAAATACCAATGTTGAGATCATTCTTCCACCTATTAGAAATCAAATATTGCTATATTATTATTATTTTCAGGATTGGGTGGAATTCTACCTAGGAGGAGTAATGAACATATTGGATCATAAAGTTGATAGACCATGTTCTTCACTGACCCCATTTTCATCGAAAAAATGGAGGTAATTCAGGATTTGGTAGAAGCGTAAAGAAAATTTCCCCATCCTAGTGACAACTATCCCACTATTGGTGAAGAAGTTTTCTAGGAAGATATACCTTACATAGGAGAAAAATATGACGCATCTATTTAAGGAAGAAAATATAGGGATTACTTTCTTTATTTTTTATTATCTTAGAATGTTATTCCCCATTTTGACATAACCACTCTTGCTGGTATAGTTGATCAGACACAATGTATTCTAATATTGTGGTAGATTCATACCTTCATCACAAAGAATCTCATGGATAAAATTATAGACCAAGAAGAACATCTTCACTAGCTCTTTCATGATTTGTGGGCGGGATGATTTGTTAGCTAATCACAATATGACATCATGGATAGATTTTTTTGACTCGATAGTAGTTGGATACTAGTGAGAGGAGATTACCTGATTTTGATGCTGGGACTCCCATGGATGAACTAATGTGGGAGACTTCGAGGCACTGGAATTGAGTCATCAAATTAATTATGAGATCTATGCCCAATGGATATCTTGATCATTCAAATATCGAGACATGATAAGATCATAGCTTTCTCAAAGTATAAATTTCTATTTCATAGATTTCATTATCAACTACTCAGTAATGATTTAAGGATATATACACTCTTTTGATGACTCTCCAGCCTTAGGAAGAAGAATAATACACAGGTTAGGTATCAATTCAGCACTCCATTGATGATTCTTGTATGATTCATATAGATTTAGCTAGCTCAGATGATCAAATCTTATTATAGTTTTATCATAAATATTTTTTTATTGAATCCTGAAAGATTATTTGAAATTTGGATATCCATCATTTTGAATTAAAAAAATGAATAGATCTTTTGAACTTTATATTTATTTTTTCAGTTTTCTTTCATTCATGATGTAAATGATATTTCATTGATATATTGTTGAATGAATAGTAAACTATATTCATCCTCTATATAATATCAATGAATCCAAAATTCCTATATTTGAATGTTTAAATCATTATATATTTTCCTTGAGAAATGATCATGAATTCCCACCAACGTGGGATTAATCGTTGATGTATCTTCCCTATCCATCTCGAGATCCACTCATTCACAAAATGTTGATTTTAGTAGAATATATTCCCTATATGAAGAATTCAATATATTTAGTTAAAGATAGAGGAATTAGTGATAATAGATTGATTTTTATGCCTGATGATGGGCCTTAAAATATTTTTATCTTTTTTTACATTTCCCTAATGTTTTTTAAAATTCATATAGGCAAAGGTTTTGTGAGAATAGACTTTTATTTTCCATAGGATTCCTTGATCTGGTTTTCAATATAACATAACATGTACGGAGCCAAGGAGGAATTCGAAGGGAATTTGAATTTTTGTCCTTAACGAATGGTCCAATATTTGAGACGATCTTCCGAAGGTAATTATGAGAGTGGAATGCTTTTCTATGTTTTTTATACTTTGGTAAAGAATCGATAAGTTTTTCAAGAGTCTCATTGTATTTCGGGAGTGTCAGGCCCCAAAAATAAAATTTTTGGAGGGTTTATATTGGGCACACAGTCTATGTGAAACCATATGTGGCCCAACACAAAACTGTGTGCCTTATGAATTAGAGAATATATGAACACCCATTCTTCAAAAAATTTATTCCTATCCCAGATGGTTAGTTCCCTTTTGGGCATCATGCTTTCAATATTAATTGCAAACATGGCACATAGTTAGGTTAACTATGTGGGAAAAATAGTATAAGGTGGTTTGTAATGAAAGAGGTGCCGTATATTTGGTGCATTGTATAGACAAACTGTGTGACCAAACCATGTGACCCTATTTTGAGGGGTAAATGAACGTTTTTTCTTAATGTGTTTAATAATTCAATTATTATTTTCTTCTCCTCCTAGAAGCTATGCAATGCTCTCCTTCTCAGCAGGTTTCTCGTCATCGAGCATAATCTAGGCATGGTGATAAGTCTTATGACCGTCATGGGAACAGATCACTATAGGTCTTTATAAATCCTCATTGGTAAGCTCTAAATTAATTAGGAATTGATATTCATTTAATCTTATATTGAAAATGTTATCTAGTTGCAAGATATTTTCCCCTATTTTTGGGGAAGATGTTCGTTTCTTAGATTTATTCCAAATTAGGCTGAATCATGCTTTGATATTGGATGAGTAGAACATATTAGGCATGAATTATGTGTTATATGGATTTTTCTTAAGTTTTATTTGAATTTTGAATAGTGTTAAAGTTCCAAACATCAAAAATTTTCGAGTGTGGCATTTTTATTGAGTTCTTCATATCAAGTTTATAATCACACCTATATACACTCCATATGATCATTTTTAGTAGGTTAGAGGTTATAAAATCATTCATTGAAACCCCTTGTGTGTGGAAAGTTGAATTTCTCCTTTATAAATGATTTTTTAAATTCCTTTAATTCCTTCTAATCATTCATGTTAGACTATAATTATAAATCAACCCTGTGCACAATTGTCTAAATGATAATGGAACCTTCAAAATTAATTTTGAAACATTATATATGTTTTTTACATTTGTTTTAGTTTGTTTTAGAATATTATTTTAATGAATTTATAAATTCAATTTGAAGGGATTTGTAAATAGGGTAAATTTTGTTTTTGAAGAATAATGTCATGATTTTATAATAAAACACCTTATATGAGGTGTGATGTCTACAAAATTACCAAGTTGTGGGGGAAACATGAGAAATTTATTTTGAATATCTCCCAATATTCATGAAGGGTATCTACTTATGATTTTCTAAATCCATATATATTTTTTATAATTGATTAAATTCAGGAGGTAGGGAAGAAATTCTCTCGAAAGAACCATTTATGGCCAATCTATCCCCCAATTGTGGAAGGAAGATAGTATATATTTCCTTCCTTCTATGATTTAAATTTTCTATCTTAACTTTGATAACATGTTCATGATGTATTTAATTACATGAATGGACTATGTTGTTTTATTCAAAGAAAATGAATTATAAATGGTGGAAAATCCCCACATATCATATCATGGTTTGTACAAGATATTGTTAAATTTAATTCCCTTTGTTACATACTGGACATAATAAATGTAAAGAATGAGTGTTTTTTGCTGATTTATTATATTATTATTTCTATATGATTATTACTTATAAATAAGAAGTGGATGATTGTAAGGGATCTATTGAGAATTTTGGAAAAGCACGCTCCCTTAGATCAGGTGTTGAGTTCATGATGTCTCGCACCATTGATACTAGTATGTTGTGGTCTGAGGCACCACACTCCCTTTTTAGGGCGATGTCATGATGAATCACTCCATATCTTGAGTGTCATGCATGAATTCTTACACTCTATTGGGATGAAGGGAATGTATCATATTTTTTTTGAGTTTATAGTCTCACTTAGACTTGGTAAGGATGATTGATTTATGCTTGGTCCAACCAACAACTAGTATTATATGTATATGGCCAGTTACATCCATACATACATGGTTCATATAAATGGATGTGATATAAATTACTAGACTATGTATATATTCTCTCAATATACATATATTTTCGATTTAGACACTTATTCCATCCATGTGTCGAAGTAGGTTGTGTGGGCAAGATTTTCTAGTAGTTCCTGAGTCAAGGGGTATTTATTTATTTATTTTAGTAATTTTTATTTATTCATATTAAATACACAATATTTTACTTCATATTCAAAAATTGGAAATTGTCTTAGAAAGAGTTGGTGGAATCCTACTCCAACTTATATCTCATACCCTGATCGAGCTGAAATATCCCTGGGGGTACCCAAGTAGAACTTTTGTTCAAAGGACCATAGATTCTTATTTGTGATAACTTTCTTGTACATGGGGGTTATGAGAACATGACCGAGCGTAAGCTCGAGAGGCTCATGGAGATCACCCTTGAAGTTTTCGTTCTCTTTATTAATTTTTTATTATAATTTATCTTGTATCATGGTTTATGTATCCTATATTATATTATGTATCATCATCTGGGTATGCAAGAATCCTTGAATATTGGTGTTGGTCATATTTTATATTTAGTTTATATTATTCTTTCACTACACGGTTGTTCATTTTTTACTGATTCCACTACTTTATATTCTTTATTATCTAATATACCACTATGCTACTATGATAATGAGAGTATAGTCTCCCCATTATCAACTTCTTACACCCTCACTACTAGTTAGAAAGCTCTACCATATGTAGTGGTGTGGTTGAGGCCATGCCACCCTTTGGTTTGAATAAATTTTTCATGAAATATTGGGTTGGGATGTTACAAAGTGGTATTAGTGTTGTTTGTTTCCTTATTATTAATATTTCAAGAAATAGTAGACATGAGATTGGGAATGTGTTATTTCATTATAAATGTCCATGTCTCAGACTAATCAGCCCACCCACAAGGAAAAGTCAGAGTTGCTAAGGGATACTATTTTTATCCATGTTGTATGATGTTATAGTTTATTGTGATTTTATCTTGAGTGAAAGAGGTATATTCCACTTCTTATCGTTTTATGAAGTTTATGGTATTTTCCCTTCTCCTAGTATGGAAATTAAGTTGCACTACACATTTCATTATAGGAATATATATATTAACATTCCATGCATATTCCATGCATATTCCACGCCATGTAGTTTCTTGCTGATTCTAATTATGTTCCATGAGTGAATTCCATGATTTTTTATTAAGATGCCTATTATATGCCATGATAGTTATTTTACTAAAATTATCGGTTTTTTTATTTTTTATGTAATTATTATAATTCATATTTTTATAACATGATTAGTTTATTATATTCCATACAACGTATTTATTTAGCATATAATACCTATGTATTGGGATTCTATCCTTTTTCGAATGCATTCCAGGTTAATTCTTGTAATAAAAATATATATTTGGGTTTTGATATATATAAGTGGTTTCATGGAAAAAATATATGGGTTTTGAGTAAATGGGATCCATTTTTTAGTTGTAAAGTGTATGTACACCTTTTGATTGGGGAACAGTAACTTGTTTACTCAAACCATCCTTGAGAATTACACGTCTTTGACGAACATTGTTAAAATGAATAGACTACAGGTTTTTTAATTTTGAATGTTAATTTATTTCAGTTAAATGGTTTCTAGTCTTTAGTTTCAAGGGGTATGAACACTTGATAAATAAAGAAAATAAACTCGTATGCTTGAACCACCTTAGAGTTTTACATATGCCTATTCACCTTTGTTAAAATGTAAAGGCTTAGAATTATCAAATTATGAAATGAATTCAATTCCTTTAAAGAGAGCCAAATTAACTAAAATAAAGAGTAAGAATAAGATTATTGATTTGTAGGGAGAAACCCATATAACCAAGCTATTATGAATAGACGTAGTATATTATGAAATATTTAAAAATTAAAAAGGTGTTTACCTTTAAACTGAAATGGAATGGTTTCCTATATAAATACATGTGACGCTATCACACAAGCATGATGCTCATTTGATTTTCTTCCAATACACAGGTTGAACCAAGAAGGTTTGTTAGGGCATGTTATTTTAGAGATTACCCAATATGGGCGTTTTAAAACATTGATAATTTTGAAAAATATGTTAGGCTTTATTTTCATGAAACCATGTTGGTTAAATGAGACCCTCATAGGTCTCCTTACATATTAAAAAAATTATATGAATTTTTGGATCTATAATGGGATGTTAATAAAATATTAATTGATGAAAATGATGTTTTAAATGACTTTCTAGTTTTTCCTTAATGTGTTGATTTAAATATTTTAATTGTTTAATGATTTACTTAAACTAATGTAAATGAATTCAAAATGGAACCTTAGGTGGGATTCATTCATTTAAACCCTCATATAAGGGTAGTTTAACTTCAATTTTGAGTTTCCCTGAACCTGAAATGTGAGTGTTTTACATAGAAACATTCAATTTTTTAGAAATGGATCAAGTGATAGGATATTGAGCTATATGGCCTTCTATTTGGTGTGACATTGTGATAGGGTCAACTCTTATGCTTCATACGGGAAAAAATGAGGCAGGTAGAACACTTAGATCTTACAATGCCTTTCTTAATGATGTGATATTTGTTTCATTGATTATTTGCTGGTTCTATTGTCCATAGTAAGACTCATAGTATCTAAATGAAACCCCTTTTCAGATGGGTGGTCATGTTTTACATGTATTTTTTTATGGGAGTGAGCATCAGGAAATGCTTTGTTTAAGTAGGTTAGACATGAAAGGGCATATTCATCCACTTAGTTGATCTCATGGACCTTTATTCTTCCTTAATAATATATAATTGTGATTCTTAACTTATTTTTTTTAATATCGGGGTAGTATGGATTGATTCATGTGGAACGTGTTGAGTTTGTAATGATATAACAAACCATTTGAGTTTAGTGAAATAATTCAGCCTCTTGTTGTTGAGTACATTATTGGGATATAATTTATATTGAGTAACCTTATAGTTAAAGTAATCAGTTCATCCCATTTCTTGGGATTACTTTCTAAGAGGTTTAGGTGTTCTGACAGGCTGGTTAGGTTGGTTCTGTATTTGATTCCAAATGTTATCACATTTTTGGGCATAGATCGAAGGAGAATATTGTATGCCTCTATGGTGAATTGGATATATAATTATTATGAGTGGATGATCTATCTCTTATTTATACTATTAGGACATTATTTAGGGGGTAGAAACATGTTAGTTTTGGTAAGTGTGTGTCCTCAAAAGTAGAAGGAACACAACCAAGGAGAACCATTTGAAAATGGTCGATAATGATTTAATTCCTTTGAGGTTATAATGTATTTAACGTGTCAGTAAATGATCAATAATAAAAATTTTAGATGGATGGATATGTATGATACCCTTGAGAAAAACCATTTTTTTGAACGAGCATTTATGGTAAAGTATAAATGATCAAAGAATTGTTCATTCAGTAAAAGAATGTGACCGGTTAATCAAGGTGCACCACTAGGTGAAGACAACATTCTTTCGGGAGGTCAACCAGAAGTGGTGAGACTATTATTCTATTGGTTTTCTCTCAGTGTAAATTTCTGAAAGTGATGAAAATTCCCCCTATCATGACGTCATAATTGATGCAATAAGAGAGAACATAGGCCTTATGTTTATCTATAGTTTAAAATACTATTGGTATTGGTAATCACCTCTATTAGAGCTTTATGATGGGTGTGTGGTTTTCTGGGGCTTCATTAGTTCTGACTGATACCTAGGTTCCCATGTAGGAACTCTTGGATAATTCATCTCCTTGCTCAGTCAATTATCTAATGTGGACATTTTTTCCTTGTAATAACATGTCACTTGTAAAAATGGAGTATGTATTATCTTGGACTAGTTCCTTGGTCCCCAATTTGATAAATCAAAATTTATCCTAGAATTGTTGTCAGGATCAACGACAAAGTTCAAAGTGTAAGGGGTTTAGTAGAAAATATTTTATTTTCACCCATTTTCATATCGAGGAACAATAGTTAAATATCTATGTGATGGATTGATCAAGAAAAATCACCAGAAGTCTTGTATGGACTTCGATGAACGTTCTTGTAATAAATGAAAAATTCATTGGATGAAGGAATTGTAGTTATGTTTGTAATATGCTATCCATCTAAGCTGATCATTTTGAGACAGGTTATCCAGAGGTGGATTAAATTTTTTACCATATTGTTTGATGAATATGGTTGTTAAATAACCATTTTAAGCACATATATGGGTTAAAGAGAGTTTAGTCTAAGGGTTAGATGGGTAATTTGATAAATCTTGTGTGACCAGTTTGATTTTGGTCAAATAGGATTTGACCATTCTCTTATGGTAAGGTCAATGTTATGGACTCAAATATAATATTTTTCTTCCTCTTTAAAGAAACCACATTGGGAGAAACTATAGAATGATAATAATGTGCTTCATAGAAAAATTCTAATGGTGGAGGTGTTGTGGTTCAGAATTGGACCCCTTCTAAGGATAAATCCTACGATGGGGAGCACATTTAGACATATATTTTAAATGATGATGAATTGATTGTGTCTCAAGATAAATTGGATAATGGGAGCTATTTTTTAATGTTTTATTCAGGAAATTATCATTGTCTTGGTTTTGCGGGCTTACGTACTGTAATATTAATGTTTTTCTTAGTGGTGCATCTGGTGTTTGGAAAATAAATGTGACTATTTGAAGCAGACATCGCAACCCTCATAGGACAGGTGACGTTTTCATTGTTTCCAAAGGATTATCAACGAAAATATTTACTATGGTTGGGTGGTTGTAACATTATGTGTCTTGAGACATGGTGAAATTACTAGAGAATTAGAATTTTGGTGTTTACTTTTCAGGTCATTCTTTGAAATGATCATGAAAACATAATATTTAGAGTCTAAATGATTTAATGTGGTTTTTAAGACTTGGTTAAAGGCCTAAGAGGTTTATTGAGGGTATTGTTTAATTTTAGGAGCATGAGGACTTAAAAATCCATTGTTTGTAGGGTTTGTATAGGGTAAAAATTTTGTATGAAATTGTTTGGCCCCCAGTAGAAAACTGTGCTCTTTATGTATTGGTGAAAATATGAAGTGCATTGGATACACAAAGTTTTCCCAAACTATGTTACTAGCCAACGTGATTAGTGCCATTTTTGGTAGTATTCTCACACTATTCATCACATGATTAGTGAACGGTTGGGGTAACTATGTTGAAAAAACTGTTCAAGGTTGTTTTTAAGAAAATGGAGTTACACAGTTGGGGCACATTTTTTTCCAAACCGTGTGTCCAAATCATATGGCATGAGTTTGAGTCAAAAATGACCATTTTACCTTAATGATTATGAGAACATATTTCTTATTTTCTTATAATAATGTAAGATACATGAGGCTCTCCTGATTTGTGGTTTTATCATATTCAAGCATAATATAGGAATAGAAATAAATCCTCTTTCTATCATCATAATCGATCACCATTGATCTCTATGAATCAAAATTAGTAATATATTGATTAATTTTTAATCATTATTCATTTAATCTGATATCAGAAAACTCATCAAGTGACAACTCTTTTTCCCTATTTTCTATTCAGATGTCCATTTCTAAGATCCCATCCAAACCAGGATCAATTAGACTTCATCATTAGATGACCAGAACATCATAAGCATGAGGTAGGTAGTCTGTTAATTTTTCCAAAATTTCTATTTAATTTTGAATACTTTTGTTGTGTCTCATGCCAGTTTTTTTCAATCATCACCTTTTAATTGAGTATTCATGTAAAATTGATCATCCCACACACTGTTAATGATTTTTGTTCTGTAAATTGAGGTTTACAACTTCGATCGTGGATACCCCGTGGGTGGGACATCATGAAATTTTCCCTTTATAATTTACCATTCAAATTCCAAGAACTATTTCTCAGCATCCATACTAAACTATGAATAGAAATTCCCCTTCAATGTAATTGTAGAAATGATAATTAAACCTTCCAAATTTATTTTGAACCATTATATTTTGTTTACCATGTTTGGTTGTTTTATTTAAATTCTTATTTTTATGAATTGAGACATTCCTTTTGAATGGATGTTGAAATATGATAAATACATTTTTTGAAGAAAAATGTCATGATTTAATAATAAAATCCCTTAGATGAGGTGTTCTATATTCAAAATTATAAATAGCTGATTATAGATTTAATGAATTATAGGGCATTTGGATTTGGTGTAATATTTTATCTTTGTTTTTATAGCTATAAGTAATTTTTTTGAATCACCTCAAATTAAATCATTAAAAAAATTGGCCCTATTATATATAAATGTCTATTTAACCATTCCACCACCAAAGTACATGTCTTGGACACTCCTAAATAAATTAACAATGAACCAAAATCCAACTAAGAGTTTGGATTACTTAATAAATGCGATTACCCATGTTGGTAATTTCCCAATGAAACATGGTACCTTTAATGTATATGTTTGTACCTTTTTGAATGAATTAAAATGGAATTTTTAATTAAATAGAAAAAAGGAATGGATTGACATGATGGATTTCCTTCATTCAATGATATAAATGTTATGTCTTAAAACTGTCAGCATGCTCATGATATATTTCTTTACATGAATGGATGATTTTTTTTGAGAAATAAATGAATTATAAAGGGCTAAAAGGACACACTAAGCATAACATGATTTTTACATGCTATTGTTAAATGAAACACCCTTGATTATATACCAGGCTTAATAAATATAAAATATGAGAGGTTTTATCTCATGGATTATAGTATTATATCTATATGATTATTCCTTATAAATAGGTTATGGATAATGGTAAATGATATACTATTCAAGGTAGAAAATCACATTCCATTACATCAGGTGTTGAGTTCAAGGCATATCACACCATTGATAATATTGTGACATGGGATGAGTCCCCAAAATCCCTATTTAGAGTGATAAATTGATGGTTAACACCCCATCCTGATAATAATTCATGAATTCTCTCACTCTATTGGGATTAAGGGAATGTACTATATTGCATGATCTTATAAACTTGTTTAGACTGGTTATGGATGACATATTTATGCCCATTCTATCCAATAACTAGTTTTCCATTTACATGACCAATTATGATCGTACGTACATAGTTCATATATGTTGATAAGAAGTAAATAAATACAATATGAATATATTATTACTATATATATATAGTTACCATTAATAAACTTATTCAAGCTGTGAGATGATGAAGCTAATGTTGGAAATATGTCCTAGTGAAACATGCACCAACTCATATTAATTTATTTATTTCAATAATGTTAATTTTACCATATTTCCAAAAAAAAATATTATATTCACTTACTGGACATATCTATATAAAATTTAGGTGATAAACTATTTTGATTTATATCTCAGAACTTGTTTGGGATTCTACTGTAATGTGGTACTCGAGTATACCTTTTGTTCACCGGAAAATGGATTCTTGCTTGTATTTCCTTTCTTGTACCAGTGAATTAGTGGAATAGGTCCGAAGAGGAGCTCAGGATGCTCATGGAGATCACCCTTGGGGATTTTCTTTTCATTGTTTTTTCATTCTATTGTATCCTATTCTAGTACGTATATATACTATTTTATATTATTTATCATTATCTAGACATTAATGCATCCTTATATATTGGCATTTCTCATCTTTTATATTCAGTTTATTTTATTCTTTTGTTATTCGGTAGTTCATTTATTCATGCTTCTACTATTATCTAGTATTTATTATCTGATATAACACTATGATACTCTAATCATGAGAGTATAATCTCCCCACTATCACCTCCAAACACCCTCAAGGCTAGTCACCAGCCTCTAGAGAATGCGAAGGTGCGTTTGAGGCCATGCGACCCACTCATCAAACTACCATCCAAGTGGTCAGTCAGGTTGGGGTATTTCATTAAACTATAAATGTTTTATTATTTTTCCATTTTTAGTACCCATTATTTCATAGATCACATGATAGCCCAATTTTTTTTCCAGGATTCCCTTATTGTGTTCTAAATGGGGTGAGATTTATGTCTTTTTTATTCATGAAAACCAGACCATTGTTGCTATATAGTTTAGATCTTTTAGCTTAGATCATCTATTGATGCAGTTTAGGGTATTTTACCACAGACCTTTTATTGAGGTATTTTAAGGTCTTTTATTTAAAACCATCAACCATTGGTAATATACTATTTATAAAGTATCATTCTATGTGTAGTTTAGTTTAATGCGACAAGGATTTCTTCCATGCATTCAAATGCCATGTTGTAGGGAAATAAATATGTTGTAATGTTTAAAGTATTTATACAAGGACATGATTGATGAAAATTTAATATGGCGAAAAAATGCAATGGATGACCCAAAACACCAAAAGTTTCTGAGTTCTACCATGGTGTTGTTATGGATTAAGAGGATTGATGTTCTTTCCCTATAAGGAGGAGATACCTCAGGTTGGTAGGTGAATTTTTTATGAATAACTATCATGGTAAATAAATGTCTTCCAACTCCTTTTTGATAGTTTGTTAATGATTTTGGAGATGGTATGGGTGGATGGAGAAAATAAAGGGAATTTGAGTCCACCTAGATAGTTGGAATACAGGATGTGTAAATAATGTGTCCCGAAGTTTGAATCGAGGATTCAATAAATGGGGCATACATACCAAGGATGACCGAAAAAACCCCAATGTGATGAGTTCCACCACAATGTCACCAATTATCATAATTATTAGAGTTATTTTCTTATAATCAGTAGAATATTTAGTTAGTAGGTTAAAACCTATTCATAATCCCATATGGATTGTATACATGATCAATAAAATATGACCCCATCTCCCTTTCAAGGGACATGAGATATTTATGAAGACTCAAACATTTGGGGGATGAATGTGGATATGGATCGAAGGATATCTAGGAAGGGTTATGGAAACCAATGGTAGTTTTTCTATTGGGTTGGGAGGCTTACGCCCTATGCCTTGTGGTTTCATGTCATGCGGTGTGAGACATCAAAAGGTACAAGAATTGAGTTTCACATTCATGATTTGAGAAAGGGTATAAAACATGATTATGTATTGTTGAGGATGTATAATATACTTGAATATTCTAGTTATGGGGGTTGTAAATCATGGTCTAATGTTCTTGGGTTATAAGGATGTTGTGGGGAAATCATGTCGGGGTTGGTACAGAACACCCTTAGGTAATGAGTTCCACTATGGCAGCATCCAAATCACAAGGGTAAGAAATCCATTAATGTAGGGCCATGATATATCTAGATGATGGGTCAAATCCCCTATGAATTGACAATATATCCAACAAAATATATAAATTATCCTTTACAAAGGCCATGGATGGTTTGTGGAAAATTGAGAAGCCCAATACAAGAAGTGTTATTTATAGATAAGGTATGATTAAAGAAGGGTCTGTGCACCTTAATATTTGTTTTTCCTCCTATTAAATACATTATCACTATGTGGTTATACAAAAAATCACTAATATAACATTTTATTGGACTGGGGGTCTTTTGATCAAAGATTGTCTTTTACCAGGGAATCAATGTGGGCCCTATGTGCATAATACCTTGTTTATTTATGCTTTTATTTTGGATTATACTCCAATGATAATGTGTTTATTGAGTGAAGACTTGAATTTTTCCTATCCACCATTTTTGGGTTTTTTTGACATCAATTATATTTCTTTTACTAGTAGTTTAGAGTCTTATGATATGGAAAATCAAAGGCTAATGTGTATGGTTATATTGATTTGCCCAAATTGAAACTAGTTTAAGGTTGAGACACACATGGACCTGGTAGGAGGGTAATGTTACATATGAACCAAGGTAGGGTACCTAGGTTCTAGATTACTAAAAATTTATTCCAATAAAGAGATGAAAATAATGTAAACTATGGGTCGAATTTCGTAGGTCATTAGTAATGATATGGGAAAGTCGTGTTGGGGATAACCTAGAACACCCTCAGGTCATGAGTCCTACCACTATGATGTCGAAATCAGAAGGATCATAAATCCCTTCCGATAGGGATATGTTGCCTTTGGTTGGTAGGACCAAGTCTCTATTCCTTGATAGAAATGTCAAATAGAGAGATCCATTGCCATTCTTTGGGACATGAATTTTTTGTGACAACCTAAGGTACTCATGAAGTGAAGTGTGATTTGTGGGATGAGATGCTTAAATGATGATCAGAGCATGCATACTCTGGTTGAACAGAGTCAATCTCTTATAGTCCCTTGATAAACAATGATAATGGGTGAAAACCTTTAATATTTAATTTCATGTAGTGGGTATTAATTTGACATCTAATTTTATTGTCACATGGGAAATATGATTTTTTTTTGTATTTTAACATCATGAAGTAAGGGTTTTCACTTCATAAGTCCAGTTGTATGCTGTTAGGGGAGAATTTTATTGTTTATTTGTGACAGATAATCCCAATATTGGAGATATGTGTGTTTCAACATATACAGTGAAGTTAAGAATCAAGGAATAAGTAGTTATTGTATGAAATTTATCTAAATAGGTTTGATAGAAGACTAGAGATAGGGTATTTTTTTCGTTGATAGACCCAAGTATCAGAGATACAAGAGGTAATATGTGTCATATAGTTATAGGAATCAATCCAAACATATTTCTTCAATAGTAAACTCTATATGCTGGTCTAACCTATACACATCAAAGGGAATTTTTCCTCTTGGTTGTTGTATCTCAGATTGGGTTTGGTGATCTGGGAATCACTACATATCCTTTGATAATAGTAATCAAGCCACACTTAGTTCTTGAGAATCTATAAAATTTGACATCATGCATAAAAGATAAAGGCTCCCTGACGTGAAAAGGGAATATTAATATCGGGACCATGAATAGAGATGTGGGTTCCACTATATATCATACGGTGGCCTAAATAAAGCCACATGTAGTTCTAGAATAGGTGTATGGTGAGAGAACAACACTAAGGATAAAGGTCCACTCAGGGGAGGCCCATGGTATTTCATAGTTTTATGTCATGTAAGAGATATCAACTAGGTTGTTTAATGTCACAAGGAATGAACGTATGGTGTGTCTTTGAAGGTCTTGAATCCAAGACCTTATTAAATATATTTTTAACCTATTTGACTTGGTCATGCATGGAATCCCTAAAAAAATTCCTAATAACATGAAATCCATGATCTGTGTGAGAAATAAGGAATTCTAAATGTTCATTTCATGACATAGACAAAATTAGAGAATGGAAATGGGGTTTTTATTCATACAGTGGATGGTCCCAAATATTGGACATTATGTCCATAAATATCTCATTGGAATGAGAATCAATCCATACATAGTTTTGGAAAACCATGATGGTATGTTTCATATAACGAGGACATAATCCATTCAGTTTAGAGATATCCAATAATGAAGAAGGTGAATAGATGAAAAAAGTGGAATATTATAGCTGGTCCCAAGAATAAAGGTATGGATGCCACTACATAACCTGTTGTGGAATGAATTAACATACACTATGTTATTAAATTATATATTACCTATGTGTATCTAACTCGCACCTAAGAATGGGGAATTTGATTTTTTTCATTGATTTTTCTTCTATGTGTTGAGTAATCAATTAGACAGATCTTTTTATTTAGTTTAATGTTGTATGGTGAGGATATATTTCATAAAATTTTATCATTAAGTGGTTGGGATTTATTTTATGAATTTTAACATCATGATAGTTGGATGTTCTCTATATAGTTTAGTTTCATATGGTTAGGACATGTTCAGTAAATTTTTACATCATTTGGCGCAGAATTATTTGTGTACTTCAACATCATGTATCATAAATAAAGGTAATTATTGATGGAAGATACACAAATTACTTCTTAATAAACATCATTTTGGTGGGTGTATGTCACATTCCCCATCCATTGTGTCCAGTAAGTATGCTCAATTGTGATAGAACTTTTGTATGATATCATGCCCGTACCATTTGGGTTTTAGCTTCTGAGGATTTTTTTCTAGTTTCATTAGAATTTAATGATCCAATTCTTACGCTCCTAGAAATAATGAGTGGATTCAAACAATTTTATTGAAGGCTCAAGCGATGAAATTCTGATAGACTTCAAGGTTTTTCAATATACATGACATTTTACCATCTAGTCATTCATGTAAATCCAATCACTTTTGTGACTAATGTTCATTTGTGAGTTGTCCAAAAATTTCTATTTTAAACAATCCCAAATAGATTCTATGGGGAACACTTCCTTGGTTCTATACACCAATGAATAGAGGGTTACTTATGAAGTAGTAAACATGGTGGTATGATTATCTGATAAACTATGGAATAGTTTTTCAGAACATGAATTATTGTCCTTATTTACTATATTATGAATTATATTAAATAGAGTCTTATTTAGGACCTCTATTTATCCATTTTCCACTACATGAAAGTACATTTAATGATTAGACTCGATTTTGTATTCCATGTATAATTTATTCAACTTATTATAATATAGGTTGTTGCTATTATCCATCAGTATCATGTGAGGGACTCCCAATTTTGTGATGATATTGGAATTTATGAAGTTGATGATATTCTTCATCTCTTCATCCTTATTGGTATTGACACAACCCATTTTGGAAAAGTATTCAGTGGAAGTGAGGATGCACTTAAACTATTTAGCTGTGGTCGGGGGACATAGCCCCAAAACATCAATTCCACCTATGGTAAATGACAAGGAAATTTTTTTATATTTAGAAACTTCAGGGGTTTATGTATAATATTTTCATGAATATAGTATGAATGTAAAATCCTAGTTAATTCTATAAGGTCTCATTTCATCATCTTCTATTAGTATGCTAGCCTCTTTCTTTCATTGGAGTGCCTAGTCCAGGACTGATCGATGTTACATGAGCATGCATGTACTTGTTCGATTATGGTGTGAATCTATATGTCTAATATTTATCTAGTGATGTTTACCTTAATGAATAATTTTTAGAGTGATTTTTTTTCATTTTTCCTATCCTGTAGGGTAATTTTTACTTCTCGATATCGAATATTTTCCCTTTCAACTCGGTCTATTGGGAGGATCCCATTTTAAAGACAATAAATTATGGGCTCCATCTATACATGGGTGGATATGGGATTGTCACACTCTTTTATGGTGTTTACCTAATTTATTTCCTCTATATAAAATATTATGTCCAATAAGCTAATCCTTGGGTGTGTTATGAAATGTACTAAGTCATTCTAATCAGGGTAAGAATGAATTGTAGTTTCATTAGCCCATGCATCATCACGAGAATTCTGTGAACTAGGGACACAATATAACACATGATTAAAATGAAACTCTGCCATTATCCCTTTAATATCACATGTAATGTTTAGGTAGTATATTTTCAGTTTTAAGGTTAGTTCTAATCCATCGATTATGGCTTGGTATTCAGACTCATTATTAGCAAAGGCTTTAGATAATGAGAATAATTAGGGAAAATTTTCTTTTTTAAGAGAGAAAAAGGTAATCACTAAGCCAACCCGAATGATTTTCCTTTTTTCTAGTCTCTTTTCGATAGGAATTCATGAGGAAGCATCAAATTAAATCTCCCATGTTCTGGGTTTAACATCAATAGTATTTTAAAATGGTTACATTATATTCAATAACATGTCTGACAGACAACACCAAACAAATAATAGAACATAAAGTCTCATGAAATTATGGTATATTTAATATTTTTAACAAATTTAATATATTATATATATTTCAATACTCAAAATAAGAAGTTTCCATATATTACACACAACAAATACATGTTTCGATAACTTTCATTACATGAATGGGCGAGTTTTACCGAATGAAAACATATTATTAGAATATTATTATTTAATTTAATAAAATATATCATAGCCATTAAATTAAAAGTTATGAATAGGATTTAATGACATATGAATATATATGACTATTTCATTAGTTACCAATTAATCAAAAATGAATATATAAATCAATTGAATATAAAGGAGATATTTTTATAAAAACAATTGTTATGCAGCAAAGGTGTTTTATCATAATAAATTAAAGTAATTAATATTACTAAATGATATTAATTTAATATATATATTTTATATTATATTAAATTAAATTTCTGATATTTATCAAAAATATTTTTTAGGCATAATATAAGAATAAGTCCTATTTTACATTTAAAAATTGTATTCTACAAAAAAATGAAATTTTGGCTCCTTTTAATGACGCATCAATTTTAAAAATTATATGTCTAAGTAAAATTAATTTTATAAATCTTAACTTTAAAATTCTCTTATGGTAAATTTTTTGGTATTTGTTTGTAATGTCTCTTTTTATGATGAATAGTGGAAAATTCAGAATTTTAATTGAAATTTGATTTTTTCATCTAATTCATTTATATAAAGAAATTATATTTTAATTTTTTTTAAAATAAAATTATATAAACTATTCATAATTTAACACATTTTAGGTCACTTAAATCATTTTATAATTGAAATTATATATATAAATATTAAAAAAAATTGAACATTTTTACTTTAAAAAGGTGATTTGTTGTCCGGTATACGAGATTAAATTTAAATTAATTTCAACTAACTCTCTAATTTGAATATGCGAAAATGGATTATAAATTTGGAACAAAAATACTTTATAATTTCTAATTGTGTTAACCGAGTTTTTTTATCAGAAATATTAGGTATTGTAATTAATATTAATTATAGTGATTAAAGTAAAATCAAGATTAACAAGGGACAAAACCATAATCTTAAGGTCCAAAATGAACTAAAAATGTCAAAAATATATTGGATGGACATATTTTAAAAATATACACTATTTCATCTTTTTTTTATTTTTTAGCCACTTGAAATTTAAAAATCATGGGTTGAATTCCCTCTTTCAAAACATTACAAGAATTCCAATCCTCTTCCACTATAAAAAGAACTCACCCCATCCCCTTGTTCAAACATATAAATCCCATTAAATTGTCCATAATATACCCAAATAAAAATAAAAAATACATAATATCTTCACAAAACACTCACTTTAGATATAAATATGACCATGGAAATATTTTGGTACAAAACAAAAGGAGTTATCCAATTAAGTGGTGACGTTTTTCAACGATCACTTTTGTTTTTCTTTATTTCTCCACTCCATCAATTATTTTTATATAATGATTATATAATAAACTAAGAATGGTAAATATATTTATATTTTTTATGATAATATTTCTACTTACACTTTCACACACATCCAAAAAATGGGATACACAATCATCATTTGTTTGTATGATAGACTACCGTCTTGTGAACCGATATCATTTATTTTCTCATTTTCCACAATTAATGGATGGAAATAAGGATATAATTGTCATTTATATATGTTATATATGTTATATATAATGTATTTATTTTTATATAATTATTTTATAACACATAACTTCATACCTTCCATTTTTTTTGGAAAATGATAACATCGTTTTTTGGACGTATGAACTACTATCTCGTCAAAGAGATGTGATTCACTCATGCTATCCATGGAATTTATAAAGAATGGTTTTAGTAAATAAATTTTAAATATATTTCATAAATATTATAATGAAATTAATATATATATATATACATATCATTTAAATTTTATTCCTTTAAATATGACTATAAATTGAAGTAGCGTTCATGCATACGTACGATCTACCATCTCTATGAATGGTACATTTCATTTCCTATCCCAAATATTTTTGGATTATTATAAATTCACATATAAATTAATTTAAAATTTATATATATGAAATTTAAATCATTTTTTACAAATTGGATATGATTAAATCTTTATCTACATAATATGAACGAAAGTAACAATTCAAAACAGACTTGAAAAACTAGGCAATTAACACACAAAATAGTAAAAATAATTAAAGTTTAACAACAAATGGGTAATAAGATATTATAATATTATCATATATGATATTATAAATTTTATTATGGTTCTGGTATATGTATATGACATGTTTTAAACACTTATACATGAGGTTAATGTATGTTCATCCAAAAATAAACTCACGGTAAGGGATTTCGTCTCGGTTTCATTTCATTGTACTAAATTATATTTCTATGCACCATGTATTTTATTTATGGTGTATATAATGAAGATATAAAATTTAATATCAATAATACTTAATTATTCTTTTCATTTTCAGTTTCAATTTGAATTGTTTCATCTAATGGGATTTGAACTTAAAATTACCAAGTGTTAAATAAATTTCATAACTCAATTCCTTATCATTGGGTTATATTACTTCCAATATGTCATTAATATTCTTAGAATATTTGTGAAATAAAATTTTAAGAAATATTTTTTTTATTTCAACTTTTTAATGTGGATTTATATTTGACACACATAATCTATTCATTTATTGATTATCACTTCAATGTTATGGTCTTTCCATGGGTTTACATCACAATATATTTTTTTAGGATTTTATACACTTGAATTTCCAATAAAGTAAATTATTTTATCATTATATAATAAAAAAACAATTTTATTAACCTTTTCATATTAATGAAAATTTTAAATTAATATTACTATATTTCCACCCTATGGTACTCAAAATGATATTGAATTTTTTTACAAATCCTAAAAGCATTTCTCTCTTTTGTTAGAGAACTTTTTTTCTTCTAAATAACTAGTTTTATAAAAATGTTTTCCAAAATTTTTTATCCATTCCAAAATGATTTATTAAATAATATTTTCCAAATTTTTCTTTTTTTCAATATTTTTAATGGAATAATTTTTTCTCTTTCCAAACAAGGCACTTTTCTTATTGTTTTTTCCTTGCAAAAGGAATGTTCTTTGTACCTTCTTTGACATGTATATAATTATATGTAATAATTTCCTTGAAGCTTCATTTCAAAGTTAAAAACCCTAAATTATAATTATTTTTTTCAATGTGATTTTCAGTGAAAAGGATTCCCAAATATTTTCAAAAAATGTAAATAATAATTTCCTCAAGAATATTTTTTAAAGATATTTTTATAGTATCTCCATTAATTAATAAAGAAAAACGTTAATTTTTAATCCACTTAAGATATGTTTTATTGATACCATCATTATTATTAATATGTGTATTTATTAATATATGGATTCTATATATATTCAATTAATTGATTCATTTTTTATTCCCCTTGAAATATCAAATTTCTAGTTATAATTAAACATTATGTTTCCCCCCAAATATCCATACCATTTATCATGAATATGATTTTTTACTAAATTATATAACATTTTTACATATGATGTTTAATTTGAATGTTATCTTATATATGGTGAAATATTGATAAATCTATATCTTTTTGTAACACCTTGAGATTTTTAGATTTTTTTTTCAAATTAATTTATCTTATCAATATTTTTCATTTCACATGACTCTCAAAATAGTTCTTCATATATATATATATATATATATATATATATATTAAAACACTAAGTCAAACATTCCTATCACACAAAATACCAATTTGTATTCCCTCTATAAAATACCAACTTGGCTTTAACTATAAGCAATAACGACTTGGCGTATGATGTTGGAAACTCTGAGTTGTCATAAGATACACACAACACTGAGTTTCTATGAAACATGTTTTTTTTATTTTTCATATTTAAATAAGATAATTATAATATATCTGTTATACATAGTAATATTAATAATAATAAATATTTTCTAATTTTTTTATAATTTTTTATTTAAATAAAACATATTGATAATGAAAGATAATATTTTTGGTAAATTTCTTTTTATGATTAAAAACATAATTTTCTCAAGTGAACTGCTTCTAAATTTGAATGCTATTTTAGAAAGATTTTGAAATTTTAAATTGATAAAATAAACTTAATTTTTTAAATGTAAATATCAGAATTGGCCTATGGTTAATTTTTGGGATTTTTCTGAGAAACATCATTTTTTGATGAATAGTGAAAAATACTTCTTTTTAGTTAAAAACTACCTTTTTAAATTAAATTATTAATGATAAATGATTTTATAAAAAAAATTAAGGTTAAAAAAGATAAATATTACATCTACTAATAAAATTTAATTCATTATAATTATTTCCTCTTTGAAATTGAATGTAAAAACATAGCATACCTTTGAATGTTTTTTACAAATAAACCCCATTATTTCTCACTATCTACAAGATTAGAGTTAATCTTAATTATCACAATTATTTTATTAGAATTTTGAAAATATAAAATTATGAATGTAATTAGTATGATATTTTTGTTCCAATAATATCAAATTAATTTTTTTTTCAAAATGATTAGTGAATGTGAGGTGATTAATGAAAGATTAAGCTTAATAATGGACTAAACCTTAAATACAAAAGCCAAAATGTCCTATAGACATTTATGAGACCTACTATATGTCCATATTTCATTTTTAAACCAACAATTATTGTAGTTATTGTGTTTTTAATACTTTTTTTACGTAATAACATGTGCACACCTAATTTGTTTCTAATAATTCAATGTGAGTCCTTTTCCTTCGCTAAAAAAGGCCACTACCTCTATCAATTCATTAAACCTCTCAAGAATCTTATTTTTACACAATACCTTTCCAAATAGCCTAAAAAATCATCAATTATTCCTTGAATCCTCCCTTTGGGCAGAAACCCTCTTAAGGAATACTTTTTACACAAACTACAACAAATAACTCGATTTTTTGGTAACTTATTCTCTCAAGAATGATTCCTTTATTTTCCATCTCCACCACTCCAATCCCTTTATACCCATTTTTTGTGATTAAAATAGTATCATACATATACTGGGATATTTTTATGAAATTACACACACCTCATTATAATGGATTTTGAACATACTATTTCGGTGTACATTGAACTACTGCCTCACGAAATGCTTATTGTTCATTTCTCCTTTACCATCAATCATGGTGGTTGTTATGATCGAAAATCAATTTATATATAAAATATATTATATTTATCATTAATTTAATATTATTTAATACTTTTTTAACAGAAAACATTTTACCTTCCATTCAATGTTAATGCGATAATCTCATTTGAGGAAGTGTGTACTAATGCCCCTCAAAGCGATGTGATTCATTCACACACCATGTTGAATGTATTAAGGACTATTTTAATGAAATTATATGATATATAAGTATATATTCATGATACTGTAATATTTATATATAAATATACACACACAGATATATATATATATATATATACATATGTCATTTACCTAATTTCTTTCAATATACCAAAAAATTGGTAAACCATGTTCATGCGTACGTACGACTTTCTGTCCCCATGAATGATGTATTCCAATAAATAATTCATTATTCTATAGATTATAATAATATAATTATACTGTATAAAAATTAAATTTTAATAATATTATACATTATGGAATCATGATATAAGTATAATGATAATCGGTATAACAAATTAAGACACATACGAAGAACAAAGTGAATATTACATGAAGTGAATCCTTAGAATATTTCCATTAACAAAATGGGTAATATAAATTTATAATAAAACCATATATATTAATGGTTATATGAATATTATTATTTAAAATATTTATATTACTCATATTTATCATCCTCGAATCCTATACGAGTACGGAGAGAGTCAGGACAGAAGGTAAGGGGATTTCATCTCAGATTTAATTTTTGTAAGATACAAGGTATGCTTTCCACTCAATCCATATATGTTGTGTATGTACTTATCATGATTCTATTATATTAATTTTTTTACTTATGTTTATTGGTATTGACATTACCATTTTATAATTCTTATTTCATGGGGGTTATGTATCAAAAGTTTCCATGTTGGTTAAAATATTTTTGTCTCAATTTTCCTTCTTTGAGACTCATGTTTTATTATGCACCTAAACTCTTTTTTGGGGTGCATATACTTCTATTTTACATTCCATATAATTAATATCAATATTATCATGATATTATATGATTTAGATAATTTCTTTTCCATACATGGGGATCATGATCTCAAGATACCAGGTTATAAAAGTTTATTGAGACAATCTCAATGATTTTTTATATTATTTATGTTTATGATTATGTTGATGAAATATTATGATCCCTAAATCAATAAAAATCTTGAGTTTCCATATCTTTTTTTATTTCATGATATACTCAGGTGTTGGTACTAATTTTTACACTTTGGTACATAATATAGTTAATAAAGTGTTTCTAGGAATGCCTGAATTTACCCACTCTTCGGTCTGAAATCTATGATTTCTAAAATTCATTTCCAAGAATATTTCACTAGTATCCAATAAGATTTAAAATCTATTTTTACCCTTTATTTATTTTACAAATATATTCAAGGTAATCTTATTATCGCTTTCTGAAAAAGGGTGTTTTTTTATCCTTTTACCGTGTAAAAGGAATGTTCTTTTGACATCGTAAGACATGTATGGATTTACCTTTTGTAATTTTTCCAATGCCCACTTTGATTTTTTTAAAGGATAATCTTTAAGAAAATGTTTTTAACAAAAATTTCATGAAAAATTGTTTTCAAATTGTTTTCAAATTTTTTTAAAAGTTTTCACTGAAATGTTTTTTCAAAATGTTTTCAAGCCTTATTTGAAATATTTCAAAGTGTTTTCAAAGAAATTGCTTTCAAAATGATTTTAATTTTTCCAGAAAAAAATTATTTTAAAAATGTTTTCAAGCTTTCATTATATGTTTTCAAATTATTTTTAATAAAATGGTTTGCAAACAATTTTCACGATTTCTTTAAAAATTTCCAATCTTTTTCAAATAAAAATGAATTTAAATTGTTTTGTAGCTTATTTTTAATGATTTTAAGGAAAAATATTTTCAAAATGATTTCATGTATTCTTTATAATTTTTCAATTTATTATATATGAAATTAATTTTCAAATAGTTTTATGTAACACAAATAATTTTTCAAACATGAAAAGATATTTCTATCAAATATTTTTTAATATATATTTCAAAATTATTTCCCATCTATGATTACATCTATTAATGTTAATCATTACTATAAAGTAAATGATCTAAATGTTCCATTCACATATTTTGTTTAATGAGTTATGTATAATTCCATTGTCTTTATAAAACCCATTTTTGTTTCATGGGTAGTTTGTTTATAAAACCCATTCCTCTTTCTTGGGTTATATGTTTTTGAAACCTTCTATTTTCACTTGTTATGTTTATGAGGAAATTATTATAAAATGGATATATTTCCAAAGGTTGTGATATGTTTACATGTTTATGAAAACAATTTCATTTCATGGGTTATGTTATGTTTATCTATGATCTTGTGGAGCATGTATGTATGATTCCATTATGTGATGGGTTGGACATATATTTATATCTAATTTATTGGGTAATGATTTATATATCATGAGAGAGATATGGATGGAATGAGGGATTACCTTGTTTAGTAATACATGGTTGGAATGAGGGTTTACGTGGTTCAGTAATACCTGTCTAGAATGAGGGTTTACTCAGTTCAATAATACATGGTTGTAATGAGGATTCACTTAGTTCAGTAATACAGGGCTACAATGGGGGTACACACAATTCAATAAAGGGCTTCTTCAACTGATATGGTCTTGGTGTTAATTTCTTGGATACTATGGAAATCATTATATGAAAATGTGTTTACAAAATTCCTTGCCTTACTCCTCTGTTATGCTTTCATGGATTATTCACTTTTCATCCATTTGAATCTAGTCTTAAATACTATGAGGATTTATATCATGATTCATCTTTATGATCATTGATATGCAGGGTATGATCGTCTATGTTCATGATCACATTATCATACCCTTATGATCATGTTTTTTCTTAAAGTTATACCTTGTTTACCCATACTAAGAAATTCAGCTCACCACTTTCTTATGTTTTATTTCTATACCTTATGAAGAAAGTTTTTAGGTTGAAGTACTAATCGTGGAGATATTTATGGTTGATGTTGAAGATATTTCACTAGGATAAAATATTTTATTTCCATGTTTCCAAATACAGTAAACTATTACTGTCCTCTAAAATGTATTTTTGTAATGTACTGAATATTCATATAAAATAATGTAATATCCATGTTTATTAAGACTAGGTCACTATAGATGGTATCAAAGGAAATGTTTAGTCAATATTTGGAAAATAGGATGAGAAAACATTAGTAATATCCCTGGGTTTATATATAAGGATATGTCTAGGGATGTCTCTACGGATTAGTATAAGGATGAGTTAATGTTTTGGAAAATTACGTGAAATTTTTGTAGAGGATAGAGTCAGTAGTTTCCAAGATATTCATATCTTTCTGTATACTACAAGTGGATGTGTCTCTGGAATACATGTACCTTGGGGTAAAAAATCTGATAAGATGTTCAATTATTGAATTGGGGTAATCTATTTTATGAAAATAGGCCTTATTTCACACCTAGTTTGAAATTACCTAGGGATATTCTTTTAAAATTCACAAACACTTCATGAACCATCATGAAGGGTTTATATATAATTTAACTATGAACAACATGTGATGGAATATTTTTTGATAACTAGTCAAGTAGGATGATCAATAGAGTGAAATATGTCCTTATCATGCCTAATCAAATTTAATGGATCCCAATGGACATTATTTACCTTACAAACTCTCAGACTCTACAACGAAGAGAAAGAAAGAGTTTGCTAAGAATTTGGGTAATGGAGACCATGGAGGAAAGAAGATTGGGTTTCCTTTGTCTCAAGAATGGTGAAAGAGTCTCTTAAGTAAATGTATTAAAGGATCAGTAAGGTGATTCGACTATGGAAAAAAGGGAAAAAAAGAAATTGTAAGGGAAAAATGAAGAGTCCAGTTAATGAAATGGATGGCAGTTTTTTCTTCCCAAAGTCTTCATAAAAGGTTAAGTGTTTTATGTTTGGAATAAATAGTCATTATGAAATTAAATGTCCCAAAAGGGATTCTAATGAAGAGAATAAACATGATGGTGGGACTAATGGTTACATTGCTGATGATGATGAGACTAATGATGAAATGTTAATGTGAAGAGGTATTTTGTAATAGAATGATGTTACATTTTTAATGCATTAAGGATGAAGTAATCGATGTAATTATGTATTTGAATTTAAAAATTAATAATGTTGAATTATGTATGGATTATTTTGTTTATATTTTGGAAAAGGATTTACAAGAATATGTTGAATGGTCATAATGGACTAGAAAGGTTATCTCATTAAAGTTTATATTTTGACTATGTGAAGGTAACCCTTTACATATTATTTATTTTAACATAATGTTATGTGGATAATGATATGCATGATATAAATAAATAAATCAGACAATAATGATTACCTTGGAACTAATTAAGTACCAATTTATAGGTTGTTTATGCTACCACTAATGAAGTTTAATACATTTTAGGTTTTAAGGAGTAAATCCAAAATACTTTGGAATGAGAAAGCATGCCTGTTTTCCAAAAGGATTTATGGTAATTATGGTTATTACCATGTTTCAAGGGAATAATAAATAATGGTATTAACATGTTTGGAATGTTATAAACAAGATATACTTTACGATACATAGTAATCAATTATAATCTAATTTCATGACTCTCTTTAAAATGTTTTGGATCTTCCCCTTTGATAATGGTTATAATGTTAACCATTCATGAAATGTTTATGTTAAACTTTATAGAAAGTATTTGTGCATTGAGTTTGCATTGAAAACCTTGCTTAAAAGGATAATCAGTTATTAAACTTATATTAAAGATTTAAATCTTATATATTATATTATTGTGGTTTAAAAAAAAGACAACATGTTTGTTGGATGACAACCAATCATGTCTGGAACGGTTACCGGTTTGGAAACAATGACTAAAGTACAATAAAGGTTTCACACATATCACTAGCCTACACGATGTCCTAGTTAATGTATATTTATTTTTAATGAATAAATATTAATGGTGAATTATTATTGTTACTTTTTTTAGATTAATACATTCTATTTTTTATGAAAGAAATTGTTAGACTATTTATTCTTTTACGGTTATTACGATTCATTAAAATCATATTTTAGTGCTTTTGAAAATCAATGTTAATTTTTGGACATTCATTACATGAGTTAATAAATGTATGAGCTATTTTTAAATCAAACCATAGAATAATTTTTTTATATTAATTTATCAACAATTACCCAATGTTCTGAAAGTGATAAAAAAATTTCTATCCTAATATGTTAATTTTTATTGAGCTGGTAAACTTTTTATATTATCATAGATTTATGAATTTTAGGCCCTCAATATTAATTTTATCATTAACTTTTTTTTGTTATTGATGACCTTAATCAGTCCCTATAAATATATCTTCTTTTCCTTAATGTCCAATCACCACTCCAAACATATGATCTCTTATGTGGAAACCCAGTTATATGTTATTGTGGGTAATGTTATGGTTCCAAATTTCCCATTTTATGAGATGTTTTAGAATCTATTTTGATAATGTGTGATTTTATGAATAAAACATTCAAGTATTAATACTTTTATAATAAAAAAGTATTTTGAGGGTGAAATTCATTTTAAAGAGTGTATAATGTAACACCTAGATATTTTGAGAATTATTATTTTTTGAATTAATTTAAAATCTCAATATTTTTCATTTCACATGACCTTTGAAATAGTTTATTACACACACACAAAGATATATATATATATATATATTAAAGAAATAGGTCAAAAATTCTATTCAAACACAATAAAAACTTGTCTTTAACTAAATGAAACATTGATATGGCATGCACTACAAGAAACACAGACTTAACTACGATACACATAACACTAAGTTCACGTATGACACACTCAATGCAGAGTTTCTAAGAAACACGTATTTTTATTTTTATAATATTTAAATAAAAATAATTATAATATTTTCATTAAAAATATTAATATGAATAAGAATAAATACATTCCATATAATTTTATATTTGTTTTATATAAGTAAAACATATTGATAATGAAAGAAAACATTTTTGGTAAAGTCCTTTTTATGATTAAAACATCATTTTTGTGAATGAACTACTTATAATAATGAATGTAATTTTAGAAACATTTATAAATTTAATTTCATAAAGTAATATTTATGATTTAATTAAGAATTTTTGAGTTTTCTTTGGGTTTATTTTTGGATTTTTTCAAAGAAACTTCATTTTTTGATAAATAGTGAAAAATACATATTTAAAAATTTTCTTTTTTATAATTAATTATTAATGATAAGTGAATTTATAAAAATATTTCAAGTTTTAGATTAATATTAAATATATTAATACAATTTAATTAATCATAATCAATTCCTCTTTGAAATTGAATTCAAAAACATGACAAACATTGGAAGGTTTTTCTACTATAAAAACCTGTTATTTCTCATCATCTGTTGGATTTTCATTAATCATAATTTTCCATCATATATGATTAGAATTTTAAAAATACGACATAAAAGGATGTAATTAGTATCATATTTGTGGTATAAAAAGATAGAACTACTTTTTTGACCAAAATGATTAGGGAATGTAATTAAAATTAATTACTGTGATTAAAGAACATAAAGGCTTAATATGGGAGTAAAACATATAATTTAGGGCCCAAATGACCTAAAAAATTGTCCAAAAAAATATATCCCTATATCTTATATAAAACTTCCATTGTTGATTTGTTTTTGTTTTATGAATTTTTTAGGTAAGAACATTTGCACACCTAATTTGTTTCTATAAATTCCATGTGGGTCCTCTCCTTTCCCTATACAAGGTCACCACCTCTACCCATTCCTCACACACCTATAGCCTCTTAATATAAGAAAATAAATGGCTAAATAGCCTCTAAAATATCTTGAATTTGACCATTAAGCAACCCTTTGAGTATAAATATTTTCAAGGAAGCCTTTTGTTACAGACTAAAATGATTTACCCGATTTAGAGGTTACATCTTCTCTTAAGATCCCTAACTTTATTTTACTTCTCCACCCAACCAATATATTTATACAATTATTTTTTTATGAAAACAGTATCCTAAATATACTATTATGTTTTTATATAATGGGTATTACCTACAATTATACAAACCACTATTTAATTGATGTTGAGCATACTGTTTCTCTGTACGGTGAACAATTACCTCACGACACGATGTTGTTCATTTCTCCTTTACCACCAATCATGGAGGCCATTATTATTGAAAATATATTTATATAATTAATATATTATATTTATTATGTATTTAATATTATTTATTTATTTTTTAACACACATAATTATTTCTCCCATTTTGTGTTAATACATTAATCCTATTTGAAGAAGTATTGACCACTGCCCCCTCAAGGAGATGGGATTAATTAACACACCACATGGAATGCATTAAGGTTGGGTTTAATAAAGTTATATGATATATATGATATAGTAATTATATTGGATTAATAATATATATATATTAATACATTTTTCATTTACATGCATTCTTTCAATACAATAATAAAAATTGAAAACAACATTCAAGCATATATACGGCTTACCATCTCTATGAATGATGTATTCCATTCCTTAATTAATTATGCTATATACTATTATAATATAAATATAATTAATATACCTGATAATTTTATCATTTTATAAAATCTTTAATCATGATATATTTATAAGGATAAAAAATATAACAAATTAAGACACCTTCGAAGAACAATGAGAATATTACACGAAGTGAAACCTTAACACATGATCATTAAAAAGAGGGTAATATAATGTTATAATAAATACATATATAGTAATTGATATAAAAATATTATACTATAAAATATTTATAATAACCTTATAATTATTATATTGAAATACAAGATGAATAGAGAGTGAGCCAAGACACAAGGTAATGAAATTTCATCTCACTTTTAATTTCTATGAGATAGAAGATTTGTTTTATAATCTTTAATTTTTGTGGTGTATGTACTGACCATGATTGTATTCTATGTATATTTTAAATAAATTTATGGGTATTCACATCACGATTTGATGATCTTAATTTCATGTTGTTTATGTCTCAAATGTTACCAAATTGGTAAAATTGTTTCTGTCTCAATTTTCCATCTTTGAGACTCATATTTTATTACCTTGTTAAACCCTTTATCAAGGTTAATATACATCCATTTTACATTATATATCATGAATATAAATATTTTAATGATATTATATGCTTCATGTAATTTCCCTTACTTACATGGATAGAATGATCCCTAGATACCAAGTTATAAGAGTTTGTTAATATAATCTCACTACTTTTTGAGATTGTTTACATTTGTGCTTCCTTTGATGAAATATTATGATTCCTATCTCAAAAAAATTATTTAATTTCATTATCATATATTATTAAATGATATAATCTTGTATTTTTACTCTTTTATACTATTTGGTACATAAGATAGTTAATAAAGTGTTTTTAGGAAAGCTCAACTTTACGCTCTATTTGGTCAGAAATCTATGTTTTCTAAAAAGTGTTTCCAAGAATGTTATACCATTATAAAATAATATTTTAATTAAATTTGTAACATTTTATCCATTTACCAGTATTTTTAGGGAAATATTCTTTTCTCTTTCTGAACATGGCAGTTTTCTATCCATTTTACCTTGAAAAGAGAATATTGTTTTGACATCATATAACATGTACGAATTTAGCCATCTTTATTTCTGTAAACCTAAATTTGACTTTTTTTAATGATTAATATTTAATTAAAGGTTTTTAAAATTTATTTTTTATGAAAAATTGTTTTCCAAATTTTTTAAAAAATCTTTTATATGATTTCAAGGATGATTTTTATCTAAATATTTTCAATCATTATTTGAATGTTTTCAAAATGGTCTTAATGAAATGGTTTTAAAAACATTATTATGTTTTCAAGGAAAAATGATTTTCGAAATGTTTTCATGCAGTATTTAAATGTTTTAAAATTATGTTAAAATAAATTGTTTTCAAAAAAAAATTAATGCTTTCTTTAAAATGTCTCAATTATATTCAATGAAAAATGTTTTTAAAATTTTTATGCTTATTTTAAATGGTTTCAAGGAAAATGATTTTCAAATTTATGTCATTTATTATTTATAAGTTTTCAATGTATTTTATATGATAATTATTTTCAAATGGTTTTATGTTTCAATAATAATTTATAAATAAATGATATTTTCCTCAAGAAATTTTTTTCGAGTATATATTGAAATTAGTTTTCATATATGATGAAATCTATTGAGGTTAATCATGACTTTTTAAGAAATGATTCAATGATTACATTCATATCCTTTCTATGAATGAGTTATGATAAATTTCATGGTATTTATGAAACCCATTCTTCATAATGTGTAATATGATTAGGAGATATATTTCTCTTTCATGGGTTATATGCTTTTGAAACATTCTTTTTTCCACGGGTTATGATTCAAATAAAAATATTTTTAAACAAGTATTTTCCATAGGTTATGATATGTTTATATTTCATTTTATATATTACAATATATATATTGATGATCTTGTGGAACATGTATGTATTATTTCATTATGTGATGGGTGGTACCTCAATCTTCTTCCCATGCATTGGGTAAAAATTTATATGTCATGAGATAGACAGGGCTAGAATTTGGGTTTACTCGGGTTATTAATATATGTCTGGAATGAGGGTTTAGTCGGTTCAGTAATATAGGGTATGAATGGAGGTTTAATTGGTTCATTAGTACATGGATGGAATGTGGGTTTACTCAGCTTAGTAATACAGAGCTGGAACAAGGGTTTACTTAGTTTAGTAATAAAGGGCTGGAATGAGGGTTCCCTTAGTTAATCGATACATGGATAGAATGGGGGTTCACCCAATTTAGTAAATGAATTTTCTACTAAGATGGTCAAGGAATTAATGCCTTGTCTACTATGGAAATCATTAAATTATTATGTGCTTACACAATTCTATTTCTTACTCCCATGTTATGATTTCATGTGTAATGTCCTTTACATTCCTTTTGGTCCATGTCTAAGGAGCTGCCAAGATTTATTCCATGATTCATCTATACGATATTTGATATGAATGGTATGATCTTCTTTTTTCATGATCACTTTCTCTTACCCTTATGATTATGTTTATGCTTACATGTCTCCCTTGATTACCCTTACTGATCATTTGAGCTCACCCCATTCTTATGTTTCCATTATCTATGTTACGAAGAATGGTTTTAGGTTGAATTACTAAAGGTTGAGATAATTATGGGATATTTTAGAGATATTTCACCAAGATAGATGAGTTTTTTACCAAGATTCCAAATACAATAAACTATTATAGTCCTATAGAATTTTTTTTAATAAACTGAATATTTAATGAAAATGAAATAATATCCATGAATGTTAACCCTGGTTCACAATAAATTTACTCAATATAGATAAATGATATGGAACTAGGTTCATTTATTTAATAGATTACTCGATATCTAAGAAATTATTTGAGAGATCTGACATGGGTTGGGGAAATGTAAATTATTCCCCCTGATGCATCTATTGTCTCATGAGATAAAATTAGTTTGGAAAAAAACCTATAATTTTGTATTCATGAATGTTTCAAACATTCCTATTAAAGGTCATAATATTAGAATGCTAAAACATATTTTCAATGGTTTTGACCGTAAAGGTACCATGTTCCTATGAAACATGGAGTCCAATAATTAATCATTACCTTTATTTAGATTTAGTTATTACAATCCATGATATTTTTTATTTGAAATTATGTGTGGATGAATTTCATTCTCATTTTATTGATTAAATAACATGTGTTTTAATTATTTCCCTTGAATTATTTATTGTGCCTTATCTGTTTATTTGAATGGCATGTGTTTCTAGTTATGACCTTTCCATATTGCTTATTCACTCTGTTTCTTGCATATATGGCATGTGTGTTCAGTAATTACCTTTCCATATTGATTATGATCATTGATTCATTATTTACTCACCTATATTTAAATTTTACTGAGAATATGAGATAACTCTTATTTTGTTTCCTTTCCCAAAAAAATCTAAAAAGAGTATTAGGAATGTAATTCAAGGATATACTAATTCTAAATAAAGTTATCCTCAAAAGAAAAAACTAATTATGTAATTATTGTATTCATTTATAAAACCAGACTGCTGTATGTATATGGTTTTCAATGACTAAAAAGTGGATGAGTCCTTTGGAAAAAATTTACTTGTAGTCCTTAAAATGTAATGGTAGTATAAATAGGCTTCGAGAATTTTAGGGTCAGGTCACTATAGTTGGTAAAATAGGAAGTTTAGTAACAACCTTGGAAATGAGATTTATAAAAACAATGATTAAGGAACATAACCTATTGAGAGACTTTGAATATTATCATAAAATATATTATTTAGTCATTTACAAAAACATAATGGATAATATAATATGATTATTAAATTAATGTTTATCATACATTTTATATATTAAACAACACTTATTTAGGTTTTATATGATTGGATTCTACTAATATTAACGATATTTTGGGAAAATTTTATTGAAATAAAATACTTATTTTAGTATTTGTTTTAGTGGAAATTATATTTTAGTAATAATGCACAAAAGTTTTGGAGACATTAGATTAAATGTATTGATAACATTTAGTGTCATTATTATCAGTAATGAAATTGTAATAATAGTTAAATTAGATTATTAGGATTTGAAAAAAAATATTGTATTGGAAACCCTAGGGAAAAGGTTATTTAATGGGTAAATTTCAAGTATATAAATAATAGTAATTTTAGAAATTATGTTAATTTGGTTTAAGAAAATGTGCAACCTATAAGGTGGTGGGACTGAAACCATGACCTAAATATTACAAGGGTTTCATGCCTACCACGAGCCTACATGATATCCTATTTAATGTGTAATTATTTGTAGTTAAACAATTTGAAAAATAATATTAATAATTAATAAGTTTTTTCACTTTTTTAGGAATAGATATTAATATATTAACCATATTGGATTTGGGTAATAGTTGAATACTAATGGAAAGACTTTTCACTCTTTTATGGTCATTGCAATCCGTTAAATGTGTATTTTAGTGCTTTAGGAATCATAGTGAGTTTTTGGATATCAATTTCTTTAAGTAAAGGGTGAATTAAATTTTTTTAAAGGAAAAACCAAAAGATGAAATTGCTATTGTAAAATTAAACTTATATTTCCTCATATTATTAGTCAATAAAATAATTCTTCAACTTTAATAAAAGTATCTTAAAACAAAAATGTTATCCTAATACCTTGTTTTTGTTGAACTGATGGTCTTTTAGATCATCAAAAATTTATGGATTTGAGCCCTTCATCTTTCTATTAATCCATAAAATTTTTGTGATCAATTACCTAAATCACCCTATATACATATCTATTCTTTTAATCCATTTTCATATCACAACTTTCTTCCGATGGTATCTTACTTAGAGACATATTTATATATTATTCCACACGACCATTGTATTTGTAATTCTATCTTATTAAGAGATTTATTTTTTAAATCTTTTCATGATGTAGGATTTCAAAAAATTAATTTAAAAAAATCAAAAATTATATTTCCCATATAGAGTTTAAATTTAAAGGATTCAATTTATTTAAGGTTGAGATAATATAACAGCCCCAAAAATCTAAAACAATAACTTTTTTATTAGATGGAATGTATGAAACTCAATACGATATATAGAAAGGAATATAAATAAACAATAATTTATGGTATATTTATTATTTTAAATTGTTTTAATATATTATATAGCTTTCAGTGCAATATATTATATTTTTTCTTTTACTGCATGCAAGAAATACTTTATTCAATAGCGTTTAGTACATGTAAGACCAAGTTTTATCGAACAATAATATATTGTTAAAATATTATAATTTAATATAATAAGATATAACCTAACCATAAAATTATATGTTATTAATAGGATATACTAATATATGAATATATATTATTTAATTCTTTGGTTATCAATTTTTTTGAAATGAATATATGAATCAATAGAATATATGGGATATGTTTTTATAAAAAATATTATTATTCACCAAAGGTGTTTTATAATAATAAATTAAAATTATTATTATTAGTTAATTATATTAATGATATATATATATATATATTATATTAAATAAAATATTTTTGATATTAATCCATTATATATTATAAAAATAATATTATAAGAAATCATGTGTCATGCTTAAAAATTTTATTTTTCTAAGAATGAAATTTTACCACCTTTTAATGGTGCATCTATTTTAAAAAACACATTTTGGAAATTTTATAAATTTTATAAAAAAAAATATAAATTATTTTTTGAATACAAACATCAAAATTATCTTAGGGTGAATTTTGGGTATTTTTCTGTGAAGTTTCACTTCTTGATGTATAGAAAAAAATACTAAATTTTAAATGAAAATGACGTTTTCATATAATTTATTTATATAGTTAGATTATATTTTAAATTTTTTAAAGTCACATTACAAACAATATACATAAAATTATCCAATTTAGTTCATTTTAATAAATTTCACAATGAAATTAGATATGAAAACAATTTTTCCTTTTGAACATTTCTTCTATATAAACAGCTTTGTCATCCCATTTATAGGATTAATTTTAAATTAATTTCTACCACATATAAAATAAGATTTTGGAAAAATTGATTCCATATTTATAATATTAATAATTTAAAATATAACATAATTTCAAAGTAGTTTTTTAACAAAAAATTTTGGGAAATTAATAGAAATTAATTATAGTGATTAAGGAAAAATATGCTTAACCAATGACATAACCTTAAACTTAAGGGAAAAAATGACATAAAACGTTTAAAAAACCATTTTATTACCATATCTAGACTGTATTTTAAATTTTATGGAATCTAATTCATTATTTTTGGAAAATTATGTTTAAATAATGTGGGTGTAATTCTATCTTTCAAAAATATACAAGAATGCCACTCCTCCTCTAATATAAAATGAACTATTTTGTCCCACTTATTAACACATATAAATGTATTTGTCTAATAAAAAATCATCCAAAATGAGATCCAAAAATACCTACCATACATATTTAATCCTTAATCTTTTAATAAAGACAATAAAGGGAATATTTTAGTATATACCCAAAGGAGTTACCTAAATAAAAGGTAAAATTCTTGAACGATCAAATTTGTTTAATTTCATTATCCACTCCTTTATTTATTTTTTATAAATTTTATGTAAAAACATAGGTATATTTAATATAATGTGATTTTTTTATTCTAAGAGTTTGGCATATAAATTTACACACATACGTTAAATGCGATACACAATCATTACTCATATGTACGACAGACTACAACCTTGCGGACTAACATCGTTCATTCATCCATTTACCACCTTTATGGGATTGAAATAGTGATGGATTTATAGATTATATATTATATATATAATTTCTTAAATTTTATATATTCATATGTAATTATTTAATAACACATTCCGTCATGTCTTTCATTTTATATGAATACCATAACATAGTTTATGGACATTTAGAATATTGTGTCCTTAAAGCGATGTGATTCATTCATGGTAAACATGTAATGTATAAAGGATGGTTTTAAAAAACTATGTGAAAATATGAAATAAATATTATACTGTAAATATAATGTATATATATATATATTACTTTTCATTTTTTTTAAAAATGATAAGGTAATGGAAGTAGCGTATTTGAGTATATACGAGCTACTATCACTATGAATGATACATTTCATTTCCTATCTCAAAACTTAATGGATTAATATAAATAAATATATACTGATTATATAATATATTTATATCATCTTTTTAATCCTTGAGATGATTAAATCATGATCTATATGTAAATAACATAAGTAACAATTCAAAACATACTCGAAAAACATGGCTATTAATAATTGAAATAGTGAAAATATTGAATAATTGTTAACAAATGGGTATTAAGATATTATAAAAAGATCATATATGACATTATAAATTATGTTAAAGTTATTTTATATGTTATTTTCCTATTTAATAACCTTATAAATGATTTTAAATAATGTTCACTCCAACGGAAACATAAGGTAATGGATTGCATCTAAATTTCATTACATTGAGGAATATTGTAATTTTATAGACCTAGTTTTTTATATAGTTCCACTTTTAAATATAATATATTATATACTTAATTATTCATGGTATTTTTAGTTTCAATTTTATTTATTTCAATAGATAGGATTTCAACTTAAAATTACCAAGTGTTAAATAAATTTAATAACTCAATTCATTTTATTAGGTTGTATTACTTCCTCGTTGTCGTGAAATTTATAAGATTATGTGTATAACAAATTTTAACAAATTCTTTTTAATTTATGCTTTTTTATATGGATATATATTTTATACACATAATCTATTCATTAATTTATCCTCACTTAAACATTACGGTATTTTCAGGGGTTTACATCACAATCTCATTTTTTTGGGATTTTCTGCACTAAAATTTCCGTTATAGGATTTTTTTGATAATTATTTAATAAACACATTAATTTTATTATAACATGATTATTAAAAACTTTTTTCATTTTATTTTACCATTTTAATACTATTTTGTACACAATATATTTCAAAAAAAGTTTTTAGGAAAAACCAAATTCATTTCCCTGGTAATCAGAGAGGATGTTTTCTTTAGAAAACACTATTTTCAAAAACAGTTTTAAAAAGTATTTTAACCCAATTTTTTTATTAAATAAAATTTTATCCTTTTTTTATGTTTTAAATGGAATATTCTTGTCACTTTCTGAACAATGCACATTTCGAACCAATTTACCTTGAAAAGGGAATATGCTTTTAACATTGCATGGCATGTATAGAATTACTAACCATCAATTATTTTACGCTTAAATTAAAAATATATAAGGATAATTTTCATAGAAAATGTTTCTTTGAAGTTATTTTCAATGAATTTTATTTGAAAATACTTTTCAAAATGATAAAGATATTTTAATCAATAATGTTTTAAATGAACTTTTAATAGTATTTTCTTTAATTAATTATAAAAACCCTTTATTTTTACTCTTCATTGGATAGTATGTATTAATAACATCCTTATTCTTTCTATGCATGGTTTTTGATTGATTTTTCCAATGATTGTATTCATATTAAATTACTTGATTCATTTTTTGTAGTCACCTTGAAATATTCCATTTCAAGGGATAAATGAACATTAATGTTTCCAAAAAATTCCATGTAATTTATCATGGATGTGATTATTTACTAAACTATACACAATTATAACTTAAGGTTTTTACTTTGAAAATTATTTTATATTTGGGTAAATATTAATAAATCTATATCTTTTACTCAATACAAATATTTGATAAGGCACATTGTTCATGAATAAAATTGAGAACATGATATATAAAGAATTATTTACACAATTAGAACACGGGATATGGATATTTTACTATAATCCCCTTGATGAATCAGTTGATTAATGAGAGGAAATAAATTAGAAAGAACCTTTGATTTTGTAACAAAGAATGTTATAATTTATATTGTGAAAGTTCCAGAGAGTAGCATGTCAAACCATATTGTGAAAGGTATTTAAAGTAAAGGTACCATGTACCCTAGAAACATGGAATCTAATAATTAATAACTAAATTTATTTTGATTCTATTATTATTAACCCTGAGATTTGTCATTGATATTATTTATGGATTTATTTCATTCTCAGTTAATTTATTAATTGGCATGTGATTCTATTATTTTCATTTCCATATTGATTATTCTATATCTAGTTATTTTAATGGAATGTATTTCCAATTATTACTTTTCAATATTTTTTATCCACTCATATTATTGTTTATATGGAATATGTGTTTAATTATTACCTTTTCATATTTATTATTCTCATTGATTCATTATTTCATCTATTGTACTTAATTTTTATTGAGAATTTGATCTCACCCTTAATGTTTTCTTTTACCCTGGAATACAATAATAATTCTATGATTGATTTGAAGGGATATGATACATAGAAATAATTTTGTCCTCAAAAGAAAAAAAACTATGTTGTAATTAGTGTATTCATTTGTAAACCAAGGCTCATGTTTGTATCAGGATTACCAGGACTGATAAACTGAATGGTTCTTCATGCTATATTTCCTTATAATCATGCCAATGTATTGGTAGTAGTCACATGATCTAGGATTTCTGGGGTTGGGTCACTACAAATGGAGTGTCATGGGCATATTAAACATCATTATTTGAAATATCATTGTCCACTAGTTTTCTTTTTGGGGTGGGATGTTTCATGATTAATTCAACATTTTCTTATCCTTTTACTTACTTCTATGACCTGAACAGGATGTAATATTGTTGTAGAATGACCACCCATCTAGGAAAATTCCTAGTTAGCCAGGGGCAACCTAGGATATACTTGAATGGGTTGATACAAGATACCAAGGAAACATCCTGGTTCTATAATCAATGCCTCATATTTTTCACCACATAGATGAGTGCTAGGAAGTTCTTATCAACATCAAAACATCGGGTCTCAGCTCTTGGCATCATTTGGCTAGGGTAGTGGATACTGTTCTCATCCCCCCACATTATTTTTCTATGTGAGGAGACCACCTAGTAATTGTTCTATGGTGCTTTCATATAAGATGGTCAGCCTTCCTTCCACTACTGGCATTAGTATTGGTGGGTGCAGTGGGTACCAATTGAGACTCTCAATGGATTCTAGTAATTCATCATTCCATTTATAGAAGAGTCCCTTATTCATTAATATAGAGAATGGGAGGAATTTTCCTAATACGTTAACTATGGAATGACTTATATATGTGAGGTTCACTTAGATCCCCTTCAATTATTTCTTATTATGCAGGGTTAAATTTCTAACTTAAATTTTTTGGGTCAACCTCAATTCCATGATAGAGTACCACAAAGATAAAGAATTTCTTTTAAGACACCCTAAAAAATTTGAATATACTCATTTTAAGGTTGTGATGCCACAACATATAGAAGATTATTTGATGATCTGTGAAGTGATTGAATTACTATTGATATTTGACCACCTGGTCATCAATATAACATTATTCTATTTTTTCATTAAGGGAGTACTGATATTATTCATAGAAGATTGATATGTGTTGCTATAATTATATAATCTAATGTGTATATACTGATAGAAAAATACAATGGGGTGCTTTGAAGGCAATGACTTCATCATCTTTGTACTCCATATTAATCTTCTTGTACCCGGAATATCCATTCATAAAGGAAAGGTCTTAGAAGAAAACTGTTCCTTTGATCAAGAATTTTTTGGTCAACATTGGGAAATCATGTTTTTTTAAGTATTGATTAAGGGATTTGAAATCATTGAAGGCCCTAATCTGTCAGTTATTTTTCTTGATAGGGGTGATGTTAGTGAGCTATATTAGGTATTCACTTTATAAAAAATCAATGTGATCAGTTTTTCAACTTATGACTCTACATTAGTATCATAGGTGGAGAAGATACGCTTGGATGATTTTTTTAAGCCATGATGGTCATTGGGTAAGCTAAGATGGTGCATAGACATGTATGGGTTCATTCTTGCTATTTCTGTATAATTATAAGAGAACACCTAACAATGTTGCATTATAAATGAAATGAACATATCTTACTCCTTGATAGGCATTTAGGAACTAATAAATATATCCCAAAGGACTTTTTATGTTTCTATATTTACCTACTTGATCTCATCTGTGGTGGTGGATATGCCTTTCTTAAATTTGAGAGAGGAATTCCTCAGAACATCCTCTTCTTCTTCTATATATTAGTATATGGGGGAATTTTTGGATGAATTTAGTAATCTAAGAGAGTCCCTATCACTGTTGGGGTGAGAGATATAATGGGAAAATTCATTTTCATCCCCTATATCCAGATTCCTTACATAGATATTATGGAGTTGATTTTATTTTAAACTATATTTAGAGATAGAAGGAGAATGTATATATGGGATTGATTGTACTACATCGATCGAGTTTATGGTTAAGACATAATAACTATTGATAAAACAAAAAGGGTTCTTAGGGGAAGTGCCCATTATTTAGGGGGTTTTAACCAATATATTTTAATCCACAATTTTTTTTCTTCATTTTTATAGAAATCTACCTCAAAATATCATGCTTACCAAGACTCAAATGGTGTTCTATCAACAAGAATATTTTTGAACATTCAATCGCTAGGATATTTAACTAACAATTGAAAAATTAAAGTTACCTTTATGTGGTTTTGGGGATATGTTCTTCTGAGTAAGAAATTTTATGTAGTTTCTTTCTCCATAAATGTGAGATCCCCAATGTGATAATTGATATTGATCTTCCAGATTGGTCTTTACTCGTTATTATCATACCCTAGATTTCTCACCTTTATAGGAGATAAATAACTCTCACTATATCAAAAACATCAAAGTGTACATATAAAGATGGGGTTGATCCAAAAAATATTATCAATTAGTTCCATTTTAATGTTGGTATTATCGAGTCTACCCAAAAACATATAACATTCTAATGTTCCCCTAGATAAACTCTTCCTAATCATTCTCAGTGAATGAGAGAGGGACATGACATTCAATTGGAATGGTTGGAAATAGATAAACCTCAGATACAATGACTTCTATTTCGAAGACCTTTGTGTTATGGAGGGATTGAAAAAGTGATTTTATATGATATTTTGAAAGATTATTCACATCCAGGATTGAGATCTTGGGTAGGACAACCAAAAATTATTTCAGAATGTCATAGTTTTGTGCTAGAGGTTGTTGCATCCCAAGTTGGGGTTTCTCCTTTTTATGCAGTTCTAGAGTTGGGGTATTTGATGTATATATGATTGGTAGTTTTGGATAGGTTGTGGTAGAATATTTTTCTGGTGGTTTTGGTTATTCCATCCTTCCCTGTTATTTGGGAAGATCAAGAAATCACATCCACACCACTCGATCTTGTAAGATGACTGGGATAGGATGACCACTTAAGAGATCTAAGCCACCTATGTGATTATTTTGGGATCACTAGAGTAATTTCCCATGATTATAGATAGTATATATATCCTATATGTTGATGGGCCAAGATATTTGGTCTGAACATGCCCATTTTTTCCACTATATCCTTATCTCATGCACCTACAAACTCTAGTTTCCCAGTTAGGTATGTAGAACTCATAATCGAAGGCATATTCACCATTAGAGAAGGGGTATACCAAGTGTATTATTTTTAGGGATCCAAATATTATTTCTTCATCTGATGATATTTCCATTTGGGGGGTCAGTTCCCATGCTTCAGATACTGTAAGGATGTAATTTTCAAGAGTTAGAGTTTTGCATCAGAGTTGAATTTGATTCTTCATATTCTTTCTATTCCTATACCTAATGATTCCATCCAACTTCAAGAAGCAAATTTTATATCACTAACCTAGACGATGGTATCATTACTGTTTATCAAAGCTATGATATTGGGGTGTCATGAGCTCATTCAAATGTCAATTGTGTTATCCTATTTTCCGAATTTTCCACCCATGTCCAGAACTTGTTTCCAGTCGACTTATTTTTCTAAATAGAAAACAATTATGTTTATTACCTACAATGGGGAGTTATTTAATATAAAATATCTAGAATAGACCATGATTTGAAGGGCATATATGAAGATAAATAAATCCTAGATATTATGACCCAGCCTTATATTGAAAGGGCAGTAGTCGAGATAGTTGGAAAGGTTGACCACCTTGGGTTTCCTATGATGTGGTAACATAAGAATGTTATATAACATGGATGTAATGAAATAAATAAGGAATTTATAAATTTATAAGGATCGTGTTTTATTTATCCATTCCTTAAATCCTAGGTGATTCAAATCTCATTTTTATTCTGTTTGAGGGAAATTTTGTTGTTTCTATCACTCAATAAGAGGCATCGGGTAGATTAGGACCTATCTAGGTGATTGGACGGGAAATATAACTAGCTTGAGGATAAAAAAACAATCTCTACAATGAAATCCCTTTTACACTATAATGAGGTCATGATTCTGGAAATAGCTCAGGTCTTCTGAATGACATCTTCTAAATGTTGTTCCATTTTTACAAACTCCTGGATTCCACTTAGATATTTCATTGAGATCAACAGTGTCTATAGCTCATCTGAAATATTTTCAGCATAGATCATTAGAATTTATTCTCATGATATTGAGATACATAGTGAATAGGTAAAATATTTCCATATTTCTATGAATTCATACATCATCTTATTATCGTGCTTCTTGTAGTTTGTAAAGTCGAAAAATGACATTTTCCTTAACATGAAACTGAACTTGTGAAGGAAATGACAATGATGGTTTTTACATCATGCAATGCATCCTTATAGAAGGATTATTTATCAAAAAAATGATGGAATTATCTAAGTATATACAAAACTACTCTTCCTGGTCACCTCCAATTGATCTCGAGATACCATCATTCAACCACATCGAGACACAATGTGCATGGAATGATCTTCGAGGTATACTACAATGTAAAAGGTAGAGAAGGTATTATTTCATTATTGGTTGGGGGAAAGTGTTTTCAATACTTCCATGGATTCCATTTGAGTAGTCAGATACTCAATGTTATTGTGAAATTCCAAAAGTACTATTGTGTGATCTATCTCCCTCCAATAAAGAGAGGGTGAGGCTAGATGAGGTGGCCCATTTTTTTTATCCTATTGATTCTCAATTCATGATAAAACTAAATTATCTCCCTAGTGATGGAGTGGTTATCACCATAATGGTGGTAATTTGAAATCATAAATCACTTCCACATTTATATAGACCAAATTCTAGGAATGATAGCCATAATGAAGCTTAGATGTCCATATTTTTAGAAGATCAAATCATTCATGATGTATTGGAGGAGGGATATTTGTATATACATAAATATAATACCTTGAAGGATTATTTCCCCTAAGTATCTCCTTATTAAATTTCGTATGTTTTCTTCATTCTCATATTTTTTTTAATTACTACTACATGAATGGAATTTCAGCTATTCTAGGTGATGAGTGGAATATAACCACTCCCTTCCAGTTATCCCTGATAGAGTTTCATCATAGTGGTGGTAGCTCAATATTCATAGGTTCTTGGTTTTGGACCCGTCTATGGTTCTAGGTATGTGAAGCCTTAGTGGGTGCATCCAGATACTCTTCTAAAGGAATATTTTCTGTATTATTTCCCTCTGTATATGCCTCTTGAATCACATTTGTTATTGTGTTGATTGTAGTGACATTCACATATGTGTATTGGGTGTTGGTAGTTTTTCCATTACTCTCAATTTAAAAAGGTAATTCTAAACATATATAATCATGGTTATTTCATGAACCCTAGGCCATATTGGGCCTTCTTGTATTTAGAACTCTATGGGGATTTATTTCCTTCACCATAAATTCCACCCGTCTTATCCTATGAATTATGAAAATTGGGGAGTTTCTTGTTGTGTACGATGGATGTTCCTCGAATAGAAGAGGTTAATCTCATGGAGGGATGAAAGAATGGGATGTGGACCATTCATATTTACCTCCCAACATAGATAAGTATAATTTCCTATATGGTGATGATGATGATAAAAATTCTCCCATCCCTACTAGTCGGGGACTAATCGAGCCCACAATTGTCATTTTTCGATCCTATTTTTCAAGAACTAATAATTCCAAACATGGATTTTATGACTCTTAGGGTGGTCATTGAGATATGAATGCCCCATGACCTATCAGATGAGGATTATGTGGAATCTCCGCTGATTTCCCAAGGAACCTCTTGGTGGGTGGTTATCCTTGTGATGGAGATTGAGATAAAAATGACCACAATTTAGTGGGATGTAGTCAGTTTTCAACTACTAATGATATGTTTGGAAGCCTCTTAGGGATTTATGATATGAGGGTGAGAGATAGGGGAAGATATCCCCCATTCCAATAGGTTGGGTTCACTCTAGGATAGCTTCTTTGGAAGTTTATCTTGTGGATTTTTTGATCTGGAATAGATGTGCTTGTGTGTGAGTTGAATGCAGTAACATCCAATGATGGGATTCATTCTCTATGGGAAGTTGTTTATTTCAATAGAACTTCAGATTATATGTTTGAAATTTTTTCCTATTTCTTCATGGGGCCTATTTTTAAAATACTATGGTATTCATCTCTCTCCATTCATGATATACTGATACTGTTAAAGAAATTAAATTAACTGTTAGTGACCAAATAGCTCATAATTTACTTGGTCCATAGATTTTTCTAGAGAATATGACTATATAATAAACCATATCTCATGAGTTATATTGTTTTAGGAGTTTAGTGAAGTGAAATAGTACATACTTTCCTCATCCTCATATATGTATGTTTTACAATGATATGGAAATTTGGTGGAAGATAATTATCATGATATGAAGACCAACTATTCATAGGCATTTTTCTTGATATTACTCTACTTGGTTCTGAGAAATAGAAAAGCTAATCATTTCTAGCAAGAAATAGAGTGTTTTGATGGTCTGAAGGTGGAAAATTTATCCTGGACAAGGGATCTTTATATCCTCAAACTTCTTTTGAGTTTCCCATTTTTTTGGGCATAGGTAAGGTATGGACTCTTTCTCCAACTCATCTAGGATATCATAGTCAGAAGTAGTCAGGGGCCAGAAAATCATGGGGAGTTGTTTTGGATAACTTTATCTATATGTCAATGTTGAATTCCTATTCATTAGACATACATTCCTCAACCTAGACAAAACATAAAAGTATCTTCCAAGAGTCACATACTAACTAGGGTGAATTGTTACTAGTATGTTATGGAGAACAATATATGGTTGAACCCAAAGTTCTAGGCTCCTCACTATAATATTTTTTCTATTTTCTAAGAATCTATATATATAGGTTTATGGGTTTTAATAACGTAACTATATATGGGATTCTTGGGGGGTGTATATTTCATTATCTGTGAGTGATATCATAGTAGGGAGGTTGACCATGTTGGATTTTAGGAGTAGAGTCCCTTCAATCCATATCCACAGTACGATGAGGTGAACTATCCTAGAAATGATAATCTTCAAATATGGTGGAAGATTTGAGGGATCCATTTTTTTGTTCATTATATGTCATGAAAAAAATCAATTTCACTAGAATTGATAAGATTATGGATATACGAATCATTCTGTGTTTTGGTCTAAATGTGTAAGGATTTGAGAATATTATAAGATGGCTTCTAAAATATTTTGATAGCCATATGGTGTTGTGGGAATATTATCCCATATATGAGAAGGTACTATTGTAATCCAATGAGCTTCATCATCATCATCATCATCAAGAATATGATCCTACATTTGAGTTTGTATTAGAATATATCTTTTATCCTTGGTTGAATTGGGGATATAAGCCCAGTTCAAATATTCATTCCCCATCAGAATATTTCAACAAACATTCAAGAATGGGAGAAGGGATATGAGCCTTCCCCTTTATATCCCTTTAAGTATATTGTGGTATTCATTCATAAATGAAAATAAGTATATTATCATGATTTTCATGAGGTACTAGAATATGCCAAATAGGTTCTTTGAAAGGTGTATAAGCCTACCCTGAGGCATGTGCCACTCTCACCGGGTTGGCCTCAGTCATAACAGGGATATGATACCAATCCTGAGCATTTGGAATATGAATTTGGTTTTTTAATGGAATATGAGCCTATAATGAGGAATATTCTACTCACACATGGTGAGACCTAGTGAAAACGGGTATTTTAGCCTGATCCTAAGACTATGAAGTATGTTATATGCCTTTATGCATAGAAATGTGTGCCTATCCCAAGGAATTTGATACTCTCATGTGGTTATCCTCAGTTGTAATAAGAATATGAGCTAGTTCTTGTGCATCATCTTTTACCAAATCATACCAATAACCCCCCTAGATAAGAGAAATAATGTTCTCTTCCTCCAGAATAACCACTTGTTCATACCGATCAGAGTTTTATGATTTCCTAGCTATAGGAATAAGAGTATGTTCTGGTATCTTTATCCATAACAATTCTGAAATATTCCAACATTGTTCTTCATTTATTGATAATATGTAATAACTATATATAAAAGTATATGAAGGAATTTAATCATGAAAATTTTATATTTATACTATATATTGGAAGATATCATCAATTGATGTTGGTATATGATCCCACTTATTTCTTCCTTTTGAAATCAGAATATGTTGACAACCTTCATGCATGAATGTATATATATGCACCTCCCCATTCTTTCTAAAGGTATATGCCCACATACTTGCTCAGAGTGAGAAAAGATATGAGCATGCTCGTTGGCTACCACTGAAATATGGGAGTAGGATTCACCATTGAAAGAAAGGATATGAGCACACTATTTGTTATACAAGTATTTGAAGACCCCATGTGTCTTCTTTAATGACCATACATGAAAATCCAAGGTGGAAATGTGTTAGGTGGTTCCCTTAGTTGGTGATTGAGTGGCATTAGTGGGATATTGTTGGTGATGATGGTTGACACGATCCCTATTTGGTGGCTCCATAACTCGAAGGCATCTATATTTTACTCTTTATTCCACCATCATTATATATTGAAGGTAATTATTATCTCACTCTAGGGAAAATATTTCAATATTGTCAGTGGTAGTAACGAGCACTGATGGATTTACTTTATATTTATCTAGACGGTGTAGACTCATTAATTTTATAATTTGGCGATCCTTTAATGCATCCTAATGTGTTGGGATTATAACATCTCAGTGGTATTTTTAGACCATTTCATTCACCACATGACATAGATAATTTCATGAAGGTGAGAGATTTATATGACGAGTAGGGTTTTCAAACATATTTAATTTTCCCGATTGTCCATTGGATAAAGACATGATATTAAGTCCGGTGTTGTTCAAAAGATTAGTATCTATAGTCATGAAGAAAATAAGGAACAAGGTTACTGATCATTGAATCATCAAAATCATGATGCATTCTCATTCAATTATATATGGGCCATAAGATTTTCATTTATTATTTCCAGTCTAACTATTCTTCTGATATGGACTTGTCATAGTGAGGATAGAAATATTTCGTGAGCAGCTCTATAACAGTAGATCAACTGATAATTTTTTTCAACTGAATGATTAATGTTAGGTTCCCCATTTTTTTTACATAGGATATTAATACGAAATTACTTGATTCATGCTAAACTGATCATTTTTTATTTGATTGATTCACATCAGTTTCACCATTTTATTTCAAAAAATGTGGATGGATTATCCCGATAGTTGATTATGAGGGTTTAAGATCATTTAAAATCATAGAAGTTGTGTTTAATATTTTTGTCTCTAATGGAAAATCCCAATGATTCCCACTTCTATAGTTGATTATGGACATGATTTCCAAAGTAAGGTGATCATTTGGTTTATAAAACCTAATAACACTTAGGAACTCTCATTGGTCAAGAGAATGGGAGGTCAGGCTCATCACACTCATTTTGAAGGAAATTATTACTTAATTTGGGACTCTATTATAGATTAAAGATATGTTCAAGAATCTCTTCCTAATCCCAATTGGTTACCCAAATGAAATGATCAGGTGTTTAATATTTAATTATGAAAATGGAGGTCAATTAATGATTCCATCTACATGTACATGAAATTATTCGTCCATTTCCCATTTTTGGTTTGATGCTTATATATTGAATCCATATAACCATGAACCTCATAAATGATATCATACATGGATGTGATTAATATTCTAAGGATGATATTAAAAAATTATGAGGCACCCTACATATCTTTATTATAATATGAGTCAAAATAGACATATTTTGTTAAAACTGTGTGGTTTAACTCTTTTTGGAAAACAAATATATGGGGGAACATAGGGAAAAGGTATTTTCCTCAATCCTCAGGGAGGCATCTTATGTATCCTGGTTAAGAAATAAATAATAGTTCTCATAATTCAGTCACGTCCTTGGGAAATACCCCGAGGTGGACTCCTTTATATGGGTTTGTCATAACATACCACTGATAGAGGATTATACATCAAGGTTTCTATAGGGGTGGATATTTATGATGTGATTGATATGACCATTGAAAATCCATAATCCAACTTGAATCATTCTTAATGTGAAAAACAAGGGATAAAATTTAATCAGACTCATGGCATATAGATGCAAGGATTATGTGATGGGGTAGCCATTTGGATGTTTGATATGGATATTTGGATTTCAAAAGATGTAATACATATCCTAGTTATGGAAAAAATCATAGTCAGTGTAACTAAATTTCATTCCCAATTTACTGGTGATGAGGAAGAATTAAAATCCCATAGGAGTGATGGGGTCTCGATTGTTGAAATGTTGGATACATGGGGAAAATATACTAAGGTAGATTGTTTTTTGATCTCAGGCCTCAGGAAAGTGTCATATTTATCTTGGTTGTAGAAGGAATCAAATTCATCTTTGTTCAGTTTGATCTGGGATCACACACTGAGGATTCCTTTATATATCCATTTGAAAAAGTTATAATGTATTTTGATTTATACTTAATATTACATGAATTTCTTACAAAAAAGTGTTGATTGTCTTCATAACATGTATGAGGTTGTATGGAAATCTCATAGTTTCCAAGTTCACATGTCCCAATACAATCGCATAATCCAGTTGACAGGTTTGAAGAATGTCACATAATATGAATGATATGTTTGGAGGTCATTCTATGATCAAGGATTACATGACTAGAGGATATAATGAGATCATGATTGATATATTTAGAGGGTGTATGATGATATGGATAACATGTATATAGGGTTCTACATGACGAGGCTAAATTGTTTGTAGGACATCACGAGATCAAGGATTACACATTTGGAAAGTGCTGGATGACATGTATGACTTGTTGTAGTGTTTCCATGCAATTAGAGGGATATATCTAGGGGACATCTCATGATCAAGGATGGAAATCCTTGTGGACTTGTAAAGACTTGGGTGGCATGTTCGTAGGGTTTTATGTGACTTACTGGAAATGTTTAATCAACATATTCTGATCTAAATATCATGTCATGGGAGCCACACATGATTTGGGTTTCCCGTCTCGGTGCAGTCATATGATTTGGGTATGTCATAAGAAGAGTATTAAGATTAGAACAACTATCTTCACATAATCCTCCCATATTGTTAGTCTTTATTTCATCCATTATTTCATACATTACTCTTGTTTTTCTAGTGTTAGATGATTTTTCTTTTTGTTACCAATTCAACGTGTAGGACCTCCTTTACGTAATTTTGTCTGAATGTCGTAAGTATTTTTGTTAATCTATAGAGTTATCAAATAATGAAACCATGATTTCTATTTGACCATTTGGGTTATTCCTTGGTATTTACATAGAATAAGACCTTTGTAATAGTGTTAATAGACACTCTCAGATGTCCTCTCTTGTGCTCTCATGCACGATCAATATCTATTATTTTTTATGCTGAGTGGGAGGGATTTATAGGCCTTTCCACAACTATTATATTAATATTTTATCATTGTGAATCTCATGGTTTGGATCTATAATTTTTAGTGGGTTTAATTGTCATTCACTTCACATGATCTTACAATGAGTCATGCATGGATTGTTTGATATTTAGAGACTATGATAATGTTCACCTTTTTCCATTTTTTTGGACTCAGGATGATCAATGGTATTTCACCTAACCTTTTGAACATGTCAAGTCGATTTTATAAGGTCTTTATAACATATAATGGAGTCTTCATGAGATTAGGATGCCTATGGGAAGGCCTTCTCATGATTAAAGATGAATTGTTTGAGGACTTCCATATTGAAAAGGTTAAAAGGCCCAATGAGGATGAAGGTATCACTAAGAGGGTAGGGGTTAAGTAGTGATATCTTTTTCTTTTATGTTTCCATTATATTGAAACAAACTTCACCTCATATTAAAGATCCATCAATTTAATAACAACAAAAAATTCACACACACACAATAACAGATGTATTTACATGGTTTAATACTATATAATAGTATCTACATCCTTGGAATAGTGTGGAAATAATCCAATACCACAAAATAAACTAGAAAACAATCATTTTGTGTGGATAAAACAAGGTCTATATAACCATACACCTATTTAGCACTATGATCATCACAACATTGTACATGATTCTTCTAGAATGAATTATGAAAAACACGTTTTTTAAAAAGTTAGAAAACGTCATCAGTTGGATCAAGAAAAGCTATTGTGCAGCCTTATAAACATCCACATGAATGATTCTTCAAAAAAACATCTATAATTTCATACCCAATAGTAGGAAAAAGGAAAAATTAAGAACATCGTACAAAAAAACATTTTTGATTCCACTATCTGATTGCTTAGTCAAAAAAATCATGAAAATAATACTCTAGAAATAATTCTAATCTAATTCAACTTTTCCAATAAATCTATATCTGATTGATCAGACCAATCTAGTCACTATGGTCACTATTTTTTTTATGTTATTCTTTCTAGTAAAGCTCCTTAATAAATCTCTTTTTTTAACATTATTATCTATTCTATAAATTTCACCACTCTCTCCCTAGCTCCACATATGAAAAATACCAATTCCAAAAGGTTTAATGTACTTTCTACTATTTTTAGGATATCAAAAAGTGGTTTGAGAATGAATTTGAAAATATATCCCTCTTAAATTTTTTCTAAAACTCAAATTTCATTTACATTTCCACTAAATCTTTGACTGTTCCAGTGATTCTTAAACATTATCGATTCTTCTAAAACATTCTTAAATCTTCCAATGAATTCATCCAACCCCAATCTTTATAACCATTCTTCAGTATGATACCAAGGTCATTCTGATGAAGTTAATTATTATGATGAAAAAATATAGGAACTAAATACTTCTCATCATGACACCCTAAACCAACTTAAAAAAAATTAAATCACATATTAATGCTCACTATCAACTATAAGACCCAAAACATTGTATAAATTATATCATAAAAACTATTTCATCTTTGTTATACTTTTTTTATTTATTTTTCAAAAGAAATTGTTCAAAAATCTAAATATATCATCAACAATTGAAAACAATTTAAAACCAGGTTAAAATACCCTTAAAAACATTCATAATAGCTTCATAAAATTTAGTATTTTCATCAACTGTACACAACCTTCACAGACGGATTCCGATGAAGTATGATCCATGATGAATTATCAGTACTACCCTACGTATGATGGATCAATATTTGTCAATATTTGATGTATCAGTGTTGGGTATTTTTTATTGAATAGATACACCTTTAGAAACAAACACCACCTTTTCTCATTTTCTTTTGACCCGGTTAAAAAAACACGATGAAAATAGTTGACCACATTATTGAACATTATACGGTTGATTGATCTCTATTCCCATTCAAAATCATCAGTCCTAAAAAACAACTCATTCTAATCTACATCAAAAGATCAGTACTAAATTCCCTATGATAGATCAATGGAACACAATTTCTGATGGACCAGTGTTAGTAGTGATTTCCTTCTTCCAGTTTCTATGCAATTGTCAATTTATCATTATGATTTGTTCATCCAATGAATCAAACAACCTAATGGATAAATCAATCAGTGCTCAGCAACACATAAAACATCCCATACTATCTTCTCCTATAAACTGCTCCTATTATCATAGATTATTACTATGTTTTATTACATAAATATTTCCATAACATCATCAATCATAATATACCAAACACACCTTCTCCCGATTTATTTCAAAAATATTGGATCCTAATTGTTTAGTAATGAATGAAATTTTAGAAACATAAAACAAAAAATAATCAAAAAATTTAGTATTATAACATTAAATCTCAGTTATATTTCCTCATATCGATTGAAACATTTTTTCTCGACCCAATGTGTGTCCAAGAACCACTTCAATCAGAAATTGTCTTCACAAAATGAAACCAAGACTAATGAATATTATTATTAAAAATGTGTCGTATCTTTTGATCATGATTCCCCCTATTAATCATATAATTTGATAAAAAAAAATAACTGTAAAATAATGATTTTGTTATGATAACAAAATACAAAATAATCATCATAAACCTCTAGCCACATCCAAAAACAACTTCCTTCCAACCGAGCCCCAACAATATCCCTCCTTTTATTTTGTTGTTAACCAAGGCTCAAAAATCCATGAACTTTTTAATCTCACTTAATGGATCACTTATAAAAAATTCCAAGCCTACATGAGTAAACTCATTATAGGAAGCAAGAATAACTGACAACAAATCATTGTTTTCCATAAGTAGGTAATTACAAAACATCTTTGGCATTCACTTTTTAAAACTTATTTTTCTTTCACCTTCATATAGAGATAAGTTTCCTAAAAACATCAACAAATATTAGAATAGATCCCGAAATTATATGTTGAGTTCATATCTTAATTAATACTACCCTTATATACATGATTCCTTAAAATGTTTCTCCCAAATCAATGTATATATTTATGAAACAATTATTCCCTATTGAGAAAACTATATGTAGGCAAGATGAGAGAGGGAATAAAATATCACACCTCATCATTGAAGAGAAAATGGTTGGATTCCCCTATTTAATCTAAATTTAAAATATTCTCCCCTTAGAAATGGGTTTTTGGAAAATGTTAGGAAATTGTTCTGATGTTAGAAGATACTCCAAATTCCATTCATTATTATCCATATTCTCCTTGATGAAATTATATTTGATATCAATATTTTTTGAATGTGAATGTTTTAATTTATTTCATGTATGGTTTATGGAACTTTGATTGTCACACCATAATCGAATGGGTAACATCACTTCAATTGTAATTCTCCCAATTGAGTATTTATCGATATAAGTTGTGTGGCATATTGAATGGCAGAAACATACTCATTTTCAATCTTAGTAAGAGTTAATGAATTTTTTATTGGTATTCAAACATAAAAAAATCTTCCATAGAATAAAAAATCCAATATATGTAGATCTTATATCATCAACACTTATTAACCAATAGACATTGGTGTATCCAAACAAATCAATTCTTTGTGATCGATAATACCTGATTCTGAAATTTTTTGTTCCTTTGATATATCGTAGAATTCCACTACTGTAAATCAGTCAAATACCATTACCATATCCCAACGTTTAGATAAAATTATGGTATAATATTTTTTAAAGATTATTTTCTCAACATTTTCAAATAAACATTTGGATATTACCTGTTATAGAAACTTTTCCCCAGGGTTTTTTTTGAAACTTTTGGAATATGGAATGCTTACGAACAATTTTTCCATTGCTTTTCTGGAACATTTGTGATTAATCCCCACTTAAAATTTTTGGGATAGGGTTTATTCAAATAAAAGTTTCCAATAGTTTTTTTAAACTGTTGGTATTGAATTACAGAAATACAAGGATCTCAATCATCCCATATTGTGACATAAATGATATCTACAATTCTTCCTACCGTGTGAACCCTTCTTCCTAATAACTGATTTTATGTTCTAACTAATTTATATGTTCTACCTATATTTTGTTTTACCTTTTTCATTTGGATTGATTTAAAGTCATGTTTGGTTTAGGTTTACTATTTTGATCAATAATGTTGGATATTGATGAGATTGTGTTTATATTGTTGAAATAAATGTATTTCCATTAGTGAAATTATTAATTTCATGAACCTCATAAATTCATTCATATAATCAAAACATTGGTACAGATACTAAAACCTTCCCCATCCAAACCCTCACTGAATTAAACAGATCATTACTAAATCCACCATTGCATGTATCAAAAGTACCTCTTCATAATTAAAACACTTAGACTCTACTTTTATCCACCCCCCAAACTCATCCTTCCTGTTTGAATATTTCATATTGAACATGTCTATATGTTTCCACTAAACACACAACCTGATAACAACATAATTTTTCATACTTCCCATAACATAACCCATGATTCCCCCAATTTAATATCTATTTAAATGATGATTCTATATCCATTAAACAATATTAATCTTCCTGAAATACAAATTCCATGGTTATGGTGTGTTATAATCTTCTAGGATCATCCAAGTGTTTCATATGTTGAATAAACATATGAAGATCCAACATTTTTCTATGAAAATCAATCCAAATCCAAACCATTAATTATACCACATGATAATTTTTATTGAATGTGAGTCTAATAATACCCCCACTAAATTTCTATTCTCATGATCACACTAAAGTCATACTACAAAACATGTTACCACCACCCATCCATAGTATCCACATAGTTTTTTATTCCATGTTTCCATCTAATAATTGAATCTTCCTATGAACTAATTCCCCCTCCAATAATGGGACGAATGATTTGACATTCAGTTTCATCTATAGAACTCATCTAAATACATCAATTGAAATCCACCATTGAAAACCAAAATAAAGTATCCATCCTATGAAAATTTTGAAACTCCATCAATATATTGTGTGATTTATATGGAACATTAACTTTCTATTTCATAAAAGTAACTATGAAATTATATTGGTGTCATTGTTACATGAGAGATGTCAATTACTACAAAAATAAATGATATCATTATAAATTGATACTATCCAAAATCAAGAATTCTTGAAATATTTTAGGGACTTGGAATTATGATATCCCTTGGAAACCTACCCTTAATGAAATCATTGAAATTTTTATCCTTTTATACAACTCATTCCTCTAGATATAATCTCATTAATAGTCCAAATATCCTTACATATATATTAGTCAACAAAATGATTATATTTTGATTATCATTACCATAGAGTCAAATACCATGAAATGATACACATGAGTAAAATTGGGATTTCCCTTTCATTTTCTTTAGAATAGTCTAAGGCCATATCTTTCATAGAAATCACATAAGAGAATAACGATCCAACTTTGACATATCTAAAGTACCCTTCATGTTGAGTTTTATTATTTTCCTTTCCTATATAATTATTATTATATGATAATATTTAGGGAAAAAATTAATATATTTCCTAAAGGTAAATATTAAAATATGAAAAATATATACATTATGTGATATTTGGAAAATAAAAATGTTTTTAGAATGTTTCACTTTCCATGGATCGATATAAAATTTGAGCTCAAGTGGCATGTTTTGATTTCCAATGTGGTGTTTTTTCTTAATGATACCATGAATAATTGGATATTAATGACTTATAAGCATATGAGTTTATCTTATATTATTCTGTATATTGTTAGCATTAGTTTTTTTGGATTATATACATTGTATTGTAGTTTCTTTTAGTTATTGAATTAGTTGTTTTAAATTCTTTGTATGATATTATACTATTTGGGATATAGTTGTACTTTGTGAAAAGGAATGGAAAATAGTTTAAACTAGTAGGTAAATTCTGTGAATTCTATAGAAAATAGTGGAATTCTTTGTATTATATGGGAAATAGAAGATAGTGGAAAACAATATATTTCTGTGTGAATTCAATATATTTTCTGCGTTATTATTTTTGTATGGAAGATAATGTAATTTTGTGTATTCCATAGTGAAAGAATTATATATATTATGTGTCTATTCATTCTGTATGGTATTATACTATTTTCAAAAAATTAGGTGAATGGTATTGTACTATTTTAAGTGTGGTGTTTTATGGTATTGTTTGCTGTATGGAATTTTGGAGTTGGTATTGTCTGATGTATTGAATTTTGACTTGCTCTCAGAAAAATATTGGGGTATGCTACATTGAATTTTCCATGAAATCTATACCAATAGTTTATAAAACACTGGTATAGTTTTTAGTGTCATTTATACTAATAGTTATTATGAAATTTTTGGTAGAATCCTTGCTAGAAGTCTATAACAACGTATATTAAATCATTGGTACAATTTGAAGGATTAAGCTATAAACCAATGATTAAAAAACTATTTATATATATTTACACCAACACTTATCAATAAATCATTTCCAAAGATGAATTTTCAGTGCTATATAATGATGGTTAAGGAATACCTGTTGGTATATGGATATTCCCATGCCATAACACCCAATAGTTATTCACACCATTAGTATAAGATATACCAACAGTTTAATCCTCCATAACAATGGTTTTAAACCACTAGTAAAAACAATGTTTCCATAAGTGTTATTTTTTTTTCTAGTGCTAGTCAGATACAAATAACTTCTAACCAGATTCCTATAGTATTTAGAGTCAACTTCCTTACTCTCTCCATCATTAGTAACATGGTTCCCACTGAAATTGGGGTAGATATGGGTTTTGAATTTTTCCATCCAAACTTCATTATAAGTTACTTAGTATACTTTTATTGATAAAGAAATATGTGTTTCTTCTTTTATAATATCTATAACTCAAGAAAGTATTTCATTTCACCAAGATTGTATATCCAAATAAACTTATTTATTTCGATAGTGAATCTTACTAAAGTTAATTCATCATTACAAGAAAAGGAAATTTAATCAACATAAATACTTACAATGAGAGAAATATCCTTACTTTAATTGATGTGCATATTATTATTAACCCTTCCTTTCCTGATGTTCAATTTCATTAAGAATATGTCCAATTTGGAATACCATACCATCATGTCTTACTTCATCTCACACAAGGATTTCGTCAAATTTTAAAAATAAATTTTTTCCATCAAAAGAATAAAACCACGTAGTAGTTTAACATACACATCATCATTATGTTCTCCATTTAAAAATTATGACATCTAATCCATATGAAATAAATTCTAACATCATTGTGATATAATATAATAAAATACTCTAATTATTTATAACCATTCCACTGGATAAATAGTCTTATATAAGTAAATTCTTTCAATATGTGAGTAACCTTTTCACACTAACCTCTATTTTTTCTATCACATCATAATGTTTATTAAACTTGTTCTAAAAAACCAACTTTCTACCAATAAAATTTTTTCATTTGGATTTGGAATGAGTTCTCATGTATCATTTTTCTCAATTTTATCCAAATCTCCATATCTTGAATCCATTCTGGATGCTCAAAAAAATCATTCACATATTTTGGTTCTAATTTAGAATGAAAATAAGTATGTTTAGTGACTTTTGATGTTCTTATTCTCTGAACATTTTGATGTTGACCACTAATTGTGTTTTGAGCATGCTCATGCTTCATAATCCTAGAACGAGTTTTCCAAAATTATTCCACCCCAATAAAAATAGAAAATTATTATTATTTAATTTGTCTTATATCACAATTTTTTGCTTCATTATCATTATTCATAACAAAAATTTGTTCACCATTTTCATCTTTCTCATATACATGTGTGTGTATAGAATATTCCTCAGTTTTATCAATAATATTTTTCATCAACAGAATCAACTATTATTTGTGTCAATATTTTTAAAAATCCATATCCTCTTCTATAAAGAGAATCACCAAGAAAGTTTCCATATTCCCCTCTCTGATTAAACATACCAAGCTTTCCACTATGGTCCTTTATGAAGCATTGATAACAAAAAATATTAAGTGTTTCAAACTTGGATTTTTCTCTTAAAACATTTCATATGGGGTCATATCGAATCATATCCTATAGAATCATCAGTTTTCAATGTAATCATTTTTGCTCATAGATTACCTCTGAATATAATGAGAGAGACCATGTTCATGTAACATAGTAGACCCCATTTCTACCAAACTTCCATTATTCTTATCAACAATGCCATTTTTTAGGTGTATATGATGTACAGAATTCATATTGAATTCAATTTTTATCAAGATAGATTCTAAAATCTTCATTATTGTACACACAACCATTATCAGTTCTCAAATTCTTCACATAATACCCAAATTCCTTCTAATACATTCTCTTTAAACTTTTAAACATGTTTAGAGAATCTGAATTATGTTTGAAATACATAATAAAAGTAATGTGAGTAAAATAACCAATGAAATAATTAAAGTACATATCCCCAAATTTTTATTTTTTTTCTCATCAGACCACAAATATCAAAATTTATATGTTTCAGAGGCAGAGATGAATGAATATCAACTTACTTATACAATGATTTGGTCATCATTAATTTCTGAAAAATTATGCAAAACCATTCTACTATTCTTGACATATCAGGAATACACAAGACACTATCTCATTTTGTTAACTTTATCCAATTTCTCTAACACAAATGTTCCAAAATTTTATGACACAAGTTATATCTTCATTTATTCTTATGAAACATGAATTCTAAACATCTCTAACTTTGAACATGATTCCTTTTGTGTGCTAGACTTCTGTAAAATTTTCCAAATTCCACTATTAAAAAAACATATTTTCTAAAAGCAACATTATTGATTTAATAGAAATGTTTTGAAACACTCAATAGGTTGTTTTTCAACCCATCGATGAACAAATATTTATTAAATTTAAATTTTATTCTCAAAAAATAGTGGATAAAAATCCATCGATTATGAGAGATTCATACTTTCTAAATAAAAAATTTCATTCCTTGAAACTTTTAATGTTCATTAAAAATTTCAAATATCTTATCATATGAGAGGAAAACTTACTATCCAAGATCAAATTTCATTATCCTACTGTAGATTTGAGTTCATTTTGACCAACAATAAATTTTTATTTCCATTTATCTATCTTCACATATATAATTTACGAACACTTATAAAAATTATGTTATTCTGGTAAAAAATCAAGACACCCTTTTACATGTTGTAGAGATTGTTCACATCTTTCACAAATAGTTCCAGGGGTGGGAATCAATTTTCAACCGTTTAGAAATCATTTTTAGATTTATTTAAAACATTTGTCCTAGATTTATTCAATTTAAAGGATTAAATCCCCCTAAATATTACCTTCCCTAACACCTGGTATAGTATTATTTTACTTGATTAAATCATCACATATGTTATATATGCCCAATTCCTCCATAATACTAGTAATAACCCTAGAAACAGAGTTTACCATTGTAATATTTATATTGTCCAGTGTTGTGGAAGATTTTACCAAATAATTTATTAAGTTTTAAATAGAAACATTTTTATACTGCAAACATTTTATCATTAGCTGAAATATTACTCTAAAAATTTTATTTCTTTCCCGCCTTATCAGAATTAGAATTTATAGAAACTATTATTTCAGACACATAATTTTTAAAAATTTATTAACATCAATATTAGTTGTTTTTAAGAATATAAATAATTTTATAAAAAATAGTCTTCTTAGGTACAATTTAATAATTATTTATAAAATTTTATGTTATATTCCTATCTTTCTCATGTTTAAAAATTCACGAAATTCTACCAATATCAGATATAAAGGTCCTAAAACTTGTACCTCCATGATCAGATTTAAATAACTTTTATTTGATAAGTTAGAACTATTATTCCTTTTCCATAAACAATAATTCAATATGTTAATTCTGATTCTTTTCTTTCTCAAGATACTTTTTTAGAAAATAAACTTCTTCAAGCCACTTAGCTTTCTATTCAGAATGAAATTCTTGATTTTTTCTTGTAAGAATTTCCTTATTTAACATCATGATCTATCTTTCTATCCTTATAATATATCTCATATATTCTTTAAATTATGACATCAGATAAAATTTTAACTCATTATCTTCATATTCATAAATACTATTTCAAAACACTTCATGATTGATAGTTTCAATGAAATTATTTTCTTTAGAAACATTAGTAAAATTTTCAGACAAAACATTAGTATCAAGATCTTCATCGTCTTTAGAAAAAAATATTCTCATTTTAGATTTGGAGAAAATTTTATCCTTCCTTAAGGAATAATATTTTGACATATCACCATATTTCATCTTAGATATTATTATTTTTCTTTCATATTCATCACAATCTTCTTCATTCATTACTTGATAGAAATTAGAACTAAAGTGTCCAATAACTCTGCATTCAAAAAAATTCAAGAGAATTTTTTCTTTATCATTTCCTATACAACTTATGAAATTTTTAGAAATCTAGGATAATAAATCACCAATATTGTTACATACCTCATTTGTGGATTCAGAGTCACCAGCTTCCCCATCTTCAATAATATTGTTAGGCATTTCATTCATGGAATCCTTGAAGGACATTTCTCTATCATCTTTATTTGTTCCTTTAATAACATTCTCCAATATCATTTCATATGTAATAATAGTAATATAAAGGTCATACCATGATAGAGTTTTAGGATATCTATATTCTAAGGAAGAATGTTTGGTATCAATATTATCCAGCTTAATGATATAGTTCTTTTCAATAATAACTGAGTCTTCCACCTTCTCACCAGGACATCCTAGGGTGCTAACAATATCATTCAACTTTGTAAAGAATTAATAAATATATTTATATTCTATTATTTACAAATCATTCAACTTCAGCCTCCAAATTTGAAAATTTTCTTTATTCAACTCTGTATTCCCTTCATAAATGTTCTTAAACTTTTCCAAGATACCTTAGATACTAGAAACTCACTTCATTCTTATAAACAGACATTAAACAAGTTATGAGAGTAAAATATTATTTTCCCTTGCATAATTACCTAGATTATTTTTTCCACAAATTTTATAGGAGCCTTTTCCTCAAGAGGATAAAAGTCATCTATAGTTTCTTCCAAAACATAATACCTAAGAGAAATAATATAATGAAAGATTATATCATTCTAGATGTGATTGCCCTTTCAATCAATGTCTGGAATCCTCTTACTGTTCAAACAATTAAAATTATCCATAGAAACTTCTCTTAAGAAACATAAAAAATGAGTAAACAAACAAAAACCTTCAATATGATACCAATTGAAGAGTCGCAATTAGGGTAGATGTATCATTGAGGGGGTGATGGGGTGAAACAGTGACATCATTTTCTTTTAATTTTACATTATTTAGAAACAACAATTTCCCATTTTTATTGTTCTATCACTTTTATAAAAACAATCATTCAAACATCAAAAAAATAAAATTATTTACATAGATAAATTACTAACAAGAGTAGCTTTGTTATTGGCATAGTTTTGAAATAATACAATACCCTACAATCCACAAGAGAACAATCCATTTGTGTAGATACAATATATAGGATGTACCCTTAAATATGAGCATCACTACGATCAATACAATAGTGCATGTGCTTCATGTAGAATGAATAATGTAAAAAATATTTGTCTAAAAAGTTAATAAACATTCATTAGTCGGTTCAAAACAAGTTACTATACTACCTTATCAACTGATACATGAATGATTATTCAAAATCCACTTATTCATGTTCTTAATGAGAAGTAGGTTAAAAAACATCAACTTCTTTTTAAAAAAACATAGTTTGATAGATAATTATTACTAATAAGTAATGAAAATTGATAAGAAAATAATACGTTGGAAAAAAAAATTTGAACCACTTAAACATTCCACAAAATTCCGTGTCCAATTTCTTGGTCCAATTCAATTACTCTGACCTCTACTATTTCTTGTATTGCTTCTGTCTAGTAAACTTCCTTAGGAAAGCTATGTCCAAAATTTTATTCTGTCTTAAAAAACATTCAGTTATCTTTATCTAACTCCACACATGAACATTACTACTGTCAGAAATTATAATGTACTTCTGACTATTTATAGGAGATCCAAAAGTGGTTTTGTCAAAAATTTGAAATCGTTTCCCTACGCAAAATTTTTTCTAAAAATCAAATTTAATTTCTATTTCAACATTATATTTGACTCCTTTGGAACTTCCCAGCTCTTTTTAATTATTTTCAACCCTTCTTGAATATTCTCACGACTTTTTAGCCAACTATGAACTTTCTAACCATTATTTAGTCCCATACCAAGTTCATTATGATGTAGTTATTTATTATAATGAAAAACATAGAAGAACTAAAGACATATAATAAATATTATCCTTCTAAATGAAGAAATAAATAACTTCTTATATTGATGAACAATATGAACTATTAGATAAAAAAATTTAAACCATTATTCCATAAACATGAAAGAAATATCATTATTCTTATGATTATTTTATTTTTCCCTGAAAATAAGTGAATCATATAAAGATATCATAACCCATTAGAAAAACTTAATAATTAAATTCAAACCCCATTTACAACACTTTAACAATAACTTCACATAATTTTAAATTTTATTCAGTTGTCTATAGCTTCCTCAATTTGCATCCAATGAAGTATAGTGTTTGATGACTTATCTGGGTTAGTCTTTATCTAATAGATATGTCTATTTCTATATCTGATGTATCAATTCTAGGTATTTTCCATTTAATAAGTACCACTTGAGAAACAAACCTAAGTAATTATTATTTTCTACTTACCCATTTGAAACAAAATAAAGAAACATGATGAAAATGGTTTACTACATTGTTGGAGATCATCTGATTGTTCGATCTCTGATCTCATTCACAATAATTTGTCCCAAAAATCTTTTCATACTAATCAACATCAAAATTAAATTCCAAAACTACCTCCAATAGATAAGTGGCACACCACATACGATGGACTGCTATCAACAATATCTTCATTTTACAAGTTAATATACATCTTTCAGTTGACCCTTATGAGTTATTAATCTTGTGCCTCAAATAGTCCTATAAATTAGAAAATTCGATGGGTTTATTGAGGATTAAATAAAAACACTTAAAATATCCCAACAATTATCCTTAAGGAATGTAATTCAAGTATTATGGATTCTTCATCACTTTGATAACATAAGGATTAGCATATAATTGTCTGAATTAATGTTACAAGAACATATTCTACACCTTTATTTCATCAATATTGTATCACATGTTTTTAGTGACTTATGATATTTGAGAAATATAAAAAATCAAGCATCATCCAATTTATTAAGGAGACATTTAGACATTGAAACATTTACTTATTCTGATTGAAGAATTATTTATGAACCTAATGTGAGTCCAAGAACCAATTCAGTAAGAAAACATCATTAGAATATGAAATCAATACTGATGAAATTTCATATCAAAACTACTTTTTATCATCAAATTCTGATTCCCCTTTCATTCCTATCATATAATATTCAAAACCTAAAGAGTTTATTTTTTTGTTATGGAAACAAAAAAAATATTCACAAATGTTTTTATCATCAAAAATCAACATCCAACCAACTTAATCCCAACAATAGATGGATTGCTAGGGGGATTTCAGAAGATCAGGTTGATATGTCTAAGGACCTTTATGAGATCATTCAATCTTCTTTATGGGGAACTCATATGATGAATGGTGATTGTATAAGGAATATGATCCCTTTTCTGTGGACTAAAAAATACCCTTACTCCAATAAAAGATTCATCCTTCCCCTTATTGATTCCTTATTTATTTTATAAGGGTTTGGTATCTCATTAATTTGTGAGTGATTTAAAAAAATGATAACTCTCTATTCTTGTAATGAAATTCTTGACCAATAATAGTCCATGTGGTGATGCATTGAATTATTATGGATAACCCCTCTATTTGTTTCTGGATCTAAAAGGGAAGATCAAATTTGAATGGACATGTCCATGACCACTCACATTGTGAATGTCAGATGAAAACATTCTATTTCTCAACCAGGTATACATGTCTCTAGCGGCTTTGTGGTGTCTTGTGAACTGCATGAGTATATTTCATGAACAAAAATTACAGTATAAGGTATCAAACTATTTAATATTTTAATCTTTTGTTTTACATGCGTTTTTATGATTTTTATGTGTCTGTCAGTTGAAAAGTCTCATGAATTATAAGAGATTTAATAGAAGACCATGATATATCTATAATAATTTTCTAGGTGACTTCACAAGAAAATGGAGTCTTGTTAAATTGGCTCTATGTGACCCAAAAAGATCATGTGTTGTGCATGATCAATTTGTATGTAATTACAAGGGTCATGTGTTTGTGTGTAATTATAAAGGTTACATGATCTTCATAGTTTGGCCACCTTCTCTTTATTTTTTTGGGTGGAAATAACACACATGATTTGGGTATTTTTTCCCTTATATATTTTATTATGATTATTTGGATGGAGTAAACAAAATCAAGTGACCAAGTAATACAAAGTCCATTAATCCCTTATATCCATCCCAATTTTTCTAGAATATCCAAATATAGGTTCACTAGGTTTACGTATATATATAATGTCATATATATTGCTAATGAGCACATCACATCCCCTCACATGATAGAGAAGGATGTCACATATACTATATAGGTAATATAATATAGTTTCTCTTCTTATCTCAATTTATGTACTATTTTTTCATATTCATCACATGATACGAAAAAACCAAATAATGGTTAAGATGAATTAGAAAATATCATCATGTGAATAACTAATCACCCAATATTATCTTAGCCACAATGTGTGAAATAGTAGCATGCCAATGTATATGGTTTATCATGGTAGGTATATAACCCACCTCAGATATTTTGGACTCTAAATTTGAACCATGCACCGATTGTATACCAAATATATAGAATATGAATCACTATATAATATATACTCAGTGATTCATTTAATGAATAAAATATCTTGTTCCAAATTAGAATATTTTGTATCTGGATAAAAGAAATATCCTAATTTTATCATTAATATTTATTCAGAACCTATAACAACCAATGATTGACATTAGTTATGGAGAACATAATGTTTTACATTGAGAGGTCAATTTTCATTTCAACGCACTACATTTATATATGAAGCCAATGCGAAATAATGGAAAAGTGAATATTGTTTTTTAATATTAAAACATTTCATATTCTTAATATCCTTTAAGTGTAAACAAAACAATAAAAAAGTGAACATTCAGTATATCTTATCTAATAGACTGCATGACCCATCTTATGTTTATTGAACATTGGAGGGATTCATTTACATTTTATGTAATTCCTACCAAATCACTATGTAACAATGCAGTAAAACCTTATCACAAAGCTGTTTACTAAGTAATATATATAAATAATGATAGTTTAAATAATTATAATACACAAGAATAATATTCCTAAATTTCAACACATTGAATAATGTATTCAACTCTATAACATCAAAACAACCCATGTTACAATTCTATTACATGTTTACTTCTACTTGAAACTCGATCGATTGAAAATTGCATTTTTTTCATTATTAATGATTTGAGATACAACCCAATAGATAAGGGGGATTCATGGAAGGTCTAAAATGATGCAACCCGAGAGCATCCCCCTGCACAAATTATTACACTGCCAAGTCAATGAGCCCAAACTAGAAAACACCATCAACGGTTCCTCCGAACTACTTCCTCGAGAAAGTTCATCGGCCACGAAGTTGTCCTCTGTTTTCATATGCTGAACTGAGAAAACCCATCTGAGAATCAATGAGAAACTGTGGACCAAGTAAGATAATATATAAGGAGGATCCACCTATCCATTTATAGCTTGTATAGCAGTTTTAGACTCTGATTCCACCTCAGAACACGTCAATTCTAGGCTCCTGCAATGTATGATACATGTTTGGATTTCCTTTAATTCCGCACCCAGCTAATTATCCAACCCGTTTACATCAACCATTTTCTATAACGATAAATTTCACTTTAATTTATTTTAATTATAATCCTTTAGGTTTTAATTTTGAACTTATTTAACTCCAAACACACCCCCACAATCCTCTTAGACACTATATTATCTTCAAAACATAATGCTTTGATTCAACAAGTCCATTATGTTCGGAAAATAACTCTTATTTAATTTTAGTATGAATATTTAACAAATAAATTACTATATCCATATCACATATTTTATTTTATGTTTTCACTTAATTTTTTAAAAAATAAGGATATTCTTTAAAAGATTCCACTATTTATGATGGAATTGAGTCACTTATATTTTCAAAAACATATGGATAAAAAATTTATCATAGGAAAATAATTTTTATCCATTTTTTATCAATTGTGTAATAGTGTATGAAAATTCTCGAAACAAATATATTAATATCATATTATATAGAAACAATTTATGTTTAAAACATTAAATGAAACAACTTGGTTTATCCTAACTAGTCCCACCATCAGGATCAATGGGAATTATTTATCACTGATAGCTGGAATCTAATACCTTGGTGTCAAGAAAGATCTTAAAGAATGATTTCACCCTTTTTAAAAGTACGAAATAAAAAATAAGAGCAAACAAATAAACCAACCAAACATGGAATAACCAATAAACATCCATATTAAAAATGAATAAAATAAATACACAGAAGAAGAAGATATCAATAAACATCTTAGGATAAAAGGACAATAAAAAATACTAAAATAAAAAGATTAAAATTAATCCCAAATAGCAAAAATACCACATCTTCTTACCCATGATCACTCATCACATCCCATTATCCATTAATGGAAAAATCTAAATCTCATTACTTAAAACCAAAACAATAATGTGAAGTAATGACATTAGAGCAATATATGTACCCAAGAACTCGAACATATACATGGTGTAATATAAATGTTCCCAGTATGATTATGACAATAAGTCTCTCTGAATCCCTTTATAATAATTTTCATAAATAATTATTTTGAAGATAAGATATAAAATTTGGGTTTCACTTCCCCAAAAAAACAAGTGAAAGAAAATGTCACTTACATAATTTCGAACAACCCATTTATAAAATCAGTACATAAATGTTTCAAAATTTTAATTAATCCTTTAAAAACATGTAATGAGGGCCTTTATGACCATAGAAAAAACCAAATCACCATCTTAAAATAATTAAAAAAATATCCTAAAACTCATTTTTAATAAAAATACATAATGAAAATACATTTATTAAAACATCTCTCAGATATAACCTATCAATTTCCAAAGAAAACTATCAAACCAATATAAAAAACCTATTCAAATATAAACCAAGACACACTCAATGTCATACACAAATCCAAAATAGGAATCCAGGAACCTAGTTGCTTGAACCAAGAGAAAAAATTGGCATTGGTGTCACGTAATAAAAAAATAAATAATTACAAAAACAAAACTAATAAATAAATCACTAAAATTGTCATGAGAATTACCTAAGAGGCATGGGAAAAATAATAAGTCTAGTGTATCTAGCTCATTAACAAGAAACGAGGACCTTAAGATAAAAATACTGAAACTATTTTATCTGATTTTTTTTGTAGAAATTCCTAGAATCCATCGATATCATATATCAAAAAAATAATTTGACAGTTATAAAATATCTAGGGGCCACATGAAATATTACATTATATCACGCACTCAAATAGGATTTCCCACCCTAGGAGACACACTGTACAATATGGAATGAAACTATTTAAATCTATACTAGTCTTCTAGGAAACCCATGACATGTTAGTAGTGAATGTGGGAAACCAATAAAATAGTATATAAAAAAGTAAATACACATAAAATAATTTTAAATTAAACCTCACATTTCCAATTACACCCTCCAAATAAATAACCCCTTTTGAGTATTTGATAATAAGCTACATCTATATAAATCATCCCCATGGTGTTACAATCCACCATGAGATGATATATAATCATAAAGGTCTTAATGAGGGTATCATGAATTTGTAAATTTTCTTTAAATAGATTAAAAACAAGGTTTCAAAAAAGTAATATGGGAATATAATCTATTTTTGGATTATTTGAAAAAAAAATCCAATGTTCATTAAAATCAATTTACCAAATTATGCTCAAAACTCTATTTAGGAAACCCATAAGTATATATATATATATATTAAAAAATAGTAAAAACACTTTTTTTATAAATAAATTAGTTCTAAGAACCCTTTCATAAAACATCCAATCCATTTTAAATCATTTCAATCTACTAAAATACCACGAGGTTTACAAACCATTTAAGTAGAATGATTTTCAATTCCTTTAATTTTAAAAATAAACTTTACAAAATCACAAAAATAGATTAATATTAAACTAGTTTAAGATAACCTTTTAAAACATTTAAATTACTATAAAAATCCACTCATGTATTCTAATGAACACTTTGCATGTGACATAAGAACATGAAATGTTTTTATACTAATTGAAATCCCATTAACACCCATTAAATGAATACCTTAAAATTTTAATTTCTTAATAAATAATTTTAAAAAACTTATACAATTTATAACATGAATTTTAAGGAACATAAAAATAAAAATGACGCACCCAAAAATTTTGTTTAACTCGTGTATTCTCTAGTTAGAGTATAATTTCTTTTTATCTAAAAGTACACTTTCTACAATATTTTAGTTTAGTTTTAGTGTGGGGTCGATCCCATGGAGAATAATAGGATGAAAAGGAACCTGTTAGTTTTAACCCTTCATGTATGAGTCCTCAAAATTGTTGTTGAGTTTGGTATTTGCATAACACTATTGTGTTAGGTTTAATAAAATGAAATAATGTTGGTATTAGGGTCAATTTCGGGTTTCTATTAAAAAGTATAATCTCATTCCTAACTCGGAATAATTATAGGGATTAGGATAAAAAGTGGAGAATAAATCATTAGTTAACCATGTTCAAAGCAAATAGATCTTTATAAGAGGAATATAATCCTTAGTTCAGATATATATAATAATATATATTTATTAATCCTTGAATCCATGATAGAAAGTGTTGCAGGCTAGTGGCCATAGCCTACTCTACTACAATTAGACCATGTTCATTCATTTAAATGTCCCATGGTTTGAGTTTCCTAAAATAATTGAATAATTTTTTTATGAAAACTTATTACTATCCATTGGGTAACAAAGTTATGATTTAGATATTCATTAAGCCCAAAAAATCCTAGCTATCGGCCCTTACCCTGAGCAGTTTAGCTGCTCATGAATTTAATAATCAAGATCAAGGAAAAAACTACAGAAGTGATTATAAAATTGATAACATATTTTAAATATGATTGTTTTAAATTGAAAATTTCATAATCAAGTAGTTTGAAAAAAAAGCAATAACCTAGTCAAGCACTTACTTGAAATAGGAAGCCACCAAGAACATATGGTGAAGCCACTATCAAACGAAATTGGGAATGGTAGTTAAACCTCAGAATGGTAAAAGACAATGAGTGAAATGAAAAATGAATGTAGATCAATGTGTGTCAGTTGTATTTATCCAAAATAGTAACCTTAATTTTTTATAGTTTATTTGATAGTGAAAAAATAGAGAGAAACAAGATAGAATGAATGAAAATTGAAATTATAGAGTGTTATACACTGTTGTGTGTGCTCTGGAAAATAAATATTAATGAAATTACTCTACATGAAAACTTCTCACATCATGTAATATAAATCCAAGGGTTTCTCCACTTAATTTATATCTAGAGAGAATCTCAGCCTGAATCTTTTGGATTTAGATATTTTACTAATCTCATGACATGTAATGGGAACTAACGACATGTTTTTTCTCATGACATGAATTTTAATCAGGAAGTGGATTTTCTATCTTAAACGATGTGTATTGTGGGTTCACATCTTCTGATATTTTAAATACTTTTAATCTCCTCCTAGTTTGATTCATGAATTGTGACATGATATGGATGATTCATATTCATTATGAAATTGATTCATGACATGTAATGTTCACGTTTAGCTAGTTTAGGAAGCTTTTCATTTGGAATCTTTGAAAATTATTCATTGTAATAATCAATACAGAAAAGGTTAATTTTCACTTACAATATAAATTATAATTAATTAAATGACACTAAAATTTATATACAATTCCATATTACCAAATTTCATCACACTTGAACAATTTCATGTCCTTAAGAAAAAAGAATTTCTATTTGGATTTCAAAAGAAACAATTTATAGAAGTAGAAACATACATTATAACTAGGAAAATAAAAAAAATGAGTAAGTAGACAATGTTATTCCTCTAGAATCAATCCTTTCAAAAAAATCAGTCATGCTTCATATTTTACTTCAATTATTCATATTTTTAATCTTTATATTAAAATTTGAAAACTATTTCTCAATTTATATACCCATTTTATAATTTTTATCATAATGAATTTTATTTCATCGCTCATGGTAAAATATAACTGGAATTATAGTCATAACCTAAATACATGTTCCTAACCATCATCCTACATAGGTTCTATAATATCTACATTGTAAATAGAAATAAAAAATTAATCATGAGAGCTTTATAAAAAAGGAGCAAAGGGCTCTTGGGATAAGGGATGGTGGGTAAAAAGAGAAATTTGGCCTTAAAAGAATTGTATGCTCTTAATTTTAATTCATGATAAATGATAATCGTGTAGTGGTGAGGCTCTTTTAAGAAAAAAATTTCTTTATGTTCCTGGAATCATAAAAATGGATCCATAAGTGTATCAAGTGTGTAAAAAATATACCACGTTCCTTTATTTTCAATTTTTTAAAATTCATGTTATTCCAGATCTCACAACCATCCCCTAACCAATTATTATCTTTCAAGGGATTCATTGGTCTGGAAATAATGATTCTTGATCTTTCTAATACACAACAAAAAAAAATTAGATTTTATTTTTATATTATCAAAGGAACATGGAATGCATACAATGAAAGAAATAAAAAATGGATCATAACAATTAAATCCTGTAATGTACCACAGTAAATATTATTAATCAATACATCCCATTTTCATCAATTAAATATTCCCCACATATGTTCAAAGTATATTCATGAATAAAAACAAGAGTAGGGTTGGAAGGGATAATTTTATAGAAATAGTTGAATCTTAAAAAGGTCATTCATGGAAACTATAATCTTAAATGATGGAAAATTATAAGGTGGGTCTCTGGAAAAGTATACCAACAATGATATCCTCAATCATATTAATATTTTATCTTTTCATCCATAGCCTTAAATATATCTCAATGAATATTCTAATAGGTTTAAATATCCCAAGTGTAACTCAAAAATATGATTAGAAAAGAAATGAAATTATAGGCTCATAATACTCAAAGGAATGGGAGTATATAAATTTATGTTTAAATAACTCATAATATAATAATCAACTAATAATTAAATAAAAACAATTTCAATTTTTTTATTTTTAATTAAATTACTAAAATCATCAATCATTTTAAAATTATAAATTGGGGTAAAACATAGTTTTCCACAATTTCCAACTGAAATTTGTATTTTATTTAAATGGGTGTAATGAGTTTCCCTATTTTAAGAATGATTTCAATTAAAAATTTATCATAGATAGATGAAGAGAAGTGATAATCGAAGTGTATCAGATGTTATGTTAAAAAAAACTCTCCCAGACATAAAATTATACAATGTATTTATTATCATAAAACGACTCGTGGGATTTACATGAATGATATATAGAATACTAAAATAAATGGAAATTTTTAAAATGAGTTTATGAAATTTACATCTCTGTATATGAGTGTTATGATATCCGAAAACTTCTGTTAATCTTGATGTCAAATTGGGCTACATGTATTCTGTGTTAGAAATAAAAATCCTTCCCTAGATAAAACATTAGTCCATAGGTCTATAATATAACAAGATCAATATAATGGGATGGTTCACATAGTTGGTAAGATTATTAAAAAACTTAGATATATATAGATAGAGGGGTACAATGAAGCTCAAGATCAGTCTATACAAAATGCTAATGAAACAATGAAAATCCAAAGTTCAACAGAAACCTGATTCATTATTGAATTGAACATGAATAATCATTAATTAAATGACTCTAAAATGTATATTCAATTATAGATTATTTAAAAACCTGCAATATTCAAGTATTAAAAGTGATAAAACTCATATCATTTGATATATAATCTCAATATAAGAAAATATTCATCATCCTCGACATCTAACAACCAAAATCCCAACCATTAGAACCTCCTCAAAAAAAAATCTTCTCCCAAACAATGTTCAGGGTTTGTCGGAGGGAGAAAAACAAATAGAGGGGTCGTTATAGGAAGTGAGGATAAGAAATTAATAATAAAGTAAGGACTACCCACTTGAAATGCAGAAGAAAGATCCCAAAAATAAATGGATGAATAAGGGAAGAATATCCCCAAGACCACTCTAGTTTGTTAGAACATGTGGATTAGAAAGGGAGGATGAAACAATTATGGGGGGGAGTGTACTTTCACCACGTTATTAAACATATGGGAAAACATGTTTTTCCTATATAGTTATCCAAAACATGTACCATCCATGCATATAACACTTCCTAAGAAAAATAACACCGTCTGGTTTGGTAACACAATTTACAAACTATGCACCAACCATGGAAAAGTCACTACGAAAATTGTTGTCATGATTTCATTCTTTTCACATGGTTTACCTAATTTGGTGCATTTCATAAATGAGTACCCATACTCATCAATGGTATCAAATGGTTTCACCTAGGATTGACATGATTTTTATTGAAATGTGAGCTACACATGCATAACAACTATGTTTTTGTCAAATTGAACTAAAAATATACATATGTAAGGAAAATCACATGATTTACCCAAGACCATGGTGGAAACAATACACAAAGTAAAATTTTCAATATTTTCAATATTTTAGGATGAATCTTCTTAATGACCCAAACTACCCAATATTTTGATAAAGTACTATAAAATATATGGTAATATTGACATATGGGTTCCATAATTCTCCCCAGAAATCAAATTTATAACCCTAAAAATTCACTATTATAAATTAAGGTAATCAAGGAAAATAAAAACTAATCACCCCTTCACCGTATGTGAAAGGGTAAGATATAATTCCAGATAACCCAATAAAATAAAAACCATACATGGGATCCAATATACAATGTACCCACTTAAATCCCAAATCAATATCAACAACCCCAAGATGGAATCCACCATAAACACAAAAAAGGAACTATAAATATATGGAGACTGTACTGGTTCTTTTAACCATTTAGAAATGATCTAAATTGTGATGAAAAAATTACCTCGCCTATAATGATATCTTCTAGATGATAACTATGATTCCAATAAATTAACAATTAACAATTTTAATTTTACTAACCATGTAAATGCATTAAAAATTACAAAAATATAAATTGAGAAAAACACCAAAATAATCCCAAGAGGCCAATAAGTCAAATATCATCATTGACCATAAGATTGGGTCATTATGCTAGCCCCAAAAAAATAACATACCAAAAGAATAAAAAATGATCCAATGAAATAATTTGAAGGTATCATGCTCTAATAACCACAACCATTTCATCCCAAAACATCCAAAATATGTAGTGACTAAATAAAAGACTCAATATTTGAAAGAACATGGGATCAATAATTGGATTACATATTTAACGAAATGGGGTGAACAAAGACCTTATACCCAAGTTAACTTCTCAGGGTAAACCTGATAGGATCTGAACTGAAAATTGTCAATGAATATTTTCGGCCGATTCCATACCTATACTAGCCACCAATATCACACACCCAAGGCCATAAAATACTCAAAAAAGTGAACTGAAACCCCTGAATGTCCCTCATAAAAACAATAACACCACAAAATAATCCACACAAAGAACAAAGAACAATAAGGAAAGAACATTTTGATAACCAATGCTCATAAAAGAGTAAATTAAAAGACCCTCTAAGGATCTCACCAAAAAAACCACATAATGGATTCAAGGATCTAAAAACACTATGAATAAACTATAAAAATAATTCATGACCTGAGAACCTAAAGATATTATTCCACACTAAATCACCCAAATATTTATCCAATTCATACCAAGATTAGTCTCCAATAACTAACAGATAGTTAAAGCACTATAACAAAATTAGATGCGACCAATGAAGCGTTCCACAAAATTCAGATTCAATGAAAGAACTGAGAATGTGAAAAGAATTGTCCCTAAAGACATGTTCTCTTCATTTACATGATACCTTTCTAAGAATCACTATTTATACAAATTCAAATATAGTCCTAGCCCGACCAAGTTTTTGAAATAAGAATAATCACTCTCAACCCACAAAAAGGTAATCCACAAGAAACATATTTCACAAAAGTAAAAAAAACATTCCAAAATAACACTAATTTGAAATTAACCACATTTTTGATTTGATCAAAAATAAATTTTCTAAAACACAAGTCATATTAAAAGAGAAAATCCACTTGAAAAATTTTCACTTTATTTAAAATCCCATTTTCAAAATGTAATTCAAGAATAATAACTTAGATTTAAAAACTGAAAAATTACTTTACAAAAGAAAAAATCCCCCCAAGATTATAAAAGATCAACCATTAAGACATTCCAAAACACTTTACCCCAATTTAAAGAATTAAAAAACTATCTAGTACATCATTTTCATTAAATTATAACAATCACATTAAAAACACAACCCATGATGTTTAAATTTTTATTGTCATATTCCATCTATAAAAGATTAGACTAAATGATTTTCGTTCTTTATAATGAAAACAACAAGTTTGAAACAAAACTATTACAAAAAAAATTCTATAAATATGAATCCATTTTTTAGAAATTAACAATGGTTTCATTACTATGAAAAAACATTTTCACAACAAGAAATGACCCTAAATCTCGTAACGTGAAGCTGGTGTCTAATTTCTTACATTAACATAAATAAAAAAGTTCAAATACCAAGTGATTGATAAGTTCAGTAGTTATTAACAACCATATAAAAACATTATACCTATTTCTCATAGGTTAATAAATTACAAATCATAAAAATGGAAGAAATTTGGCATCCTTAATCTCATTACAATAATTATTCTATATATCTTGGGGAATGGAAAAAAAATAAGGAAGATCCTAAATACTCAGTAAGGGTTATGAAAACCAGAATATATCAAAAATAAAACAATAAAAATAAATACATAAAGGTAAGTAACTAGAAAATGCATACATTTAATTAACTCAACTACCATTTCATGATAAGGAACAATAAATATATAAAGTTATATATCTGCAAACACATTATTTTAACAAATAAATGAGAATGACATTCATCTTAATATAATATCATAAACAAAATATCATGGATAAAAATAATGAATAGATTATAAATGAAGTAAATTCATAATTATTGTATGTAATTATATCAAGCAACGTGATACCTCTACTATCAAGATCATTCTTTTAGATGGTTTAAACTAAGAGGGTAAAAACCCATCTGATTTGGCTAACTGATTTCTTTTATGAGACCTCTTGATGCATTGAGGGGATATCTATAGTTTTTCCCCACCAATATCTTTACATAAAAATAATTTCTTACATATAAAATGAAAAATTTAATTCATGAAAAATATTCATTATCATAATATTTATCTACTCCATGGATAAAACAGATTTATCAATATTTCCCTAGTTAATCAAATAACATTCCAAGTAAACAACATATATAAAAATGGTATAAATTTTAGTTAATAATGTTATTAATTAAACAAGAATATTTATATTTAAGAGTAATTTAATGTTCAATAAAAAACAATCACAATAAAGTGATTGTTTCAAGATAAAGATAACAATCATATAAGAAAGTGAGATTGCACAATAACTTTCACCACTTGGATATTTCCAAGTCAAATCCCCTTGGATGAAATAATTGAAACTAAACCTTAAAATTAAATGAATTATTAATTAATAGGGGCATGATCAATGGTGGTAGGAGCAACAGCGTGGTTGATAACATGGTCTCCGAGTTCCTCTTCAGAAACCTCTATGTATCCTAGAGCCCAATAATTAATGTCCCCATCCTTTGTAAGAAAATTAATTTTTTGAAGAAGATGGATGTCAACCGGCTCCATAAGGCCAATATAGTTGATGGTAAGGGTGGTGTATAAAACACTAAGACTATTTTATAGATGGGTGATGAAGGACCCATCCATCAACAAACCTCGAGTTCGCTATGCATGTGACTTGAAATAGAATGACAAATGAGATTCCACGTTGATGTAAAGGACTCCCATGGTGGTATGGAGGATGATTATTTCCCACTTTAAGAAACTCCCATGAGCCTCAATGTGAGAAAACCTAGCATGAGTCAATACCCGATGAAGAATCTAGAGTGAGGAACCTTTTAGCAGAGTGGATTTCATAACATGAGGATCATGGATTCTCCAAGGTCCCATGAATCTATCCCCTAGATTTGGGAAATATATGACTTTCTCATCATGAGGTAAAGAGTTAGTAATACCTCATAAATAGAGAAGTAATTATAATAAAGACCACACCAAATTCCAAACTCCAGGTAGAAGAGCTCGGGGGATAATCACCTAGCTGTAAGTGGAGGCTATCAGCCACTAACTCTAAAGTTTCCAAGAACAATATGAACAACTCTATAAGGGTATCCTCTAGATATTTTTTTATGGGCGTGATTTGAAGGTGATAAAGTAGTTGGAAGACCTCAAAGATATTGTACATGTATGAAAGGATGGAAAAATCCATCGTTTTTTAGTACATAAGGGATTCTCCTCTGAACGAGCTAGCATGGCATGGCGATTTGGTGTGGAAATGTTTAATATTTGGTGAATATTTGGGAAATAAGAGTCATGTGTCCCACTTGATGTTGGGTGGGAGTCCTTGGTGGTTGAAGGTGTTGTGGATGATGAAGTGGAGATGGAGGAAGTCAAAGGGGTAGGTAATGGAGTTTCAAGAGCCTTTTAGTGCTTTTCTAGAGGTGGATATTCATGCTCGGGTGTAGGATCAAAAGGGGGAGTGTGTACCATCATTGTGAGTTCCATTTCAGTTGAAAGATATATTATATGAGGAATAGGATTTGGGATATTTTCCAGAGAGAGGAATGAGGGGGTTATGGTGAGTGGGAGGTGAGGGGGAGGCATAGACTAAGGGTCGCAGTGCGATCGGGTGAAAGTGGAGTGTGGGGTGGGTATGGGGGTGAGCTTTGTGAATCATATGTTCATGACATAAATATAATAACAAATTAGATGACATGTATCTGATAACAAAATGTGTAATTTTTTAATTTTACTTTTTTTGATATGGGCACCATACTCATCATGTAGTTGATTACACAATACGTAATTTAGTGTTTTTCCCTAATTCATCCCTAGAACTATGCTCTTTGATTGTAATGTACCCTCAATTTTATTAATTTTAATATATAATTTTCACGACAATGTTGTAATATTTTATGATTCATCCCAGTCAGAACTTCGTTTAACCACGAGAGCCTGACTCAGTGGTGCTCTGATGAATTTGAAAGTGATGACATGCCCCTCACAGAATGGTTCCTGATATATAATTTATCAATTACCATTGAATGTTAATTATATTTTTCCTCCTAGAATTCCAATAGTCTCATAGGGGAAAAATTGTATGAACATGAAGGTTCCTAAATATCTATATTTTATCATAGTTGGGTACAATTTTAATCTGGATATGAATAATAAGAACTTATTCCCTAGTAGAAAAACATCTCACGTGATGCACATATCATGTCATTTACATTTTTTTTTATTTTTAAATATCATCATTTTCATATGAATGTTCTCTTATCAATTATATTTCATCCCACAAGATATTCCTTATATCCCCATATTTTTTTAATCTTGATTCAACTACTTAATTTCCTAATACGAGCAATTCTCAAGTTCTACGGGTAAATGGAAAGGATATCCATACACTAATCAGAAGGGAGTGGTTCTGATGGGTGTTTTTTATGTAGTGTGGTATGACCATAGTGCATCATCTTACATGAGTGTACATTACTTTTAATTTGTGTTCATGATCTCTTCCATGATTTGTTTCATTTCTCTATTTTAGAATTCAACTTTTACATTGGTTGGCGACTGTTAGGGGGTCCTATATCCCAGTACCCCTTTAAAAAATATTTGTAAAATATATTCCCCAACCAATAATGATTACTTAGGGAAATCTGAATCATGAAAAAAAATTATTTTATAAATTCTTGTAAACTTTTGTTGTGTCATGAGTGGTAACCTTAGATTCATTGAATTTCAAGACATAGTCAATGCTAACCAATATATAGAACATTCCATGTAAATTATGGAATGGAAATATGAAATCTACTACACACAAGTTGAAGATTTTTACATCCATGATTGGGTTTGGGGGCATTTTATTTCTTTTTCCAATGGAAAAAGTTTATCAGAACTGATCACAACTCTAAAAGAACATTTCTTTTATCTTTATGGATTTTGAGAAAAATGAGTCCAAATTGTAGGGTTTTTTCTACCATGTGTTATGGTCTATTATTCCATTCAACCTGCTACATGTAACAAATATTTTACATAGTTTTGATCTTGTTTTTTGGGATGTAGTGTCACATTAATCAATCATCACAATGCTTAAAAAGTATTTGCTCATCCCTGTAGTAGTGTGAATATTTTACTTCAAATTTCCTCCTTTTTAGGTAATATATTTATAGGTAAAGGAATCCCAAGGTTATGATGTTTATGATGTCAAACAACCATGGGAATTAGTTCATTTTTTGGTTGAAGATATTTTCATCAGGGATGTCGACTTTGATTTCCAGATTACCATATTCCTTAATAAGGGGCAGTGAGAATCTAGATATATGATCAAATAAACCAAATTGAATCCCATCAATGTCTTTGATAATATTTTTAAATTCTTATAGAAATGTGATCCACCTTATTGGTCTTGGTTTTGACTCCTCTTTACTCATGAAATATTTTAGGGCAGTATGATCAGTGTCAATAGTTGCCTTTGAAAAAAATAATTAAGATAAAAAAATGTCAAAATCAAGCATAACTCTATAAAGTTATTCTTTGGTGGTTATGTAGTTTACCTAAGAATTATTAAGGTTTTACTGGAATAGTATTTTGGATTGAAAATTTAGATTCACCCCTGTCCAATAAATGTGCCTACAGTAAAGTCTCATGCATCACACATTAACTTGAAGTCTTTTTTTGTATTCTAGTGTAATGATAATGAGAGAGACCAACAAGAATTTATTTGAAAAGTTGAATTCCTATTGAAACTATTCATTGAACTCAAAAGGGGTATCCACTAATTATAGGTGTATCATAGGGATTGAAATTTTTTCCAAATCATTCGCAAAGTGATGCTATAATCTTTCATGGCCATTAATGCTCTATTTGCCTTAAATAGTTGATGACTCAGGTAAATATTTGGACACATTGATATTTGTAGGATAATATATTGTGCCTTAAATAGATATTTTATGTCTCAGGACTATGCCTCCATGAATAATA